>CM076582.1:243512026-243806903 GCA_034641835.2 Pinus albicaulis
TAAATTAGATAGATTATTTTAGTCTTTAGTTTCATTATCCACTCATACAATGATTCCATCACCAACCCATTTAGTTATTAGGAAACTGGTCCTATAAATCCAGTCGGCGCCACCACACCAAACAGAAAAGGAGTTGTCCTAAGGTCCCAACCAGGTGGTTTTCCCCTAATGTTTGAAGTAGAGATTTTCGAGGCTTCAATAGGAGGTCCTTTGGGTTGGATGCTATTGGGTGTGGAGCCTGATTATCTTGTTTACTTTGTATCACAGCAATGGACCCCTGTACCTTAAAAGGGGCAGCAACGCTACTCGTACTTAATCGCTGCCATGGGGGGTCCAGGGGGGGCGGAAACGCTGCTCGTACTTAATCACTGCCATGGGGGGTCCAGGGGGGGCGGCAACGCTTTTTGAAGCCCCCCCCTGGCGGGGGGTTTCGGGGGCAGCACCCCCGAAGCTAAAAACAGATTTAAAATTACCTTGTAAAAGTATAGTAATTTCTAGCCAATCTGGGCCATTCATAGGCGGATGATCTGAAGGTAGAAGTTATGTTTATTTTAGGGTTTTTTTCCCTAGAAGGCAACCCCCTTGTATATATGAGGGTATTGTATTGCAGCTGTGTATTATGTGTGTATTCTCAGAGCAAGAAATAGATAGGGAGACTATGAGAGAGAACAGAGGATATTACAGCGGATATGCTGTAGGTTTTGTCTCTTCAATTTTTGCTGGATAATAGAGAAGAAGGACTGGCTGTTCGGGGTGGACGTAGCCCAAACTGGGTGAACCACGTATATCTGTGTCTCTCCGGTTTTATGTGTTTTGTGTGCTTGTATTTTTTGCATATTTTATGTGTTTCATTGCTCCATAATATATAATTTTCTAACAACTGGTATCAGAGCCGAAGGTCTATTTGGCTGATAAAATCACAGGAAAGAAGGGTTCCTGGTTCGAGTGGGAGAAATGGCGGAAGATGGTAAATTTA
Organism: Pinus albicaulis; assembly: GCA_034641835.2. Lineage (NCBI taxonomy): Eukaryota > Viridiplantae > Streptophyta > Pinopsida > Pinales > Pinaceae > Pinus > Pinus albicaulis. Next base: position 243,513,003 of record CM076582.1, read on the forward strand.
GGGTCGAGAAATTTATCAGCCAAAACTTCCCATTGAGGAAGATGCAGATGGAACATTATCTGTATCAGAAATATCTGTACCTACCATTGAGCGGAAAAACAAAGAAGTCGGCAGCCATGATAGACGCGGAATGGAACATTCTTGATAGAAAGGCACTCAGAACAGTACGGTTTTGCCTTGCGGCATCAGTCGCCTTCAATATTTCGAAGGAAACAACAACAGAGGGTTTGATGCAGACGTTGGCGACACTATCTGAAAAACCCTCAGCCTCAAACAAGGTATTTCTTATGAAACGATTATTTAATATGAAGATGTCGGAAGGTGGATCTGTTGCAGACCATTTAAATGATTTTAATACAGTTACCGGTCAGTTAAGTTTTGTAGGGGTAAAATTTGATGATGAAGTTAGGGATCTTTTTTTTTCTGTGCTCATTGCCAGAAAGCTGGAATGGTTTAGTTATGGCCATTAGTAACTCTGTCTCTGGATCTAGTACTTTAAAGTTTGATGATGTTGTCGGTGCTATCCTTAGCGAGGAAATGTGACGGAAAAGCTCTGGTGAGACATCGGGTAATGCTTTGAGTGCAGAGTCTAGGGGAAGAAGAATGGAAAGAGGAAAGAGCTCGGGTTATCGCAGTAAATCAAGGAAAGGCAGATCCAAGTCCAGATCAGGGATAGTGTGCTGGAAATGCGGAAAGAGAGGACACCTAAATAAAGATTGTAGATCTTGGAAGGGAAAAGAAGGAGATGCACAGCAAGAAAACAATCATGAAGCAAATGTGACAGGTGATGTGTTACAAGATGCTTTGATTCTTTCTTTCGAAAATGTTACTGATTCTTGGGTTGTAGATTCGGGGGCTTCATTCCATGCCACACCTGATAAGAAATATTTTCATGACTATGTTCAAGGAGATTTTGGACAAGTTCGTTTGGGTGATGATAAACCCTGTAAAATTGTTGGAATGGGTAAAGTTCTTGTAAAACAAAAGAATGGAAACCAATGGCTACTAAAGGAGGTAAGGCATGTTCCAGATTTGAAGAAAAATATAATTTGAATAGGGCAGTTAGGCAGTGAAGGTTGTGTGACAACTTTCACAGATAAAACTTGGAAGGTCACCAAAGGAGCGCTGGAAATAGAAAAAGGTGAAAAGGTTGGTACATTGTATTTATGCAATGGTATTTCTAACTTTGTTAATGTTTTAACTTCCAAAGGAGTAGATGCAGGATTATGGCATCATAGGCTCAGACACATGAGTGAGAAGGGAATGAAGATTCTTCACTCAAGAAATTTGCTGCCAGGTTTGAAGAAAGTTGATTTGGATTTCTGTGAAAATTGCATTTAAGGAAAACAAAAGAGAGTCAAATTTCTCAGAGTTGGGAAAGAAAAGAAGAGCGAATAATTGGAGCTTGTGCATACAGATGTAGGGGGACCTGCTCAGGTATCATCTCTCGGTGGCTCTCGTTATTATGTTACTTTTATTGATGATGCAACTAGAAAAACATGGATTTATTGTATTCAGAATAAATCTGATGTATTTGATACTTTCAAGAAATGGAAAGCTTTGGTTGAGATTGAGAGAGGAAAGAAGTTGAAGTGTCTCAGATCAGAAAATGGAGGTGAATATTGCAACAAAGAGTTTGATAGGTATTTTTCAGAGCATGGAATTTGTAGAGAGAAGAAAGTTCCAAGAACACCACAAGAAAATGGTGTGTCAGAAAGAATGAACAGAACAATCATGGAGCGTGCAAGGTGCATGAGATTGCATGCAGGATTGCCTTTACAATTTTGGGCAGATGTTGTAGATTCTATTGTTTATCTAATAAACAGAGGGCCTTCAAGTTCCTTGGATGGTGGTATTCCAAAGGAAGCATGGACAGGTAAAAAGGTAAACTACTCTTTTCTAAAGCCTTTTGGCTATGAGGCCTTTGTCCATATTAATAAAGAAAATAGAACAAAGCTTGACGCAAAATCAAAGAAATGTACCTTTATTGGATATGGTGTTAATGATTTTGGATATCTCTTATATGATTATGAAAATCACAAAATCATTAGGAGTAGAGATATAATATTCAATGAAAAGGTCTTGTATAAGAATCAGTTGCACGAAAAGAAACAGGAAAAAGAAAGCAAGGAATACACGGTTCTTGATGAGATAACTGAAAAAGTAAAGGTGCTTGAAAATAATAATAATCAACAACCTCAGCAGCAACAACCACCACAACAGCAACAGGCACCTCAAACACCTGAAAGTGGTGTTAGAAAATCTACCAGGATAAGTAGACCCCCTGAACGATACTCTCCTTCATTATATTATTTATTGTTGACTGATTCTGGTGAACCCAAATGTTATGAAGAAGCAATGCAGGTTGAAAGTAGGAAGAAGTGGGAGCTAGCCATGGAAGAAGAGATGGACTCCTTAATGCATAACCAGACTTGGGACTTAGTCAAGTTTCTTGCAGGTAAAACTACATTGCAGAATAAATGGGTTTACAGGCTGAAGGAAGAAGATGGAGGAAAACAGAGGTACAAAGCTAGACTTGTGGTGAAGGGTTTTGCACAGAAGAAAGGTATTGATTTTGATGAAATATTTTCTCCTGTTGTTAAGATGAATTCAATCAGAACTATCTTAAGTCTTGTAGCAACGGAAGATTTACATCTTGAACAGTTAGATGTAAAGACAACATTTCTCCATGGAGATTTGGAGGAAGAGATATACATGCAGCAACCAAAAGGATATGAGGTCAAAGGGAAAGAAAAATTGGTGTGCAAGTTAAAGAAGAGCTTGTATGGCTTAAAACAGGCTCCAAGGCAGTGGTATCTAAAATTTGACAAGTTTATGTCTGAACAAGGTTATACTAGATGTCACTCTGATCATTGTGTTTATCTAAAAAGGAAAAATGATGGAAGCTATATTATATTTTTATTGTATGTAGATGACATGATTGTTGCAAGGTCTAACATGTAGGAAATAAATGTGCTCAAAAGAAAATTGGAAAATTCATTTGCAATGAAAGATTTGGGAGCTGCAAAACAAATCCTTGGTATGAGGATAGCTAGAGACAGGAAAAATCGCAAATTAACACTGTCTCAGAATGAGTACATAGAAAAGGTGTTGAAAATATTTAATATGCAAAATGCAAAACCAGTTAGTACACCTTTTGCTAGTCATTTCAAACTTAGTAAGGAGATGTGCCCCAAGACCCAAGAAGACATGGATTATATGTCTAAAGTTCCATATGCATCAGCAGTTGGAAGCTTAATGTATGCAATGGTCTGCACAAGGCCTGATATTACACATGCAGTGGGAGTTGTAAGCAGGTACATGAATAATCCAGGAAAAGAACATTGGATGGAAGTAAAATGGATTCTCAAATATTTGAGAGGTACCACAAATCAAGCATTATGCTTTGGTGGTTCAAACATTGCTCTACAGGGATATGTTGATGCAGATATGGTAGGTGATAGAGATAAAAAGAGGAGCACTATAGGATATGTATTTACTGTAGGTGGAACAGCTGTCAGTTGGGTTTCGAAAATCCAAAGTGTTGTTGCACTTTCAACAACAGAAGGGGAGTATCTTGCTACTACAGAGGCTAGTAAAGAAATAATTTGGTTACAAAGTTTTATGGATGAATTGGGTAAGAAGCATGATATGGGCACGTTATACAGTGATAGCCAAAGTGCCATTCATCTTGCAATGAACTCAGCATTTCATTCCAGGACTAAACACATACATCTCAAGTACCATTTCATATGATCAATATTGGAAGATGGAGAGTTGAAGTTGGAAAAGATACACACTAGCCAAAATCCTGCAGATATGCTAACAAAAGTTGTAACCAGGGAGAAACTAAGAATGTGCTTGGTTTCAATTGGTCTTCAAGGATGATGATGAAGATGTGGAACAACCAGGTCCAAAGAGGAGTCATTGTCCAGCAAATGAAGCAGCGGTGGAGTTGCTACAATCAGTCTCCAAGTGGGAGATTGTTGGGTGTGGAGCCTGATTATCTTGTTTACTTTGTATCATAGCATTGGACCCCTGTACCTTAAAAGGGGTGGTAACACCGCCTATAATTAATCGCTGCCGTGGGGGGTCCAGGGGGGTGGCAGCGCTTTTCGGAACCCCCTTGGCGGGGGGTTTAGGAGGCAGCGCCCCCAAAGCTAAAAAAAGATGTAAAATTTCCTTGTAAAAGTATAGTAATTTCTAGCCAATCTGGGCCATTCATAGGCAGATGATCTGACAGTAGAAGTTATGTTTAGTTTAGGGTTTTTTGCCCTAGAAGGAAACCCCCTTGTATATATGAGGGTATTGTATTGCCGCTATGTATTATGTGTGTATTCTCAGATCGAGAAACAGATAGGGACACTATGAGAGATAACAGAGGATATTACAGTGGATCTGCTGTAGGTTTTGTCTCTTCAATTTTTGCTGGATAATAGAAAGGAAGGACTGGCTATTCGGGGTGGACATAGCCCAAACTGGGTGAAATACGTATATCTGTGTCTCTCTGGTTTTATGTGTTTTGTGTGCTTGTATTTTTCGCATATTTTATGTGTTTCATTGCTCCATAATATATAATTTTCTAACAGATGCCTATCTGATCAGATCTAGAAATGACTGAATATCTTGTAGTACTTCCTCTCAGGCCTTTTTTTTGGTCAAGGTACCCATGTAAGGTATGTGATGCAGTTTTTCCATCGATTCGATACTGCTGATGAGATGATCGTATGTGGTCATCACCTTTTCTACATCCTTTGTGAGTTTATCCCTGGATTGTAGCTTCATCCACATCTGTACCTTGTCATTCTGGGTGCAGATCCAATCTTTCTTTGGTAGAGTGGCAGGGGCCTGCGAGTATCTCTCAGACCATTCCAAGATGTTTTAAAGCACTGTATATGCCTCTTTTAGCTAGGCAGACTTCTTCCTTGTTTCTTCTTGGACCCTTGCTAAGGGAGCAATTGTTTGCCTCACCCTCATCATTTCTTAGTATACTTGTATCATGGTACTACCGAAGATATCCAAATCTCCTTGGATGGTGATTTGTAGTACACCGACTTGAGTGAGTGTAAGCTGGAGTATTTGGCTTTCAGCGTCCAAGGCCTTATTTTCCTCTTATGCCTTAGTGGCCCTCTGCTCAGATATACAAAGCTTGTTTTGTAGTAATAAGATTTCTTTGCTCATTCTACAGAAGTTTTCTTCTATGGAAGCTGTAAAAGTAGTTCTGACATATGCTATCATTATGGTATTTTTCCTGGTGTCTATGACTATGTCCTTTTCAGTGGTTATTTCCATAGGCTCGGTTAGGTTCTAGGCAAGAAATTTTCTCCTCTCCTGCCTGATCTTGTGAGTGTACTGATCGTAAGGTAGCCTCATCAGATCTAGTACATAATCCTCTTATTCCTCTGAGACACCGAGTTTTGAGAATGGGAAGTGACATCCTGTCATGGTAGTTGTTGGGGGTATGTCAATAGGTGGCAGGTCTGATCGCCTCCATATTTGTAAGGGTTGTGACCCGCTTCCCTCCACCTCCTTGGATGTCTCTTCCTGATGTTTTCGAGCTTCCTCTTCCTCTCTTCTTTTCTTTTCTTCGTCTCTATCCTGTTCCTACTTCAACCTATTTTTTTCTTCTTTTCTTTGTTGTTCTTCTTCTTTGGCCTTAGCTTCTTCTTCTTCTTTCTTTTTGCAAGCCTCATCTGGTTGATTCTTTCTTTATTCCTCCCTCTGTTGTTTTTCCTGTTGTTCTTCCTCTCGCTACTTCTTCTGATGCTCTTCTACCTGTTGCCTTCCCCTCTCTTCTTCTTCTTCTTGTGCCAGAGCATCTTGGGTTTTCTTAAGTTCTTCCTCTCTTTGTTTTTTCTTGGCATTTAGTTGTGCCTCGGCCTCTTTGTCTCCTCCTTCTTGTAGACTATCACGAGGTTTATTTCGCATGGTGTTCTTGGGTTTTTTGGGCTAAGAAGCATATTCTCCCCTCATTCATGTTTTCCGCTTCATGGAATCAGCACTCTTCTGCAGGGTCTAATCATCTTCAGACTGGTTTTCTTGGTTTCCATCTAAGTCAAATTCCTCTTCAGGGGTTGCATACCTGAGTACCAGTTCCTTACTTCATCCTCTGTGGTGGTCTTTATGTGCTGATAAGTCCAGTTAAACTTAGCTCGCTTGTAGTGCGTAGGGACGATGGTTTCTGGGTCATAGGACCGAAAATCTAAGCTCACAAAATGGAAAGCCCTTATGTGCCTGACTTACACCTCCACTTCCTTGAAGTATTTGACTGTGTAGGAACCAATGGTGAGTGGGAGGGTAGGCCATAGTTTCTTCTTACCTTTACTTAGCATTTTGGAGAATATACTCGTCATCTAGTAGCATACTTCTTATAGCAGTAGCTTATCGGTAACAAATTTGAGCAATGCATTGGTCTACTTGAACGATCCAAAAACCCTGATGAAGGTTCCTTCTCAGATGGGAAAACAATTGGCTACCTTGATGACTATCTCCATGCCTCTTCTGGACATGCAAGGTGGATCTTCATTAAAGAGGTGATGGTATAGTGCAATGATAAAAAATTTCTGAGATCACATTGATGTCTTTCTTATATTTGGAATCCCAAAAATATTTAGATCCTTATGAATCGATCCTCTGGTCATTGCATTCTAGTTATGCGCCCAATTATCAAATTTGCATCATGATCATACTACATCTAAAAGGTAGGAGGCCATATAGAACTCCAATGCTAGGGCCTCCTTCTAGTACCCACGCTGTTGATATATTCACCCTTAGAGATGAAATTAATAGATGGGCCCAGTTAAAACGAGTGTCTTCGTTACTAACTGTGTACATGATGGGAACCCATGATCCATTGGAGGTAGTGGCATCCACATTGCCATACATCCGGCACATCATGGTTGTGACAAGCCTATACACTTCCCTCAGAATTTGGGTCTTATATTCCTAATCTTTCTTTCCCTTGAACTTTCCAGCATCTTCCCACCAACTCCTTAGGGTGTCCTATACCAGCACATCATGTGTTGCTATCCACCGAGCATTGAAATATTATTATTTACTTGGGAGTGAATAATATACTTCGTCATCCCTTGGGTTCAGGTTGGAGAAGGATTTTACAGTGTGGTATTGGATTACCCAATGTTTTGAATCCACTTTTTGGAGGATCTATTCGATCACTTCTGCACATGGGAAGATTGGAGGGTGGGAAGCCACATAGTAAATTTTATATCTATTCACCTATATGTATAGCTTCCGATCTCCAAGATCCTATGAGAATTCCTTCTTTGTGAACTCTTGATAAAGTTCATACCAAGACATCTTTTCACCCTTTCCAAAAACATAAGCGGTGTCCCCGTAGATAGGATTTGGTGGCAGAGGAACTTCCCCCTCTAGTGGATCCACTTATAGGCTCTTGTGCCATCTGTGAACTACTATGGGTTCCATGTCACTTGAAGCTGAAGAGATAGAGACGCACTCAATTTTAGCTTCAATATTACCTGGAAGAAAACACACTCTGGTTGGTATGTCAAACGATTTGTGAACTCCATTGTGCAGGTCAAATGCGACCTATGCGACCCTTGTATATATAAAGGGGTCATATGTGTGAGCCTTAATGGCAATCACAAGGTCGCATGGGAGGTTATTTACGTACATTTGTGAGCTTGAGACCTGGCAACTTGGGGGTCGTTGGGTCGCATGGTCGCAAAGGTAAGCTTCTGAAGCATTTTGCGACCTAGCGACCTGGCAACCCTAGCTAGGTCACAGGGTCACTAAGTCGCAAAAGGTCTAAGATTAAAGGAAGTACAACTTTTCAAATTTACTTAGAGGAAATATCTTAAAGGCATATTTTGATTTAAGATTACCTAGGGCTAATGTTGGGTAATGAGACTATCCTCATCAAAAGTAATAGGGGCTCTGAAATTTCGGACTAATGCCAAATTTCGGAGGGTGTTGTAACGACTACAACACGACCCAAAAGTCTATGCCAATTTTTAGGGCCAGGACTCAGGCCACTGCCTAGAAATTCATGAAAACTCTAGGAATGATAAATAACATGTAAAAAAAATTATAATGTAAAATTTCAACCAAGTACTTCACCGTACCCCTACTAGCCATGACAATCATTTTCTCAAACATGTCACAAATATGAAATCTACAGGTCATAAAAATAGATGTGAACATAGGGGTCTCATACTTATATAAGATTCATAAAAAATCATTGTTGTATGATCACAATAGCTACATTTTGATCTATTAAGTCCTATATTCAGTGTTCATTTATTTACTAATCAAAACATGATGAGATCCATATATCAAGTGATTCGAACATAAATAGGAACGCAATAGAATATATATATATAACCATAAATACAAATATGCAGCAGAAATAACACTTCATTTCATTAATATCAAACAACGAAAATATGCTTACATACCGAATGGAAATAAACTAGCTCATTCAATGGTAGCTTATCTCTGAGAAGATATGTGCCATCTACATGCCTCTAAACTGTGCTACAATGAGGATTGGTGGCCCTTTTATCATTGAGAAACCATAAACATCCAAAAGCATAACCCTAGGAGATGAGGCGCTAAATTGTTTTGGGCCATGTTGGGGTAATTTGAAACATCAACTTCCCATGGTCGTAAATTTGACATAAGATCTCTATTTGGCTATCATAATACCTTGTTTCTGTAAAAATGTCTTTTAGTCCCTCAAAACAGATCTGGAAGTTTATGACTAGAAAAACTACCAAAATAGTAAGTTGTGCTACAATTAGGGAATCTGAAAAGAAACAATGGTGGGGGTCCAAGTGGAATAGACAGATGGCCACCAATATACACCTGTATCATCAAGTATTTCATAAAACATACTCATAAACATCATATAACCAACTGAACTAACAAGGATATGATATCCATATAAACCACAAATGAACAAGTAAATTTACACCTGAAATACCAAGGAGAAGGAAATCTTATTAATGAATGCATAATCCAACTAGGTTTGGGACTTCCACAAACCACCCGACCATAGATTGGTTGAGCCAAATATTTTTCTTAGCCAATCACCCCTATGCCATATTCTAAGCACGAATGTGGGACTCACAAAAAAACCACCTAGGGCTTCCAAAGGCCAATCCACCTCAAACCTCATCAATACAACCAAGCTTTACTACCATCCCCATAGGATCATTAGTCCCTAAACAAGCAGGGATGCCTCCAGATCACTCCACCTACATCGTGAGTAATTTTCATGTCTTCTAGTCTCTAGTATGTACCATATTTCCTTACATTCACTGGTTGAGGATTCCTAGGCCTAATTGAGACTCCAACCTCTAGGATTCATCATATATCTCGCCATTCACTGGTGGAGGATTCCTAGGACTAATCAATGGAATACACCTCTACACTTTAGTGTATATCCTACCATTCACTGGTCAAGGATTACTAGACCCACCGAGATACACACAAAATCTAGTTTTACTTCTATCCCACCTACACTGGTCTAGGTATTCCTAGGCGTTATGTTCTTCTTCAAAGACCACCCCACTAAGCTTCGAATCCATCCAACAATACAACTCAACCAAAACAAGAGAACCCCATCACACCATGGCTATCTAGAAATGAAAAGGCAAGGTTGAAGAACACTATCATAGCTGGACAAACCCATGATAATGACAACAGGAGAACCAAGAACACACATGCATGTGTCATGCATTCCAAAAATAGCAAGGAAATCATACATGAAAATAATATCATTGTAGTTGCTCGATCCTACTCCTTGCTTGCTCTTTTTCTTCCATTTTCCTTCTTTTCTCTTCCTTTTCTATTCTTGATCCAATGCTAGGGTGCTCCAAGAATTCTCTAAGTTTACAAGAGTGTGAGAGAGACAAGAGTAGAGAGAGAGCTCCAAAATTGAACTGATAAAAAGGTACCATTTGATCCTCAGAAGAATTTTTATTAATGAGACCTCTATTTTCTTCAAATTGATTATTTATCCTTCATATTCCTCCTCACATGAAATCTTTGACCTTTCACCCTCCTCTTCTTCGAATTTCCATTATTTTCATAAATAAATTTCTAAAAAATCCATTTTGTCCTTTCAAATCCTTTTCCTTTCCAAAGTCTTTGCCATTGTCTTTGTCATTCCCTTTTTCAACTTCCTTAGCCATAATAAACCAAATTAACACCCATGTTAGGATGTTTTTCCAAATGTTCAACTTGGAATAAGTGTCCCATGACCTTGGTTATTATTTTTCTTTTATTAACTTTTATTACATGAAATTTTTACTAGGGTTGTTACAGAATCCTCCCGCTTGTGGGAACATCGTCCTCGGTGTTTAATGACACCTACAACTAACAAGACTATTGAAGGAAAACATACTTCCCATGGAGCTTTATAACTTAGCTCGATGAAAAATTTACAATGATAAAACTGCTAATAATAAAACCAACATGATAACCATAATGACATGACACCCATACTACTTGTTAGCCCCCTTATGAAATTTTTGACAAGCAAAACAGGGGGCTAAGATTGTTGTTGAGCCTTCAAGGAATGCATTTCCTCTGAAAAAACATCATCCTTGAAGCCTCCTTCTGCCCTTGTCCTTTGTCAAAATGCCTCTACTGATTTCCCTTTTAAAACCTCTCTGTTTGTGAAGAAATGCCCAGGAGCCTCCTTTTCCCTCTTATTTCACCCCCACTTAGCTTCTATTTTGTTTCCCCTTTTACTTCCCTTCTTACCTTTTCAAATCCCCTTTATATATTTCCCCTACCCTTTGTTGGCCGTTTTTCCCCCTTGTTCTCTATCGATCCCTTCCTAGGCTTCAAAATACATTGAAAATGGGTTAAAAACCCACTTCCGACCATATAATAGGCCTCAGCCCTTTTCCGTCAGCCCCGTTCCCATGCAACTGAGCGCTGTGACCACGTGTTGTGCTTTAAGGCGCTGATCGCAAAGCGCAAATCGAAAAATCCAAATTGTAGTTTCGTTTTTAAAGGTTCTGATCGTAAAAATATGCGCTGCGATCCATCGCAAATCGCATTTTCGTGTGTTATGAACGTTAGATCCATCGCAAATATTTGCGATGCAATCTGATCGCGTCGCAAATATTTTCGAAGCGATCAAACCCATCACAGTTTTCCGCCCATCGCAAATCGCATAATCGCAATATCGCATTTTCATATGTTGGCCAATCGACCCATCGCAAATATTTGCGATGCGATTTGATCGCATCATAAATATTTGCGATGCGATCGCCAGTCACACTTTCCACCGGTCGCATTTTCCCCATTGCATTTCCGCTCCATCGCAGAGCGCAAAGCGCAGTTTTCTATTTGGTGCTGATTTCCACCGTCGCACTTTCTCCATTTGCGATTTTGCGATCAGAGCCCCGGGTCCCACATCCACGGCCCCCCTCATTGCATTTTGTTCATTTCCTTTGTATTTCCTCCGTTAGTTAAACCTTTGCATTTTACATTAAAGTTTAATGAATTTCCCTCCGCCATGACTGGGTCCCACCTCATCGCATTTCATTGCATTCCGGTCGCATTTCTTTGTATTTTGTTCACAAGTCAAGGTTTAAGATTTTACACCAAAGTCTTATCTTTCATGACTATTCCATCCACTTTCATATATTGTTCCACCGCTCAATCTCCGCCGTTGATCTTCGTCTCCAGGCCAGGATCTAAAGGTCTGTGCTGCATATCACCTCCAAACCCTATTATTCGCACATTTCACCACTTCAATGCATCTTCACCGTTATTTCATATAATATCATTGTTTCACCCTCCGCTCCACCAGTCTTCCATTGCATTGATTTTCCTCACATAGTTGCGAGTTTTTCGCAGAGTACAAGATACTGAAACGCCACCATAATTGCACAGTATGGAGGCCACAGCGAGTTAATGAATAACAGGTTTTATACATCAGCAGAGTGGTTTTCTCCATCGAAGGACAGATTTAAAATCTACAAACCCTCTCCGGCGCCATTAAAGATCAGAATGCATGAACAAGGACAGTACGGGAACAGCATAGGGCTCGAGGCAGTAAATACAAGACTTTTGCGCCCTCTCAAGGATTTTAGGAAGCAAAGAAACCAGTTCAAAGACCCATACATCACATAGAAGGTACAGCATGAGAGATCAGAGTATCAGGATTTTCATATCATCAGGAACGTTTTTCTTCATTAGATGGACAAAGTGCCCATGCCGCCTTTATTGCACATCATGCTCTAGAGTTCTTTCCTCCCAGACATCACTCCTACATGATCAAACACGCATTGATGTTTCAAGTAGGGCAGACCTTACTGTTCATTATTTTATTTTTGTTACAGTGCCACTCAGTACTACAGTCAAAACACATAGGCCATACCAGAGATAAATTCAGAGATTTAAAACAAAATGGGCTTCCACCATCATTTCTTTTATGTGTTTAATGTAACATTCAGTGTTCACCTACCACCTCAGGTCGACCTTCTGTGTCTCTTCCACTATAAAACACGGAAAGGCATTATTGTAAAGGTTGTTGATGAGATATCAGTAAAATGCAAGTATTTTCCTCTTGAGACAAGTTCTCTGTGTATATTGTAAGATAGGCCAAGATTTGATGTATTCAGACTGAATGTTCAAGCTGTGGGCAATGTTGTACCTGATCAGTTTTGTTTTTAATATGACAAGCACATTTCTTTGGATCCTGATCTAAAGCAGCTGGTGATGTTTCCTCTTTCTCTGTATTTTTTATTGTCTTGCTCTTATTTCATGTTTCATTTCATTTCATTTCTATTGGCTTGCATAAGAAGTTTGGCATAGGATTCACCCTTGTTAGGTGCCCTATGTTGCTGCTCTCCCAGCCCTTTATGTTTTCTGCTTAAATGTGTATCTGAATATTGATTTCAATTAGTTTAACCAGTGTAGTGGATGTTATTGCCTGCTCTCTGATGTATGAACTGATGAAATCTATATTTAGATGTTCTGGTTAGGATTTAGCTGGAAGGTTTGGGAACACTGGGGACTAGTATTAACCCTATCCACTAGGATCCTTGCACGACCAGCTAGCCTTTCCAAGATCCCTTGTTTTGCCTCTGATTTGGTCCAAGCAGGTCTGGAGTTAAATGACCTCTGACCTGATCTATAGACTGGACTAGATGGTTCTCCTCTTTCATTTTCAGTCCTTAATGTTCCATTCCACCCAGTACCTCTAAAGATCCAGACAATTTAGATGACTAGCCCAACTGAAAGCTTGCACATTGAACAACAAGTAAACCCTTTCTTGACTCCATTGCCCAATGGCCTTGAGGTTCTCTGAGTTATCTACTTTTGCCTAATTTACTCTATTCTCACCCTTGCCCTATATTGGACTCTTCTTTCCTGATTACCAACAACCAAAATTTTAATCAAACAAGCGAACCCTGTGCTTCATACTTAGCCTAATACCTTCAAACTGAACTCCAAAGTTATACCTTTGACATATCATAGAGAGATCCCTCTCTGAACCTAGGAGGGCTAGATCCTGAGGTTCCAAAGTGGTTCTATGTTGTCTCATCTTTTGGTCTTGCCAACCTGGCCAAAACATGGGAACCCCAACATAATGGCGACTCCACTGGGGACGAGACCAGTCAGCTTTGATTTGTTAAACCACTGTGGTGGATAGTGAAATCTCAAATCATCCACCTGGTGACTCCATAGTTCCTGAATGATTAAAAGACTCCACTGGTGATCAGCAGGACACTGATTATCTGTGGTTTCACATAAGACTCCACTAGGATACCATGTCGCAGTACAACATCATCCATGTCGAAGACCAAGCCACGTCACTAATGGAAGACCCTGAACGGTTTGCAGAAATGTTTCCAGATTTCATGGCAGTATGTTGTGATATAATATCTAGTGACTTGGAAGAATATAAGGTGGAGGACCTTCCAGGGGTTATTCCTCTCAGCTCAAAAGGCGGACCCGTGATCAAGAAAAAAATTTTAGAGCTGGTGGTTGAGAGGTATGAGGCTGAGATTGAACTTTTAAACTCACAGGAGATATCATACAAGTTCAGAGATCCGAGAGCCTTTCTGGAAAGTCTCCCGCCCCCAAAAAACAAAGAAATTCCACTGCCTGTTGAAATACAGGAAGAAGATGATCAGGCTTTCAAGAGCCACACTGAAGAAGCAGTGGAAAATGCAATAATCGAAGCTGCCCAAGATGTAGACAGCCTAACGATCATGGTAGGCCTCAAGGAAGAAAGTGTACATCATATTCTCATTGATCCTATGTTAGAATACATGGAGGCGCTGGTTTTCTTGGATACTCCAGCATTGATCTTTAGCATGAGCCAGATTCATCAGAAATGGTCACTACTGATGGTGATCACAGTTTTTAAGAACCACACGCAGAGCACCCTGTGGTTATCTCTGACAGGCAGCCAGTGCTCATATCCTTTTTTGTTATTGCTTGACTGGCTGCATTGGAATTATTGTATTACCTAGTACATCAGAGATTTCCAGTTAGAGTAGGGTGGGTGGGAATTCTGAAATAAAGCTCAGCCTGTGAGCGTCTAGTTAGTTGTTTTTATTTTCTGCAAAGTCCAGCAAGTCAGATAGTCTAATCCTGGCTTGAATGTTTTCAATTTTTGTCTTAGAATGTAGAGAAGAAACCTGTTGGACAGTTTAATCCCAGCAGGTAGTAGTTTAGGTAGAGAGTCATATGAGACCAACTTTCTATCTGGTCTCATGGAGTAATAAGGGTAGAAATAGAATAGGTTTATTTTCCTGTTTGTAAAAATAAATGATGTAAAGGGTCTGCAAGTCCAAGTGCACCTGGAAGAAAAAATTTTAGGACAATTGTTACAACATTTTTTGGTCATCTAACCTATTATTATTAGATGGACCCAAGTACACCATGTAAGACCAATTTCACCCTAAGTAAAATTGCCTTCACTATGTTAAATAACTTAATAAACCACATTTATTAGGTTGTTTATGGTCTAACAGGAAACCCCAAAAAAAAATATTAAACAAACCTATATTTGTTTGATTTTCCTCATGGAATAATTAATTAAACCATAATTTAATTATTATTCCTAGTCATGTTTAATCCAAAACAAAGAAATTAATTAGATAAACCTTTATTTATCTTATTATTTTCTAGGAATAATTATTTAAATCTCATTTAGATAATATTCCTTGTTAAATATGACCAAATCACCCACAAATAATTAAATAAATCATTATTTATTTGATTATTTCTCAACCACATCCTTAAAATAATAAATAAATCATTTATTTATTTATTATTTACAAATAAAGGGATTTGACCCAAGTCAAATTCTTTTTCCCTCCAACAAATATAATAAAATATACCATAAAAGTTGGATCTTGATTTGGTTAATAATATTTTAATTATGCACCAATATCTAGACTAACTCAATATTTTGTTATAAATAGAAGGGTTTTTCCATTCATTCACTACCTTTTGTTGCCTAAAAATCACTCTGGATCTATACTTTTGGTCACATTTTTCCATGACTAGCTGTGTGAGCTCCCTTTGAGTTCTATTCTTTGTGTGGGTTTTCTACACCAACAAGAGAGAGAAATCTTAGATCTGAAGTGCTGAGGACTTCCAAGAACCCATCCCACTGAGGAGAATTGGATACGTCTGCTTGTTTTCCTCCCAGGTGCCCAATTAATATAAAAATTCTTTAAAAAATTGTTCTTGTCTTGTCTATTGGTATATGGAGAAAACCCTTGTTTTTTCTGCTTAATGTCTTTCCATGCATAGATCTGGTTTTTGCAGCTCTTTTATGTTCAAATAGCCACAGATCTGAAGATATTGGCAGTCATTTCTTTTGTTAGGGCTATTAGTTATGCATAGCTAAAGTGGCCCTTTTTCGTACGCTTCGACGAAGGATTCATACTAACAAATGGCGACTCCACACGGGTTTTAAATTACGACCGCTGTCATTTTTCATATTCCTGCATATCCAACTACTTCAGACCCTAGGGTTTCTTTTTCAGCTGTTTATTTTCCCTTTTTATGTTGTTTTTCCCATATAAAAACCTAAAACATTAAAATTTCTAACTTCCGTGTGTTTCGCTGTTAACGCGGTGACGGACATCGGTATGGCGAGACGACAACTTTTAGGCGTCTGTGGCAAGGACAACCGGAACGGGAGGGTCGCACCTTTTCAAGCCCCACGGCTATGTTGGACCTCGGGTCGCATTTTCATTACTCTTTTGCGACATGACGAAAATGATAAACGGGGTGCGACACCGCCAATTTTTTTAACTATTTTTAACAATTGCAGGTTTCTTCAGGCTGCAATAGGGGTTTCCCGACCTGGTACGGGCGCTTTGACCTAGTTCGATGTTTTGGCTCATCTAAGTGGGAACATAGCCCCCTAGGGCTTCAGTACCCTCCAATTTTTGTGGAAGATTTTTTAGCTGTTTCAGCCGTTTGTTTTTCAGAGTTTCAGCCTTCCCTTTTATTCTTCCTATCCATTTAAACTTGGGCTTTTCTTCCTTTCAAATCACCTCTTGTCGTTTTGTTTGGACCTCTCTTTAGGACCTCCTCCCCGTCCTTTCCATTTTTTGCTGATTTCCTCCCTTTTTCCAGCCACCTTGCCTCTGTCTCTTGGCTGTGATCTGCACCTCTTTTCAGCAGCTTTATCCTTTAGATCCCTATCCCTCCCGACCTTAGATCTATTGGCCTCTTTTCAGTGTGTTTTGACTAGATTTTTTCCCCTTTTTTAGACTAGTTTTGAGGGACCCGCCTTCTTGGGTTAGATAGATGAAATAGTAGCTGTTAATTTTCTGTTATTTCAGCATTATATACTGTTCTCTACAAATTTATTTTCAGTTACGCAGCACATTTTTTTCTTGCTCTCAAAACGAAAAGGGTTTTAAAAATTAAAATTAACGCACACCACACACTGACCCTAAGTGAAGAAGCGCCTGGTTAACATCGCCTGGCAAAGACTCTAAAATCAATTGACACCAGACTTATCCTCTGCCTTTGTTTGATATCAGAATCAATTGTTTCGCACCTCCTCCTGTCTCTGTGGTCGTTCTTCCCCTTGTAACAGAGGCCACGAGGGCCGTCATCACGCAGCCCCCATAGTGCACCTCCCCGAGACCCCCTGCCTCACCCTCGGCCGGTCGATCGACCTGCTCCACCCCGCCGTCGTCGAGCCAGTCCTCCTCCGAGTCCGCACTCCGACTCCTCTTCTAATTCATTGGGTTCTCCTTCTCCTCCTGGTTCTCCCCCTGTCACCTTCACTATGTCTGGTCCAGGGCCTAACGCTAGCGGTGCTCCCGGCCCTAATGCCGGAACTACTACTAGCGGAACCGCCACAGGAACTACCTCGGCCATACCCTTGCTGTCGTACATTGCAGGCCTCAGCCTCCCCGATTTCAATCAGTTGATCAATGACCCTATCCGCCACGATGTTGGTTGGCCTGCTATGCCAACCAAGCTCCCCTCCGACATCCCTAAGTTCGAAGGCCTTGCTGGAGAAGATCCAACCAATCATGTCCAATCTTTCCACATGTGGTGTTCCTCTAATTCCATGACCGATGAATCCATCCGTCTTCGTTTGTTCCAACGCACGCTTACCGGCGAAGCTTCTAAATGGTATGTAGACCAAGCCACCTCTTCCCATACCACCTTTGCGACCATTGCCCAAGCCTTTTTATCTTACTTCCAGCTCCCTCTCCGATACGATACTGGTACGGAGCTTTTGACCTCTTTCAAGCAAACCTCTTCAACTCGCCTTTCCGCTCATGTCCAGGAATGGCGACGAAGATGAAGCTTATGTCGAGCTCCCCCTTTGAAGATCGGATCTATATGGACTGGTTCCTTCGCTCTCTCTTAGCTCCCATTGGAAAATATGTCGCCTCCCATTTTCCTCAAACCGAAGAAGCCGCCCTCCAAATAGCCTTGAAATATGACCTGATCTATGCTCAGTCTGGTTATGTTTATACCGTTATTCCTGACCTCCCCAGGCCCGGCGGCGCTAACGCCCCGGGGGCATCTCATTCCACCGACGGTATCGTTGGAGCCCTTTCCCATCCATATGCTCAACCTCCTATGGGCTATGGTCTCCCTCATGGAGGGGCCAGCACCTCTAGCACTCTTCCCCCTCCCGGTAGCATGTATCCAGGATACGGCATGCCTCCTCCTTTTGCCCAACCTCCTGCTTACCTCAATGTTGCCCAACCTAACCATTACCCTTATCCGCAGCTTGGTGTGCCAGCTCCTCCAGCATATGCGCTTCCACCTCCCTTGCCTCCTCAACCCCAGCAACAGCACCTACAGCCCCCTTCAGGGCAAGTATTTGCACAGCAGGGTGCGACTAATCCCCCTTCTTCTCAAAGAAGGCGGAGAGGCAATCCAAATCAATCTGCCCCTGGTACTCATGGACCCAATCCTCAAGGTGTTGACCCTAACACTGCTAACAAGCAACAGGGCACTCAGCCCAAGCCAGACAGGCCTCTTCGAACTAACAAGCCTTGTTCGTGTTGCAGTGTTTATGGTCATTACACCCACGATTGTCCCCTCTTACCACAGATGCGGCAGATGTGGGAGTCTCAAGCCACATTGCGAGGACAACATGCCTCCCCTCATGCTCCCCCTAATGTGGCCACTACTCAACCAGCTGTGTTTACTGATCCTTTCCCTCAGCAAGGATTCATGGCTACCCAACCACCTGATGGACAGGTCGCCACTCCACCTTCCATTTCTGGTTCCTCCGATTACCAGATCCTCATGATGAACTCTGATCCATCCCCAACCGTCGACCTTCACCTTCAAACTCAGTCTCGCCAGTACCCCAAGCCTCCTGCTCAGTCTGCCCCCGAGCCTCCTTCTTCAGGTTCTACAGAGCCTCTTTCGACATCTAGTGGCCCCTTACATATCCCTCAACCCAAATTTGAGGTTCATACCAAGATTCCTAAGGGACCATTACGTCGAAACGCTGCTTTCGGTCGAGCTGCTCATTCGTATAGCATAGTAGATGATTTGGCGCAATCTCCTGCCGCCATTTCCACACTGGAACTCCTCCAGTCGTGCCCTTCCCAAAATAAGGCTCTACTATCTGCCGTGGGCACTGTAGATCCTGCTGATGACCAAATGATTGTTTTCGACGCCACTCAATCAGACCATCCTCCTCTTCCTCCTTCCGTCGCCTTCCAAATCCCCGTCAAAATCCGGAACGCCAACGTGTCCCGGTGTATAATTGATGAGGGGGCATCCACCTGCATGATGTCCGCTTCGGTTTGGAAGCAACTCGGATCCCCCGAGCTGGCCCCTTCCACGATCACCCTTCGAGCGTGGGACGGTCATGCCTCCCAGCCCATTGGCATGTTTCGTAATTGTCCTATCACCCTCGCCGGTAAGACTGTTTGCGTTGACGTCGAAGTCATAGACGCCCCGCTAGACTACAACATTCTATTGGGGTGAAGCTACACCTATGCTATGTCTGTTGTCCCATCCGCGGTTTTCCGCAAGATGTCTTTCCCCCATAATGGAAAGATAGTCACCATTGACCAGTTGACATATCATGAGCCAAAATCTCAGACCTCACCTGAGACGACCATCTCTTCTGTAGCCAACAAGCAAACCGTCGATTCCTTGGCCAGTGTCTCTCGTGGCATCTACAAAGACTCCTATTTGCTCGGAACCTTCCCTGGTCTTCCTCCTCCTCCTATCTCTGACCCCAGCTCATCGAATGTTTGCATGATGCAATCGTCTCGGGCTGCTCTCAAGCAACCTGCTTCGACTAGTCAGCAACCATGCTCTCCACAACCTGCTCCTAGCCCTTCACCTGCAATTGGTAGTCATGAGCCTCTTTATCCTCCTAGCACAGTTCCTCCAAGCCTTAGCCATTTAGGAGCCGTCCCACCTGGTCATTACCCCTCTGGTCAGATACCGTTCCTAGCTCCCCCACCAGGAGTGTACACGGTATCGGTCATGGCCACCCTCTCTCTCCCTAACCTGACCCTAGGCATACCCGTCTGGTACATTGACCCTCCAGCCGCTACCCCACCCGGTCACCCCAAACCCTACCTTGCTTTGACACCGGTTCACCCGGTCCCCCTCGCTTCCTCCGGGCCCCCCGCACCTCCCCAGGACCTCGTCCCTGTGGTGATAGCCCCGGGAAAGAAAGGCAAAGCTCGTAAGGGGGCAACCAATCAGGACCAAGCCGCCCCGACAAACCCTACCCCTCCGCGACCGCCAAAGCCCGCTATCCAGTGTGCTTTGTGCGATATTGTCGGTCACGCCACCCATATGTGTCCTGAATTGCCGCACCTCAAGATCCTAGTCAACGAGACGTTTCCCGACTCTGATATCCCCGAAGTCTACGTCATTATCCCGGATTCTATCCCGAAACTAAAAACCTTGTGCACAAATCACCCTTGTGCTTTGTGTGATTTCCACGGCCATTACACCCACCTCTGTCCCCTCCTTGACGAGTATCGTTCCTCCTTAGACACGTACCGCCAATTCAAGGCTACGCACGACAAGATACCTTCTCACTTGTCTGCGATTTCTACTTCGATAAGACCAGAGGATATTCCTACTCCCATTCACATTCCTCCTCCCACTATCGAACCAATGGAGCCTTCGACCACCATTTTGTACCTATCATCATCCTTGAGAGATAGTTCACCTAACCTTCGACCTGCAGACACCCTCGGTTCCCCCTCAGTCGACCTTGGATCTGTTGACATTGCGCATCTGAGCCCTTCTCCACAAGATGACCCGTCACACATCACTACCTCATCGGGTGATCCTTCTTCCTCCAGTCTTCCCATCTTCCAGTCCGATGAAGACATTATGGAAGCCATGACCAACCCTGACTTTCCGTGGGATGATATGCACCATCGCGCATACTTCCTCCCACAACAGTCCCATGACCAATATGTTGTGGAAACCAAAGACTTCATTCCCAATGCAGTCGATTGGTTCAAAAATCCCATCCCTACACCTGATGCTTTCGAAGAAGGAAACATGGCCAATATCTCTCCTACCATTAAAATTGACATTTCAGTCAAACTAGGAATCGAAGAATATGTCACCTTGGGCGCCCAATGCACCCCGGAAGAAATTGAAGCTTACACCAAGCTTTTCAAAGAATTCCGCGATATTTTCGCCTGGTCCTATTCTGAAATGCCCGGACTCGATCCCGCCATCGTCGAACACCATATCGACACATGGCCTGATGCCAATCCGGTCCGTCAAAATTTGAGACCCATTCATCCTTCCAGACGTGACGCTATCAAAGCCGAAATCGAAAAGCTCAAGCAGGCTGGTTTCATTTACCCCATTGAATACACCACTTGGGTGTCCAACCTAGTTCCCGTTCTCAAGAAGCAAGGCACCATCCGTGTCTGCACGGACTTTTGCGACTTGAACAAAGCTTGTCCCAAAGACAACTTCCCCACACCGTTCATTGACCAAATCATTGACGAGTGTGCGGGGCATGAGGTTCTATCCTTTATGGATGGTTTCTCTGGATACAACCAAATTGTTATCCGTCCCGCTGATCAACTAAAAACCGCGTTCATTAGTCCGTGGGGAACTTTTGCTTACCGGGTCATGCCTTTTGACCTTAAAAATGCCGGTGCCACTTTTCAACGGGCCATGTCTTATTGTTTCCATGACTTAGCTCATATTATCCTTGCTTATTTAGACGACCTCACTGCACGTTCTAAGCATCGAGCGCAGCACCTACACGATCTGCGTACCATTTTTCTCCGATGTCGCAAGTATAATATCCGCCTTAACCCGTTGAAATGCGTCTTTTGCGTTCCCGCCGGCCGTCTCTTAGGCTTCATAGTGTCTAAGGATGGTATCACTCTTGACCCTTTGAAATTTCAAGCCATTCTTGAACTTCCCATTCCGCGTACCCTACGCCAGCTCCAAAGTCTCCAAGGCAAAGCTAATTTTCTTCGTCGGTTCGTCCCTGACTATGCCACCACCGCACATGGGTTCCTTAGACTCCTCCGATCCAATATCCCATTTGTTTGGGATACCCATGCTCATGAGTCTTTCGATGCCCTCAAGCAGGCCCTCACATCCGCTCCTTTGATACGCCCTCCCGACTTTGATCGGGACTTCATCCTGTACATCTCCGCTTCCACCTATTCGGTCGCTGGAGTCCTTATCCAGGAAGATGATAATGGTATCGAGCATGTGATTTACTACGTCAGTAAGAACCTTGTAGGGCCCCCTGTTTCCTACTCGTATGAAGAAAAATTAGCGCTGGCTGTCGTGTTCTCAGTCCAAAAACTTCGTCATTATATCCTCATGCGCTCCACCAAGGTTGTGACTAATTCCAACCCCATGGCTTTCCTATTGAGTCGTCGTATCCTCACTAGGAAGTACGCCCGTTGGGTCGTTATTCTTCAGGAATTCGACCTCGAATTTGTCACACCAAAGAGTAAGAAAGGCTTAGCCCTCGCTGAGCTCATTTCTGAATTACCTACCGGATCGCAAGACCCCCCAGTTAATGATGATTTTCCTGATGAACACTTATTTTCCATTACTTCCGACGACCCGTGGTATGGCGATATTCTTACTTACTTGCGAACCCAAAAGTTCGCCCTCCACCTTGATCGTGAGGCTCGTCGACGTATCCGACACCAAGCTCCCCGATACCTCCTTATCGGCGACGACCTCTATCGTCGCGGGGTTGATACTGTCCTTCGTCGTTGTCTCACACACGCTGAAGCTGAACAGGTCCTTAATGCCTGCCATAGCGGCGCTTGCGGTGGCCACCTCTCCGGTCTTGCTACTGCCCAGAAAGTCATGTGCGCTGGGTATTTTTGGCCTTCCCTCTTCAGTGATTGCATTGAGGCAGTCAAACACTATCCCAATTGCCAACATTTCGCCCCTAAGGCGCGAGCTCCCCCAGCTCCCCTCCATCCGGTCGTCTCAACTGGTCCCTTTTGTAAATGGGCCATCGACTTTATGGAGTGTCACCCGCCATCCGCTGGTAACCACAAATATATCATCGTGGCGGTCGACTATTTCACAAAATGGGTCGAGGCCATGCCAACATTTAACAACACGGCAGCTACCGCGGCCCTCTTTTTCTTTAACCACGTTATCGCTCGATTCGGGGTTTTGAAACACCTGGTCTCTGACCATGCCAGACATTTTGAAGATGAGATATGGCGTGAGCTATCCTCACTGTTGGGTTTTGAGCACCAATATTCCTCTTCCTATTACCCCCAAGGTAATGGCCAAGTTGAAGCAGTCAACAAAATCCTCAAGACTATGCTTCAACGAACGGTGAATAAGCACAAA
Source organism: Pinus albicaulis (assembly GCA_034641835.2). NCBI lineage: Eukaryota > Viridiplantae > Streptophyta > Pinopsida > Pinales > Pinaceae > Pinus > Pinus albicaulis. Next base: position 243,536,307 of record CM076582.1, read on the forward strand.
ACCAACTGGCATCTTATGCTCTTCCCTGCTTTGTGGGCCTATCGAACTTCTGTTAAAACCGCCACCGGGTTTACTCCTTTCCACCTCGTTTTTGGAGAGGAGGCAGTCTTACCGATCGAGTGTGAGATTCCTTCCCTGCATCTGGCCGTTGAAATTCTCCCTGACACCCAACCTCTAGAACAACGACTTATCATGCTTGAGCGCGCTTCCAAAGACTGTCGTGTTGCCTAGCAAACCATGGAAGCGGCCAAGAAACGCACCAAAGCTTAGTATGACCGAAAATTCCAGCCTTGCACTTTTCACGAAGGTGACCTTGTTCTAGTGTATGACCAGGCCCATGATGTCCTTGGTCATGGGAAGTTCAACTCATTATGGCTAGGCCCTTACATCATCAGTAATGATCTCGGTAAGGGGGCATACCTCTTAGAGGATTTCAAAGGCAATCCCCTTCCTAATCCTCGCAATGCACTCTATCTTAAGAAATATTACCCTTAGCATTTCCCTTCTGAAATGAATGTTTTATTTTCTTTTAGATAGCCAGCATCTTTTTTCGTTTTTTGTGATTTGCTACTTCACCCGGACCCATTTGGTCCAAGAAGAGTCACTTCACCTCCCCTTTAAATCGAATTTCCTCACTTACAACAGTTGTACTTGGGGCACCACTTCGCCTCCATACTTGTCCATGTTCGTGACGATTTTCGTCATGAGTTCCCACCTTGTACTCATGTTTTCATGGTCCCCCATTGGGCCTTTACTGTGTGGCAGCACCATCGAGTCGCCCTTGTTTAGAGCATCCAAGTTGAGTCATCATCGCATTCATGGAATCTATCCCGAGTCCCTTTGTACCCCGTTATAGCCCTCCATCCTTCATTGCTTGGTCTCTCTCTTGTGTCGCACATTATGGCCTTCAGTCCCACTGTCCCCTATCCCTTATGATATTGCGTCAGTCGCTGCCATGTCATTTATGCCCTTTATGCTCTAACAAGGGAAGTCGTCCATTCGCTACTCAGTCCCTTCCATTTCACCATCATCATTAGTGTCAGTCTGTCCGTCACTCTACTATTTTCTCTCGTGCCTTAGTTGAGGATCTCTCATTGCCTCACCTATGGCGGACCTCCTTCTGTCGACATCAGCTCATTCATTCCAGAAGCCAGGTCTAGAGGGCGGTGTACCTTGGTTCCAGCTTCCACTCTTGTTCGGTGCCTCGGATGAGGCAAAGGGATCTCTCATTTCCCTTTGACTTGATTGTTTCTCCACTCCAGCTCCTTTCAGCATGACCGAGATCCGTATACTTGATGGTTCAGTGATACAGCAGCAGCTCTTCATGATTCCCGGGTGTGTGTGAGATGTATCAACCCTCATGCGGGGGTGGCCCTGCAGGTAGCCCCCCACATGCCTGGATGACCTCCTCCTTGTAGCCTTCGATGCAGCTCCAGATATTTGATGATGTTGGCCTTAGCCACTTGCAGCGCCTCTTTGATTTGCATGTATCAGTCAGATTTTGTGAGCCCTTCCCCATTTACAGGGGGCATTTGGGTTGTATTTTTATCTCATGTACTCAGATATTATTGTACAAGTCCTGGCTGTTATCCCAGGCACAACATGTATGTGGGATTCCTCATTGTATTTTTATCTGGCTCATGATTATGCCAGCTGTACTTTATGGTTCGGTCCCTTGTTTACTGGACACACTATTCTTTTGTACTTTGTCTCGACGGGCATAGGTATGCCTCCCCCGCCACCTTTAGCACAGGTACCCTCTCATAAAAAGAGACTTGTTGCACCTGCAAGTCTCGTCTCCTCAGGGTCTAGTTCTTCAGCACATTAGTCTACCTTACATTTCTCTCTCTGACTTCCCTTTTGATGTCTGGTGATTGAGTTCTTATAACGTACTTCGGTCATACGATTTGCTCCTAACACTCGCACGCTGGGGGGCAATCTGTTACACCATTTTTTGGTCATCTAACCTATTATCATTAGATGGACCCAAGTACACCATGTAAGACCAATTTTACCCTAAGTAAAATTGCCGTCACTATGTTAAATAACTTAATAAACCACATTTATTAGGTTGTTTATGGTCCAAACAGGAAACCCCAAAAGGAAATATTAAACAAACCTATATTTGTTTGATTTTCCTCATGGAATAATTAATTAAACCATAATTTAATTATTATTCCCAGTCATGTTTAACCCAAAAACAAAGAAATTAATTAGATAAACCTTTATCTATCTTATTATTTTCTAGGAATAATTATTTAAATCTTATTTAGATAATATTCCTTGTTAAATATGACCAAATCACCCACAAATAATTAAATAAATCATTATTTATTTAATTATCCTTCAACCACTTCCTTAAAAGATAAATAAATCATTTATTTATTTATTATTAACAAATAAAGGGATTTGACCCAAGTCAAATACTTTTTCCCTCCAACAAATATAATAAAATATTCCATAAAAGGTGGATCTAGATTTGGTTAACATTATTTTAATCATGCACCAAGATCTAGAATGACCCAATATTTTGTTATAAATAGGAGGGTTTTTCTACCATTCTTCACCTTTTGTTGCCTATTAGATCACTCTGGATCTATACACTTGGTCACATTTTTCCATTATTTGTTGTGTGAGCTCCCTTTGAGCTCTATTCTTTGCATGGGTTTTCTACACCAACAAGAGAGAGAGATTCTAGATCTGAAGTGCTGAGGACTTCCAAGAACCCTTCCCATTGAGGAGAATAGGAAACATCTTCTTGTTTTCCTCCCAGGTGCCCATTAATACAAAAATTCTTTCAAAAATTGTTCTTGTCTTGTCTATTGGATATATGGAGCAAACCCTTCTTTTTACTGCTTAATGTCTTTCTATGCATAGATCTGGTTTTTTGCAGCTCTTTTCTTGATCAACTAACTGCAGATCTGAAGATATTGGTAGCCACATTTGTTGTTAGGGCTATTAGTTATGCGTAGCTAAAGTGGTCCTTTTTCGTACACTTCGAAAAAGGATTCATACTAACAAATGTCATGATGAACCTTGTGGCGGACACTTTGCTGATAAAAGGAAAACCTATAAGATCCTTCATTTAGGATATTATTGGCCATCCCTTTTTAAATATGCTAAAGAGTATGTCAAAAGGTGTGACAGTTGCCAAAGGGTAGGGAAACCTTCTCCTTCAGGTGAGATGCCAATGCAGCCTCAGGTACACATTGAACCTTTTGAAAAATGGGCTTTGGATTTTGTAGGACCTATTAATCCTCCATCAAGACAAAAGAAATATATATTAGTTTGCACTGATTATGTTACTAAATGGGTAGAAGCTAAACCATTACTTGTTGCTAATGAATCATCTGTAGTTACTTTTCTTTTTGAGGATATTTTTACTCGTTTTGGTGTCCCAAGGGAAATTGTTATAGATCAAGGAGCTCAATTTACATCAAGGCTAGTGGAGCAAATGATGGAGAGGTACAAAATCAGGCATAGAAAATCTACTCCTTATCATCCACAAGAAAATGGTCAAGTGGAATCTACTAATATTAAAAATTCATCTTTTGAAGGATAATTATCCATTACCCAAAATGGATCAATTACTTCAACAAATTTCAGGTTCTAACATAATTTCTATGTTAGATAGTTTTTCTAGATACAATCAAATAATGGTAAGTCCAGAAGATAGAGAAAAGAAAACATTTACAACTCCTTCAGGTATATTGATGTATGCAAGGATGTCTTTTGGTCTAACCAATGTTGGAGCTACTTTTCAGAGAGCCATGGATCTATAATTTTTTTTGTAATATTAATAAATTTGTTGTCATTTATTTGGATGATCTAACTGTATTTTATAGTTCTGATTAAAAAAATTAAAGCACTTGAGAAAGGTTTTTGACAGATGCAGGAAATTCATGATATCACTAAACCCAAAGAAATCCTTATTTGCAATAAAGGAATGGATATTACTTAGCCATGTTATTTCAAAATAAGGAGTAGTCATTGATCCAAAGAGAGTTTCAGCCATTCAAGCACTCACTCTACCAAGGAATAGAAAGAAATTTCAAGATTTCCTTGGAAAAATCAACTTTTTAAGAAGGTTTATACCTAACTATCTGAAATAGTTAAGTACATTACTGACATGCTAAGAAAAAACCATGAAGTCAAATGGAAAGTTCAAGCAATATTTGATTTTACCTAGATTAAGAAAGCCATTTCTGAAGCCCCAGTATTAGCCAGTCCAGACTATTCAAAACCTTTTAGCATTTTCTCTTTTGCCTCTAAAACTACTGTAGTTGTTGTCCTTTTGCAGAAAAATGAAAATGGAGATGACCAACCTATTACCTTCTTTAGAAAAGTCATGAGAGATGCTAAGTTGAAATATGACATTATAGAAAACAAGCATGTGCCCTTGTCCAAGCCTTGAAAGCCTTTAGAGTCTATGTCCTCCATTCTTCCATTATTGCCTACGTTCCAAACAATGTTGTTAAAATTGTGCTATCACAACCTGATACAAATGGCAGAAAAGGAAGATGGATCACTACGATATTGGAATTTGACCTTATTATCAAATCTAAAAATCCGATTAAAGGGCAGGGTTTAGCCAAACATCTAACTAAATCCAATTGTAAAATATTAGGGATAAATTTTGTGATGAAAACTTCAACAGAGAAGAATCCACAAGAACCTTCTCAACATTCAGCAAAGAAGAATCCACAAGAACCTTAATCTTCAACAGAATCATCTCCTCTTTCAGTTCATATTGATGATAAATTTATGTTATCTGAATGGTACACTGATATTGTACATTTTCTTCGTAATTATGAATACACTCCTGGATTCACAAAGAATCAGTGAAAAACACTCAAGTTAAGGGTTGTAAAATATTGTATCATCAATGCAAATCTATATTGGAAGGATCCATTAAACATCCTCTTGTTATGTTTAAAAGAAAGTGAGACACAAGGAGTTATATATCAATTTCATGCAGGTATATGTGGAGGTGATTATGATTGGAGAGCAACAACATAAAATATTCTAAGAGCGGGATTTTATTGGTCTAAATTGTTTTCACAAGTAGGAGCAAAGGTCAGAAATTGTATACCCTGTCACGTTTTTGCTGGAAAGCGGAGATTGTCATCACTCCCTCTTTTTCGAGTTCTAGTTGAAGCACCTTTTTTTACAGTGGGGACTAGATTTTATTGGGTAAATTTATCCAACATCCAACAATCAGCATAGATGGATTCCAATTGCCACATATTATTTTACAAAATGGGTAGAAGCTATCCTAGTTAAGAATAATATCGATACTATTGTTATTAAGTTCATTGAAGAAAATATATTGTATAGATTTTGCAGTCCACAACATATAGTTACAGAAAATGCACAAGCATTCAGTAGTGTTAAGATGATTGAGTTTTGTCAAAAATACCAAATTTTATTAGATCATTCTACCCCCTATGACCCTTAAGGAAATGTATTGGCAGAGTCTTCAAATTTTTTTTTTTCAAAGCCATCAAAAAGGTACTTACAGATCATAAGAGAAATTGGGATAGTCATTTTAAGTATGCAGTTTGGGGAAAAAAAATTTCACCAAAGAGATCAATAGGTAAATCACCTTTTCAGCTTATTTATGGCATGGAAGCCATTTTTCCTACACAACTAGCTTTCCCTGTTATGAAATTCTTATAATAAGCAAATGAAGAACCTGATGATTTTCTAGAAGAACAAATCAGATTTAGAGTTGAATGAGAGCAGAGATGAAGTTCAATATAAGATTCGTAAATATCAGAACAAAATGAAAATTTTATTTCACAAAAAAAGCTAGAGAAAGCGACTTCAAAGAAGGGGATTTATTACTAAAAGGGGATGCTAGAAGAGAGGATAAAGGAAAACATGGAAAATTTGATATTCTTTGGTTAGGGCCTTTTAGCATTGTAGAGGTTAAAGGAAACGATACCTTCATCTTACAGAATTTGGAGGGAAAATATTCTTCATTGCCAGTCAATGGAAAATATTTGAAACATTATATCAAGTATTAAAATTGCTTCTATCATTCATCACTATATATCACCTATTTGTTTCATTTTTCCAGAAAAGTGTGATTGTTTTCAACAAATACTCCATCAGCTCAAGGAGAAGGCACTTGGATTTGCAAGTTGTATGCATCCTACACGAGGAAGCAGTCCCCAATTTGATCCGATGTTGTAACATAATTGGTTTTGATAAGCTAGATACTTTTTTAGAAAAAAAATAAAAATAAAAAATGTATATATAGAAAAAAAGAAAAAGAAACAAACGAAAATAGTGAAAATGAAAAAAAAAAGTGTAAATATATATGAAAACATGGACAAAAGAATGATATATATATATATATCAAAATCCCAAAATAGTGGTATGCACATTTATATGCCACCTTGTTGATTAGTTTAATTACATTGATTAAAGCTAAATGTAATTATTATTGAATAAGCGGGTTTATTCAATAAAGAGACTCGAAAAGACCTTTTGTAGCTTTCCGTTAAAATACCGCAAAGTTAGTTGGCCATGATCAGTGTTGAAATAAAATCAACGGCTCCTAGTCCACTCCGCATCCCTCGAGCCCATCTGACGTTTATTCAACGGGTGGGGGGTGTGAAAAGCAGGGACCCCTAAAACCACCGATGCCGCATACCCCTCTATCATACACTCTGTGCCCCCTCGTACTAAAACCACAAACCTCTCTCGCCCCCCTCTGAAATTGACTCGATTCATCCCAATAAAGTCGTTAAGCCCTCCTCCTACCAATTTCTAACATCCACTCCCTATTATGAAACCAGCTCCAAAAGTAGAAAAAAAGAGAGATCAACGCCTTAGAAATAATCCACTTTGAGGGGGCAACCTCCTTTACATTTCATAAATGAACAATTTTTGGATGACACAAATGAAAAAACCCCCTTCTATATATAGGAGTCCATGGGGTCATAATATAATCCTAGCTGACCTAACAATAATAATGTAAGGGCACAATAATAACAATATTGGGGTTACAAGTGTACAACAATAACAATAAGGGGGTTACACTAACACAAATAAGGGACTATACTAGTAATATAGGGACCTAATATGCCCCTCTCCTTCAAAAAAGTGTCTTCCTCAATGCTTGAGTAGCTCTGGATGCTTCTATATAAAATTCTCATCCTCCCATGTAGAATCTTTAGTGGGTAAGTTCGAGGTACTCTGAAATTGATCAATTTCGTAGCTGTCGAGTTCTTGTTTCCGTGACTGCTTCAAGTTCCAATATTATTTTTCCTTCCTCATCAAGTTCTGGAAATATTTTTTGAACTGGAAGTGTGTCACCTATAACCTTATTTAAGCATGAAACATGGAAAACTGGATGCACTCACGAAGAAGCAGGAAGCTCAAATTTGTATGGCATAGTACCAATCTATTGCAACAACTTGTAAGGACCATAGTAATTTGGCAATAATTTATAATCCTTCTTAGCTTTCTTGAGGGACACTTATTTGTATGGTTGTAGTCGTAAAAATACACAGTCTCCTACATCAAAACTTCTCTTGCTATGATGTTGATATGCATGTTGTTTCATTCGATTTTGTGCCAAATTTAGGTTATCCTTTAAGAGTTGGAGAGCTTCTTGTTGATGCTCGATATGATCTTCCACTTCTTGAATCTTAGAATTTTTTCTTAAAGATGATGTGATGGAAGGTGGATGATATCCATAAAGTGTTGTAAATGGGGTTATTTTTCTTGTAGTATGGAAGGAAGTGTTATACCACCATTCAACGAGAGGTAACCACTTGACCCATTGTTTTTCTTATTAGATACAAAAAAACTAAGGTATCCTTCCAAACATTTATTCACTATCTCAATTTGACCATAGGATTGAGGATGATAAGCTGAGCTTTGAGTTAGTTGGGTACGCAAACAAGAAAATAATTCTTTCCAAAAAATTCCAATAAAAATGGGATCTCTGTCACTTACAATAATCTTTGGGTTTTCATGTAGCTTTTGAATTGTTTCCATAAATGCAGTAGCAACTGTAATTGCTTTAAATGGATTAGAAAATGCACAAAAGTGTGCATACTTGGTAAGTCTATCAACTACCACCATGATGACACTCTTTCCTTTGGACTTAGGTAAACTTGTGATAAAATCCATTGAAATCCCCTCCCAATGTTGACTTGGAATGGATAAAGGTTGTAGAAGACCCAAGGTCTTAATTGTATCAACTTTATTTTTCTAGAAAACCAAACATTCCACCACAAAATTTTGAATATCAGATTTAAGTCCATCCCCAAAAAAATATTTCTTCACCTGGTGGTAAGTTTTTAAAAATCCTGAGTGTCCTCCTAAAGGAGAAGTGTGCAATTCCAAAAGAATATTTTGTTTTAGTTGGGAATTATTACAAATATATAAGCGATCTTTGTACCATAAGGAATCATTTTTCCAACTAAATGTATCAAATGTACTAGGATGTTGCTACAAATTTTGAATGAGTGTCCACACTTCTTCGTCCTTCTTCCATTCATCCCTTGCTTCAGTTATCCAATCTGGTTGGATAACATAAATGGCACAAAGTAATGCTTCCACCTCTTCATCCTTTCTTGAGAGTGCATCTGCAACAACATTTAGCTTCCCTTTTTTGTAGATTATTTCAATGTCATAACCCAACATCTTTGTGACCCATTTTTTCTGCTCTTTTGAAGAGAGTATTTGTTCCAAAAAAAATTTAAGACTATCATGATCAATTTTTACCTTGAAGTGTCTTCCCATTAGGTAAGGTTGCCATTTCTTTAGTGCATGTAGTATTGCCAAAATTTCCTTATCATAAATAGCTTTCTGTAAATACTTTCCTTTGATTGGATGACTTTCAAAAGAAATGGGTCTTCCTTCTTGCATTAAAACAACACCAATTCCATTTCCTGAGGCATCACATTCCACAATAAAGGTTTTTGTGAAGTCAAGCATAGCTAAGACGTGTGCTAGGCACATTTCCTCTTTAAGATGTTCAAAGGCCTTAGTTGCTTCAAGAGTCCATGAAAATTCATCTTTATTCAATAATGTTGTTACAGGTTCTATTATTCTCCCATAATTCTTAACAAACTTGCGATAATACCGTGTTCACCTGAGAAATCCTCGCAAGTGGTTTATGGTTGTGGGGACTTTCCATTCCTTAATGGCTTTAATTTTTTTAGGGTCTACCTTAACACCCTCGTGAGATAAAATATGACCTAGATATTCCACCTCTTGTACTCCAAAGAAACATTTAGATGTTTTTGCATATAATTGTTTCTCCTGCAATAGTTTGAGCACCCTGTCAACATGTTGAGCATGATCCTTCCAAGACCTGTTGTAGATTAGTATATCATCAAAAAATACTAGCACGAAATTTCTAAGGAAGGGTTTGAAAATGGAATTCATTAACCCTTGAAATGTATAAGGTGCATTGGTAAGGCCAAAAGGCATGACAAAAAATTCATAATGACCCTTATGAGTTCGAAATGTTGTTTTCGGAATATCTCTAGTCTTCATTCTAATTTGATGATATCCTAAAAAAAGATCCAACTTGGTAAAATAAATTGCTCCATGTAATTCATCCAATAATTCATCAATCATAGGAATGGGAAATTTATCTTTAATAGTGAGCTTATTGAGCTCCCAATAATCCGGACACATGCGCCATGATCCATCCTTCTTGGGCAACAACACTACTGGAGCATAGAAAGAACTTTGACTAGGTTGAATTATACGAGCCTCTAACATTTCTGCAATCATATGTTCAATTTCCCACTTTTGGACATAAGGATATCTATGAGGCATGATGTTTGGAGGAACACTTCCTGGAATAAAATGAATAGAAAGATCATGATCACGAATAGTTGGGAGTCCTTTGGGAGTTTCAAACACCTTGGTATGATTGAATTTTTGGAGATCTGGAGAAATAGATGATTTTGATGTTGGAACTTCTAGTGAACATAATTGTGCAATTACACCTCGTTTTTCTTTCTCCAGAAGATTTGTCATGACATTAGAGTTTATTATCTTTCCTAGTTTCCTTGTGATACCACATAATTCGATTCCTTTCCTTTCGAAAAATAATTCAAGGAAAGTTCTTGAAAATTAAAAGCTACTGTCCCCAAAGACTGTAACCATTGTACTCCTAGTACAACATCAGCACCTCCCATTGGAATGGAAAGCATTGGAACATTCAATACATATTCCCCCATGGTTAGCTTGATATTATGGAATTTTCCAGAGAAATTTATAGTTCCTCCATTTGCAACCATCACTTGACATTCCGGTGTTGGGTATAGGAAACAATTCAATTCCTTGGCCACCTTACAATGAATAAAATTATGAGTAATACCCGAATCAATCAACAATATTATCTTTTTCTTCTTGATACATCCTCTCTTGAGAGTTTGAGGAGTGGTTATTCCTGCCAATGCATTACACGATATGGCCCTTCTTCTTCTAGGGTTGTCTCCTGGTGTATATCTTCTTCTTTTGAAGTTTCTTGTTCATTTTCTTCCTCCTCTTCACAATCAATGTAAAATAATTTCTTCTCAACACACTTATGACCTTTAGTGTATTTTCTATCACAACTGTAGCAAAGCCATTTTTCTCTTTTTTCTCCCAATTTTTTGGTGTCAACATTGTAGGTTGTGGAAGTCTAGGAGTAGCAACACTTCCATCTTTATAGATGTGAGTGGTAGGCTTCCTTGTTGCCATAATTTTACATTCAATTTTTTTAGCCAACCTGAATGCCTTCTCCAATGAATCAGGTTCTCAAATGCGAACTTCATGTTGGAAGTTATCCTTTAAAGTCTCTATGAAGACATCAATCATGTGTTCCTATGGAATATTAGTTTCCCTTATATTAAATTTTTGGAAGTCCTCAATTTGCTCCACCACTGAATCCTTTTGTTTGAGATTTATCAATTGGCTAAAGAAGTTGTTTCTCTTTGTATCCTCATAATGTGCTATGATTTCCTCCGTAAAAATTGGCCAAGTGATCATTTTTTTACGGGAGCAAAGCCATCGATACCATACAAATGTATTTTGTTCTAAATGTAAAGTTGCAATGCATACCTTTTGTGTGTTTTTCACATTATTGAGATCAAAATATTGCTCCATTTGTAGTATCCATATTATGCATCCTTTCCATCAAACTTCCTCATATCCATATTTGGAATATGGTGGTTATTCCATCCAACATTAGAGTTTATGAAATCACGATTAACATTTATTTTGTTCTCATCATGAGTTTCCTCTACTACCTTTTCGCCATTAGGAAAAATTTATTGTATCAACTTTGTCAAACCTTCCATGCCTTCTTTTAGATCATTCTTCATGTTTTCCATGTCTTTCTTGTCATCCATATTAGCTTCCATGCCATCCATCTTAGCTTCCATTCCTTTCTTCAAACCATCCATCTTAGCTTCCACAACTTTCTTCAAAACTTCCATTTCGTTTTTTGTTGCTCTTTGCGAGAGCGAAATTTGGTGCACTTCCTCTTGTAGTTTTGATACGTCATGTTGCACTTGTTCGTCTTCATGAGTCATAGTAGAGTCTTTTGAAGGCTTAATGGGTGTTGAATTATTTTTAGGGGGCATTTTAGGACCCAATACTGATATCTATTCTACAATATGCCCTTGGAATCAATTCAAACTGATTTTTCACACAAGACTTATGCAATTCGAAAAAAAAATGCACACCTTTTTATTGCTTTTGAGGAGCTCGATATTGAAACTCCATTATATCTGTGATTTCGGATCTTCAATATCTGAAATTCGGCCCTGAAGTAGCCCTCTGAATATTCTTTCGAATGCCATAGGTTTGACATGATTTGGATTCTTCAAGCCAAAGTTATTCTCAATATCCCATAATAACCTAATTATGGACTGGTTCAGTAGCGTGAACTTTTACGGCATGCCGCGTGTCACGGTTTCCTCCTTCGGCTCTAAAATTGATACATAGGAAACTGCAGTTTGTGTACTTGCAGCCACTTTTTACATAATTCCAATCCAATGCTCAAAGAGAGAGTTATGACGATTTTCCCACGATCACCTCTTTGAGATGAAATTCAAGAGCCTATAAACCCTAACTTCCACAGATCATATCTCTGAAAATATTGCCAACCAAGATCTGAATTTTTTTCACGAAGTTCTGAACCTTCGTATAAAATAATTTATAGAGAAAATTCCACGATGACCTGTTTGGAGTAGTGACACCCTAGAATCCAAAGCTCTAATACCAAATGTTATGAAACCAACTCCAAAAATAGAAGAAAGAGAGATCAATGCCTTAGAAATGAGCCACTTTGAGGGGAAAACATCCTTTACATTACATAAATGAACAATTCTTGGATTATACAAATGACAAAAACTCATTCTATATATAGGAATCCATGCGGTCACAATATAATCCTAGCCGACCTAACAATAATAATGTAAGGGCACAATAATAACAATATTGGGGTTACAGGGGTACAACAATAACAATAAGGGGGTTACACTAACACAAATAAGGGACTATACTAATAATATAGGGACCTAACACTCCCTCTCTGTGAAGTGTCAGTCTTTGAGAAATCAATTCCATTCCTGTTACAAATTTTCCGTGTCACATTAATTTTTCTCGCTCCTCCATAACAGTGAAAACAACATCAAGTTATATTACTCCAAAGAGAAAGGTTTTCATGTTTTATCAGATTAATCGATTATCACACCATTTTTTCCATTCCCTCTACTATTTTAGCCACTTGTAGGCTAAGCCACTGCAACCAGTCATAGAGACAAATCACTTTTACATCTACAAGCGAAATCGAAGATGTTACTACATCTTTTATACAAAAAAGGGAACTCAAGTTTATCTCTGTGTAATTTCAATCTTTTCCTCATTCCTGTCTAATCATGTCTTCAAAGAATAAATCCAAAAACATATAAAACCCCATGCTTCATCCTTCCATTGACTTGGACCATCAACCTTTAGAGGACCAACATTACAAAGTTTCTGAAACCAATTGCGAGTTCGATCTCTTCGAACTCCAAAATTGGTTAAATCATAAATTATTGGATTTAAGTAACGAATTGAACCTATGTCACTTGTCTCTCCCTATTTTTATCTTTCCATAGACCCATTATTTCCCCAAATTTGTTGTGTGGTGTTATTTTAGGTATATCCCAAATCAAATGGCAATATTTTCTCATAATAAGGTAGTCTTGTTCACCATCGCTGCTGAGTCAATTAGTCACATGATACAAGTGCAAAAACTTGAACCCCTGCATCCATTTTCTCCATAATCCCTTATGGAAATCTATAAGAATATTGATTTTCCCAAAGAACCAGGATTTTGAAACCTTCTTACTAGAAAATATTCAATTACCTAAAACAAATCCACCCTATCAATCATCCATGTTTCCAGATATGACCAAGAAAATTATATCTATTGTTGCATGCCTGTTAGGTTATTATTATGATCAATGGGTCAATGAGGTTATAATAAGTTTTATTTCAGTCTTCTAAACAAAAGAAAAGCCTTATCTCATCTTCAATTACATTCAATTTTTGGGAGAGTCAATTCATGAGAAATTCATGAAGTTTTCTACAGAAGGAGTATTCAAATATGCCTTTGTTTTAGTATATTTGTTTCTATTTTATCAGTCAGAGAGATTCTCCTTTCCTTTACAAAATATGGACATACTAGGGAATCCACAGTCAGTAATTCATTGGACCTCCTTGGTGAGAAATAATACCACTAAATACACATTCAATGACTTTTTGGATCAATTTATACATGTGGTTTTAAGCCTATTAAACAGTGATGCAGAACCAAGGATTGGGTCAAAGATCAAAATAATCCTACATCTCAGTGGACAAACCATAATAGGAGATTGGTACTTGTACCAAAATTACATAGAGATTAGGGTATATGGTTGTGAGCTACCACTATATAGATTGCTCAAGTTTGTCCTTATCCGGATTTTTTCTCTAGAATATATTAGGTAAATGATTAACATGGACCAACTCCATTTTGTAGCAGAAAAGAAGAAAGCCCAATTAAAATAAAAAATCAAATAGGGCCTTTTATTTGTAATTCTATATCAACAGGAAAGGAAGCATATGTGTTGTTAAAACCGATGAATTTAGAGCTCAGCTTCACCTGGTCATATGACCCACTAGGAGTAGTTTCTAAGTTGAGGGTAGAGAAAAAGACTACCCCATATGCACATACTCCTAGACATGAAATAGAAAAATATATGAACTAGGATGAATGGCAGGAAAATACCTTACATGAAGTAAACGAGTAGACCATATCAGTAACAACATCACAAACTCAAGTGCCTAAAGAAAAGTAGGACACAATACCAAGGGAAAGTGTTTCCTCTGTGGTCACAGAGATCTCAGGTAAAGAATTCAATATATACGGTAAGAGGCAAAAGACAAATAACACAGATGAATCAGAACAAAAGGATACTACACAGTAGCATCCAATTGTTATGGCAGGTCCATTTGTACCATCATCTTCTACAAAATAAGGAACAATTGTTGGATCCCCTTTAGTTTCTCATGGTGCATCATCATCACAGACAGGGGAATTGCAACAAACTCAAAAGGAGCATAAAATATTTGTAGTCTACAAAGAAATAAAAAAGAAGAGTGAAGTTTTGAAAGCTTCCACTTACTCTCATTTTTAGAAGCAAACAACAACTTCACAACACAGACTACTTTCTGCCTTTGATACTGAAAAGGGAAATATGCAAATTTCTTTCCTAGAACCAAAAGTCACTCATCCTAGAACTAAAGATGATTATACAAAATCAGTCTTTTCTTTTGATGCAGATTTAATTCATCCAATTGACCAGATAGATCTACATAAACAGTTTGGTGAAATGATCTTCTCTACTTTTACAAAATTAGCTATGGAAGCATCTAGACTTCAAGCCTCAATGAGTAATATCCAATCCCAGCTGAAATTAGAGAAAATATCCTCTCTAGCCAAGGATACAAAGATAAAATCCTTATAATATTTGGTAAGAAAGTTGAGATATGATCCCACTAATGTGAAAGCAGCAGCAGAAGTTATTAAGAGTAAAAATGCAGACATAATTGCTTTAAGAAAACAACTTAAGCTCCCAATAACAGAAGATCCAAAAACTAAATAAGTAGTAGAGCTAGAAAAATAAAAGGAGGATATGTTCAAAATTATAATTGAACAAAATGCACAAATAAAAGAATGGAAAAGGAACTTGAAAAAATTTTGAAAGAAAAAGGGCAATAGACAAGTGTTGGCCTTTGATTTTGGCTTCTTTTTACTCTATACATTTCATAATTTACCACCTTTTCTCACTAATTTATCATCATATTCACCTCATTTTTAATCTTTCATGCAAATCAAGGTAGTTAAACTATGTATTTTAATTATTTTAGGGTTTCAGTCAAAATTGAGCATTAAAATTAAATTTTGACAGAACCAGAAAAGCTTGTAATGGCCCGTTTTAAAGTCATGGTTGCAGGACACTTGCACTTGAACCAAATGCATATCTAGAAACTATAGGAACCAAGGATGGATGAACACATGTTTTTTCACTTCAAATTAGATAGAATAAGGTCGGTCAACAATGGTCAAACCAGACCAGTCACTCAGAAAATCCCCCGAAACATGGGCAGTTTTATGATTTTGTGGGATTCAGCCTTATTTTGTGTAACAAACATATGATTTCGACTTTATGAGGTGGATTAATATTATTTTTAGTTTTTAAACCATTTTTAGTTTTATTGTTATGATTTTCTCTTATTTAAGAAAGGCATTCATAGTTAGAAAGGACTTGGAGACTTTGAGACTATCACTTTCTGAAGATAATTGAAGACATAGACTTGCTTTATCATTTTCTTGTGCATACTGTATGATTTGAGTGGAGTGTTGTAGCTGATTTTTTTAACGATGTACTAGGCAAAGGTGGAGGGCCCCCATACTGAGGTAAGTACACTTTTTTGTGGAGTAATGTTCATAGTTGTGAATATGATAGTTTTAATTATGTATGTTCATCTTCTTTCTTTGTTGTAAATACCTATAGATATTTTTAGTATGAATTCATATTATGGACATGTTTTGTTGAGTGAATATTGACCTTTCAGTAATTATTTTGGATGTGTAAGGACAACCAGGAATCTTAGAAAAGAGCATCTTCTCTGTGACCTAGGACTGGACTGAATCAAGGTTCACTTTCTTATATGCTTTCCTAGACTAAATTTATATTCTTTCATAGTTACATTTTATCATGATTTCTTAGATGTTTTGGAAATGTTATTATAGAAGGAATGTGGAAGGACAACCAAGACTCTTAGAGAAGGGCCTCTTCTTTGTCTTCTAAAATATACTAATCTCATTGACCAATCATTTATATGCTTTCATAGAGTAAATATGAATGTTTTATGTACTTGGTTTTTAGAATAGTTGTCTTATTATTTTTACTATTCAAGCATGCATTCAACTTTTATGTATTTAAACAATGGCTTCCTAATTTAATTAGATCTAAGGTCCATATATTTTGGTGTGTTTCTAAGTCTACTGATCCAGATTGATATTTAAATATGTGTTCTAATTTAGTCCCATAAATTAGACTTGCATTTTTAGTGTCGTCATCGGGGAAACACACTTAGATAAAGTTAAATAGGAAGTATGTTATAAAAACAAACATAAAAACATCAAAAAGAAAAAAAATTGTATCATTTATTTTCATTATGGTAATTTATGCCTAGGGAAAGAGATGAAAAAGGTAGATTTACCAAACAAAACCACTCAACCTTCTGTGGGAGCAGGACCATTTAAACTAACTACACCAATTTCTGGAAAAACAACGTTCAGGACAAAGGTTAACTCTTGTTGAAAGACAAAATTTGTTAGCTTATGAAGTAAAAAAGAAAACAAAAACAAACAAAAACATCTTCCATAGGAAAACAAAGATAGACAAGAAAACCAACTCTTGAACAAGTAGATCAAACAATCCTCGAACAAATAGAGAAAGTTGCAGAAACACAAACTCATCTTCTTACTGAGACATTTAAAACAGATGAGAAAGAAATGACATAAGAAGGAAAAGGATCCAATATCCCAATATTAACTCCAGAACAAAGGTTACAATATGAAAGGCAACAAAGAGAATGGCAAATAAAAAGAGAGGAAGAAATGAGAAGAGAGGCAAAAAGAAAAAGACAAGAAGATGCAAAAAGAGAACATGAAAATAAGAGACAGCAGGATGTAGAAACATACAATGATCAAGAAGCTACTATTGGATTCCCAATTCTAGATACTAGAGAAATCCTTGGAGAAGAGGTAAAAATGAAGAATATTCCACCTTTTGTTTTACCAAATTTATATGGAATATCTTCTGAAGATCCTGACTCATTCATGTTTGAATTTGATATCTTAAGTCGTACTTATGGTTATACTGATGACATGCATGAGATTCGTCTTTTTCCTGCTACTCTTAAAGTAGCTACATTAAAATGGCTTATGGGATTATGAGAACACACTATTACTTATTGGGAAGACACGAGGAAAATTTTTCTTAAGAAATATCAAACCTATTGTAGGCCTAGAGATTCAAAGGAAGACATTTTAGGATGTCTCAAAAAGAAGATGATAGTTTGGAAGAATACTTAGAATGATTTCTTTACCACTTAAAAAAATCCAAACAACATTTTTTAAATCCTGATACCATTCAAACAATTTTTCTCAAAGGTATACGAGATGAATATATTGATATTCTTAATGTGATGGGAAGAGGATACATCTCATATTTTCCATTTGAGGAGATTGAAAAATTATGTCAAAAGTATTCAAGAGGAAGAGCTAAAAGTGGGAAAAGAGATGCAAATTCAAAAGTCACTAGATCTTCAACAGGAAGCATAACAAAAGTATAATTAGAGAATTTGTTTGATAATTTTAAAACTGATATCTTGAGCATATTGGGACAAAATTTGATTTACTAAAGACCAAGAAAAAAAAACATGAACAAGATCGGGTACTATCAATCTTTTGTCCTAAATGTAGAAAGAAGCATCCACTAGAGGAATGTCCTTTAGATAGTATTCAAGTTTGTAGACTTTGTAGAGAAAATATTTCAACTGATAATTGTCCAAAGCTCAAGGAATTGCATGTAAATTCAGTGGAAGAGGGACAACGGATTGACTCTCTCTACTATTTGGCACCAATAAGACCCTAGCAACCATGGTTTACAGGTATGCCTCAAAATTTACCTCAGCAATTTAATCGAAAAATTCCTCACAATTATCAATATCCTGCTCAATCCTCATGGAATTCTCCTATGCCATGGTAGGCTTGGCCTCCTCAGCAAAACCAAAACCAACCTTCACCATTAGGGGAATTTTGAGGTCTAAAATGGGACTCCTAAGAAAAATGTAAAACAAAAATAAACTTTATAAGAACCAATAGGATTCAAGATGATGATGTCAATCATGGGGGATGATTCACCATTTTTAAAGTAAAAGGGTAAACAGATTAAAAAATAATAAAATAATAAAACTACTTTTTCAACTTATATCCCAAATTTTTTACTCAAATTTTCAGCGGGAGTACTCGTTAGATGCAAAATCTAATTCCTCATCCAAGGAGTACCCATGTTGCATACTTTTGATGGACCTTGCTACGCAAAAATGAGAAATATATGAAAAAATGTTATTTCAATCACGTTATTTCATGTATTTTTCATTTTTCGCGTAGCAGGGTCCATCAAAAGTATACAACATGGGTAAATCATTGGATGATGAATTAATTTTTTCATCCAACAAATCCTCCCGCTCGAAATTTGAGAAAACACTTTGGGAGATAAGTTGAAAATACGAGCTGAAAAAGTAGTTTTTTCTTTTTCCCTCTAAAATTTGATGATGTCATCAAATATTATTTTATTTTTTCCATTATCATTTTATAATTTCCTTAGGAGGCCCATTTTATACCTAAAAATTCCCCTAATCCAAAGTTGGCGAGGATATGCTTATGGAGCTCAACCTCCCCAACCATTTTACCCTCAACATCCATATCAACAACAATATCAACCTTACGTTTCGGACTTCCCAAGTGAGTCCATCATCAGGGGTGAGCATCCAATGTTCTTTGAAATGTTGATTATTCCTCTCATAAACAAGTTATTTCTCTCTTCTCAAATTCATTTCACCTGTATGGATTCCCTTTTTAAAAATATCAACCTTATCCTCAACAATCATATCAACAACCATATCCACCACAATTATTCCCATATCAACGATTCCAGCAACCCCCTCAATTAAACCCATTTCCACAAAAATCATTACCTACGCTAACTCAACCTCAGTAGCTTCAACTGCCAACTAACCAACCACTGCGTAGACCAACTCAACTAGTAGCAAATCCATCTAACAAAGTGGAAATACCAATTTACAATACTTAGGAATGAACTTCATATTCCATCCTTCCTATTCAAAATATCCACTTAAGGTCTGGAAAAATCTTACAAAAAGACTCTCGTGTGATTATAGAAGAACAAGTTGAAGAGGGGAGAAATTATGATAAACTTAATGAAGAACATCAAATTTAGAAAAATATAACAATAACAACTCAAACACCTTCTTTTCCGAAAAGGTTAGTAGAGAAAAAAATTGTAGTCTCTCTTCCTGAATTTGATATTTTAGATGAATTGAGAAATTCCTATGTTAAAATTCCTTTATTGTGTGCCATTAAGGATATTCCTATTTATACAAAGGCAATTAAGGAATTATGCATCAAGAAAACTGGTAAAAGAAATAAGTATCCACCTACAATTCATGTCATTGGGTAATTAGCTAGTCTTATGTCAACAAATACAACAATTGAGGAATTTTTTGATCTTGGAATACCTATGGTAACAATTTTAATAAAAAATTTCTCAGTTTCTAAAACTTTAATTGACTTAGGAGTTGTTATCAATGTCATGACAGCAAAAACCATGAAATGTTTGAACTTTCCCAATATCAAACCTACCACTACAATTTCGGAACTAGCCGATAGATCCAAAGTAGTGTCAGAAGGAGTAATTGAGGACATTATTGTTTCTTTGGATTTATGGGAATATCCTGTAGACTTCCTATTCCTATAACCAAAGTCAAACTTAGGAGGCCATCCCTTAATTCTTCGCAGACCATGGTTAGCCACAACTAATGCCTTCATTGGATGTAGATCAGGAAGTATGATCATATCACATGGAAATGAAAGGAAGAACATAACACTCTATCCTCCTGCTCAATATCCTCCTTTATTATCATGGCCCGATGAACAAAAGGAAGAAATTCCATCTATCTTAAGCATAAATCAAGCCTTTGATTTTACAGAAGAAGACGATGAGGACTTAATGGATCTTTTCATTTCAGGACCTGATATTTCTAAGAAAATTAGGACTATCCAATATGAAGCTACGAGTCAATTTCTAAATCAAGGTTTTCAGGAAAATTGCACTATTAATTCATTGCAAACATCATTCAAAGTTATTTTCCATGTTAAATAAATTAAAGATTCTCAGAGTAAAGTAATTCAAATCAGCCCCGGAAGGAATCTTAATGTTGGTAACAATTTAAAATCATCACAGGATGAACAAGTAATTTCACTACTGAAGAAATACTCAAAATATTTTGCTTGGTATTATATAGACATGCAGGGAATTCATCCAAAAACATGCATGCACCACATTTACACATATGAAAATATCAAACTTGTAAGACAACCACAAAGAATAATGAATCCAATGATGAAAGAGATAGTAAAAGAAGAGTTGCAGAAACTATTGCAGATAGGATTTATCTACCCTATCTCAGAGAGTCAATGGGTTTCGCCCTTAGTTGTGGTTCCCAAGAAAAATTGAAACTGGAGAATCTGTGTAGACTATAGGGAATTAATTATCTGAATATAAATGTTATTTTTGTTTTGCTAATTTCATCTTCAGAATTATAAACAATTTTTTGATCTTTTACTTCATGTTCATAGGTTTCTTGAGGTGTTTGTGAGTGTTAAACAAGTAAATGTATCAAGTTTTACGTTAAATTCATGAGAATTTTAACTTAAAAACAAATTACTGAACAAAAGATATAAAATTTATAGCAAAACATAAAATGATCCATTAACACATTATTTTGATGAAGGAGTTTGCCCCTCCCGGGCGACATCTCCTTGGTCCAACTTCCATGGCTTGGGCCTTTGTATTAGATCAAAATGGGAAAATGTGTTGTTCAAAATCCTCTATTGCTCCTAAAGCTTGCTCCAACATGCCCAGAATGTCCAAATCATCCAGGGTAGACTCTTCTTGAGCTCAATTTGGTCAAATTTTTCAAAAGTTATGGCCTCCTCAATTTTGGCCTAGGAAACCCCACTAAAACTGGAGAAACTCCAGTTAGCACCGCTAATTTTGGATTCCTACTAAAAATGGAAGACTCCACCAAACTGGAATCCGAATTAATCTGGGCTTAATTAAGTTAAGTGGGTGTTTAACTGAATATTAGCGTTAAACGCGCGTTTTAAAAAATCCGGTTTTAAAATGCAATTAGCACAAATAACCATAGGTTGTGGGTTAATTAAACCCATCTTAACACTAACCTATGTGCATTAACAATAGCACTCCCTCCTGGTCACAACATAAGGTTATATGGTGAGGGAGTTAGCCCCCTCCTTACCCCCGTCGGTCAACCCATAATAAAAAAAAATTATATCAAAGCCATAGTATTATAAGAACTGTTGGTGTGGTTTGGTGCTAAGACTTGTGGTTTGTGTTGGGGAGGTCGCAGGGTCAACCTCGACCTCTGCCCTTCCGCCTGTAATAATTTTTCCACACGAAAGCCTTTGGGCTTGTCATGTGTCCTCTTCCCATTGGCTCCTCCCAAATCCAATAAAATTACAACAAGTCACCCACTTCAATAACTAACCAAAAATTGACACTTGGCATAGTGCCATTGGGCGATTTGAAGGAATATTTCGGGAATATTATTTTTATGCTGACTTGGCTTCCATGTCACCATTTTGTCCTTTCTGCAAATTTTTTAGTTGTTTAGGAAAACGAACAACAAGCTCTATCTTCCTCATTCGAAGTCAATTTTCAATGAAACGAATTGTGTTGGATTCCTGGTGATGATCACTTCGTTGTTGTTTAGGTTCATATCGATTCAGAGAACTTTAATTTTTGAGATTAAGACCGAGCACCTTATCATTCCTCCCCACTAGAAGCCTTTTGGACCCCAAAATCTCTTTGATTACTGAACATGTGGATGAGGGTACAATTCCCTCACCCTTCGAGTCTCAATTCACTAAATTTTTCCAACTTTCATCAACTTGATCTTTTCACAAAAAATAATATTTTTCCTTGACTCTTCTGACCCTCCCTTGCTATTGTAGACGTTGTCGTGCTAAAATTTACCTGAATTTGCAGAATAGCAATTTTTCCTTGCAGAAACAAACTTGTTCCCACCTCGATCGTGAATCAAAGGAAACTTGAAAATTGTCTCACCTCGAACACTATCGTCATGGCGATTCTTAGTTGATCTTGCTTTGTACTTGCATCGAATTTTGACCAAGTATTTTCGCCATTGTCGTGTACCCTTTGGAAACAAAAAACAAGCACTTGTGGAACCTATGCCTTCTTTGTCAAATTTATTTGGCGCTTTCTCTTTGAATTTTTCTCTCTCTTGCACCGACATCTTGTTTCCAAGACTGCTCAACACTAATGTTGACTACTGCAAATATTTCACATCTTGTTTACCTCCTTTCAAAGGCAACCTGTTAGAGTCTTGAAACATCTCATTACAGGCATAAGCAACTTCAATGAAATCAATTTTTTCATTCGATGCATCTTTTTGAAAGGTCTCATTCAAAACATCTTTATGCTTGATCATTAACAAAGTCAAATTTTGACTTGCATTCACTATTCTCTTCATTTCTCCAGCATGTATAAGAGTCAAACTTGTCTTATTCTTATGTGCTCTAACTATGTACTCAATTCAACCTTTAAACAAGTGATACTTATTTTCATGGCGATGAAATACTGTTTCCTATCATAAAGATAAGGACCTCCCAAAACAATACCTGAAATATCAAGCAGAACTACATCAAGTTCAACTTCATCAAGAAAGTTTGAATTGATGGCAAACCTTAGAATGCACTTCCTTCTTAGCTGCAAGTTTGCATTCTTGCATATCCACCCTAAAATATAAGTTCTTAGATGTATAACAATTTCAAGTTTTATCTCCTTAACTAAGTCTTCGAAAATCAAATTAGCTTGAGAACTACTATCAAATAGCGTGTCTATCTTGGTATGTTTAGAAACGACTCTAACATGAAAGAGTTCAATTCTTGTATCTTAATCTTGAGTTACATTGGAAAAAATTGAAGAACTAGTGCTTGCTATGTTCTTACCTTTCAAACCCATTGTTGTAATATTGGTTTCATCTCCTGAATATGAACCTAAGTCATATTCAATGATTGCAACAATTTTTCCCTTCTCTTTGGCTTTTAGTTTGTTTGGCTTCAACTCTGGATGAAGTTGCCAACAATGGTCTTCATCATGGCCATTCTTCAAACAATGTTTACATGTGAGTTTATTTTTCTCTTTTTTGATAGATCTATTTCTCTTTCCTCTTCCATTAAACTTTCCCTTTCATTTACCCTCGTACTCAAGGAAACTATCACTTTTATCATCTGCACTTTGTTTCCCTCTTGCTTCTAATTGTGTGGCTTGAATGCAAACCTCATCTAAGTTTGTGGGATTGAACATGAGAATAACATGTCTAAGGTAACTGTGTAAACCCCCAATATACTTTAACAAAGTTTCTTGAGAATACAAATTAATACCCAAAATAAGAGCTCTTCTCCAAAATTCATGAGTATAATTTTGCACAGTTTTCCCTTTAAATTGTCTAAAATTCTGCCAGTCCATAATAGATTTTTACATGTAATCTAGAGGATAAAATTTCCTTTTAATGGCAACAATAAAATTTGACCAAGACATTGAGATCTTACAGTGGTTTTTAATCTCTTCTTGAGTCCTTGCTTCCCACCATACAAGTGAAGATCCCTCCATCCTCAAGGAATCCAATTGAATATTTATGTCATCTTCTTGAAGGTTCTGAATTTTTCGATAAACCTCCAATTGACGAATCCAATTTTCCAACTTCTCTGCATTTACCTCGCCATTATACATTGGAAGCTCAAATTTGGCATCAAGTTTGAGTATGGGAGTTTTTCCTTTTTGGGTTTTTGAGTGAGTATGGGTGGTTTTGGCTAGCGAAGTGGAAGATGATTCTGATGGTGATGATGAGGATGATTATGAAGATGGTGGACATGGAGGAGGCTTTCCTCCACTACCCTTTAAATCCTTCTCTTCATCCTTTTTGTCTTCTAAGGTTCCCTCTCCATGTGGAGACTTAGAATTCCCTTCAACCATCCTGGTGCTCCTCTCTTCAAAGAGGATCCTAACTCTTTTAGTTACTTCATAGAAAGCCTTCTTGTATGCTTCCTCTTCTAAAATACCTTCAGTCTCTCCTACACTTGACATGATGGCTACGAATTCAAGCTCAGCTTCTGGTGCAACTTGTACCTCTTCAATCTCAGCTAGAGATAAAACTTGAGGTGCTTCAAGTGCAATTGTGAGTGAAACTTTGGGTGGAGATGGTGGCATTGTGGATCTCCTTCTTTTGTTCCTAACCTTAGGACAAGCAACCAACAATTTCCCTTCTCCTCTCTGCAACATCAACCTTGTAAACATCACAAATTTGCAACCATTAAAACCCTACTTGCACAAAAATCAAGAAAATATCAAACAAATAACCTTTGCAACCTTTTATCGGATACCACCTTGATCTGAATCTGAATATTAGTTTTTTTGTGCTAATTTCATCTTCAGAATTATAAACAATTTTTTGATCTTTTGCTTCATGTGCATAGGTTTCTTGAGGTGTTTCTGAGCGTTAAACATGTAAATGTATCAACTTTTATGTTAAATTCATGAGAATTTTAACTTTAAAAAAAAGTACATAACAACAACAATAAAATGTATAGCAAACCATCAAATGATTCATTAACACATTATTTTGATGAAGGAGTTCACCCCTCCTAGGCTACATCTCCTTGGTCCAGCTTCCATGGATTGGGCCTTCATATTAGCTCAAAATGGAAAAAAAATGTTGTTTACAATCCTCTACTACTGAAACCTGCTCCAACATGCTCTAAATATCGAAATAATCCAAGATAGATTCTTCTTGAGCCCAATTTGGTTAAATTTTGAAAAAGTGATGGCCTCCTCAATTCTGGCCTAGGAAACACCACTAAAATTGGAGAAAATATTGTTAGCACCGCTAATTTTGGAGTCCCACCGAAAATAGCGGACTCCTCCAAACTGGCCACCGAATTAAACTGGGCTTAATTAAGTTAAGTGGGTGTCTAACTAAAGATTCGCGCTAAACGCATGTTTTAAACAAATCTAGTTTTAAAATGCAATTAGCATAGATAACCATAGTTTATGGCTTATTAAACCCATTTTAACACTAACCTTCACGCATTAACAATAGTGCTCCCTTTTGGTCACGACATAAGGTTATAGGGTGAGGGGGTTGGTCCACGGGGTTGGCACCCTCCTTACCTCTGCCGGTCAACCCATATAAAAACAAATATATGTCGAAGCCATAGTATTATAAGAACTCTTGGCACGACTTGGTGGTAAGACTTATGGTTTGTGCAGGGGAGGTCCTTGGGTCAACCCTGACCTCTTCCCTTCCACCTATAATAATTTTTCCACACAAAAGCCTCTAGGATTTCCACGTGTCCTCTTCCCATTGGCTTCTCAAAAATCCAATAAAATTACAAGTCACCCACTTCAACAACTAACCACAAATTGACACTTGGCATAGTGTCATTGGGTGATTTGAAGGAATATTCTGGGAATATTCTTTCTTTGTTGACTATGCTTCCATGTCACCATTTTTTCCTTTCTACAAATTTTTTAGCTGTTTAGGAAAACGAACAATAGGCTCTATCTTCCTCATACGAAGTCTGTTTTCAATGAAAAGAATTGCATCAGATTCCTGATGACGAGCACTTCAATGTCGTTCAGGTTCTGATCGATTCTAAGCACTTCCATTTTTGAGCTTAACACTAAGAACCTGATCAATTAAACAAATCAACACTTAAGGATAATTTCCCACTACCATTCATTGATCAATTCCTAGATTCATTAGCAGGGAAAAATTAATTTTATTTTCTTGATGGATTTAGCAGTTATAATAAAATTAAGATATCATTATAAGATCAGGATAAAACTACATTTATTTGTCCGTGGGGAACATATGCTTATAATGTGTTACCTTTCGGATTATGTAATGCACCAGATACTTTTCAAAGAGTTGTCTTGGCCATGTTTGTTGATATTATACATGAATGTGTAGAAGTTAACATGGATGATTTCACTATTTATGGAAATACATTTGATGGTTGTTTAAACAATTTGGGAAAATTTTTACAAATATGCATTTACACTAATCTATCTCTTAGCAATGAGAAATTTTTTATTATGTTAACTGAAGGGATAGTATTGGGACACCATGTTTCATCTTCTGGAACAAAAGGTGGATCCAAAAAAAATACACATCATTGTAAACTTATTACCACCAACAACTCAAAAAGAAGTAAGAAGTTTTCTGGGTTGCGTAGGGTATTATCGAAGATTCATTGAAAATTTCAATAATATCTCCTTGCCTTTGTTTAAATTTATTACAAAGGACATAGAATTTCAATGGAACTTCGATTTCCAAAATGCATTTGAGAAACTAAAAAAAAATTGTCCACAACACCATTTATTAGAAGACCAAATTGGTCATTTCCATTTCACATATCCACAGATGCATCAGATATTGAAATAGGAGCATCATTAGGCAAAAAAGTGATCCAGGTGGCCCTTGAGCCTCATTGTAAGACAGTTCAGGGGGCTAGGAGCCGATACATCTCTTCTCAGAGATAAGCGCGACCAGTGCCCTAGCTCGCCACATCTCTATCATGTCTGCATTGTAACACAGTTCAGGGGCTGGTAGCCGCCACATCTCTTCTCAGGGATACGTTGCCAGTACCCTAGCTCATCTATTTCCATTATATGCATGACAAGCTTACAAACATAATGAAAACAAGCTAGGGCGCTGGTAGCGTATCTCTGAGAAGAGATGTGGCGTACGCAGGCCTTTGAACTGTGTTACATTGAGGCTCGCAGGCCTATTACAGACATAATGGAAATAAAAGAGCTATGGTACTGGCAGCATATCCCTGAGAAGAGATGTGGCGGCTACCAGCCCTTAAACTGTGTTATAATGCAGACATGATGGAGATGTGGCGAGCTAGGGCACTAGTAGCGCTTATCTCTGAGAAGAGATGTATCGGCTCCTAGCCCCCTGAACTGTCTTACAATGAGGCTCGAGGGCCTATTTATTGTTGAGAAACAATGTAGAATCCGAAACGTCCAAAACCCTAACCGTAGAAGATGAAGCGCCAAAACTGTGGGCCCCGTTTGGGTAAATTGGTGGTTCAACTTCCCGGGGACGTAACTTTGGCATCCGATCTCCGTTTGATGCGCTCAATAGCTCGTTAGAAAGATCTGTCCGAGGAGTACAACTTTTGAATGAGAAACATCGGTCCATGGACCCATGTTGCTCTCCATTTTCCTAAAAAATGTCGTTTAGGGCCTGAAAACAGTTCCGGAAGTTTAAGACCCGAAAAACTGCTAAAAATAGTAAGTTGTGAAAAAACTTACAAATTGAAATAACTGATGGTGGGGGTTCAAATGGACTCGATGGGTGGCCACCAATATCCACCTAGATTATTAATGCCCCAAAACGGCTCCGGGTGTGCAGGACCCGAAAACCTGCTATAAATAGTAAGCTGTGCTGGAGCTGAAAAACTGAAAGAATTGATGCTGCGGGTCCAAATGGAATAGGTGGGAGGCCACCGATATCCACCTGGATCAAAAAGAGAACCAAATACACTATGCAATTTATTTCATTATCAAGAAATTAACCCCAACTGAGTTGAAAGACATTGTTGCTGAAAACAAAATTCTTGTGGTAGTACATGCAGTAAACAAATTCAGACATTACATAATAGGATATGAAGTGTTCATTCATATTGATCATTCAACCATTAAATACTTAATGAATAAACCCATTACTAATGGCAGGATTACTATATGGTTGTTTTTAATGCAAGAATTCAACATTACTGTATTAGATCGACCCGGAAAAGAAAATCAGGTAGCAGATTTCTTGTCAAGGCTTCATCTTTCTGGTGAGATTGTTCCAGTTTTTGATAAATTTCCAAATGAACATTTACTTTCTATAACAATCAAAACTCCATGGTTTTTGATCTCACTAATTATTTATCATCTAGAAAATTACCTTCTCATTTTACAAACAAACAGAAAATAAAAATAATAAGCGATAGTGCTAGATATAGTTGGGTTAATGGAGACCTATTCTATATTGGACAAGATATTTTAATTGGAAAATGTGTAAGAGAAGATGAGAGTTTAGATATTTTAAAATCGTGCCATGATGAACCATGTGGTAGCCATTTTGCAGAAAAAGGACAACATATAAAGTACTAAATCTTGGATATTATTGGCCATCAATATTCAAGGACTCAAAAAAATATGTCAAGAAGTGTGACAATTGTTAAAGAATGGGAAGACCTCTGCCTTCTGATGAAATTCCATTAAAACCTCAAGTTATCATAGAGCCATTTGAAAAATGGGCTCTTGATTTTGTTGGTCCTACCAGTCCACCATCCAATGGAAAGCAATATATCCTAGTATGTATCGAATATGTTACCAAATGGGTGGAGGAAAAAGCATTAACAAAAGCAACAGAAACTGCAGTCGCAAATTTTTTATTTGAAGAAATATTTGTTAGATTTGGAGTACCAAGGAAGATTGTCACAGACCAAGGTGC
Organism: Pinus albicaulis; assembly: GCA_034641835.2. NCBI lineage: Eukaryota > Viridiplantae > Streptophyta > Pinopsida > Pinales > Pinaceae > Pinus > Pinus albicaulis. The sequence continues at coordinate 243,565,296 of CM076582.1, forward strand.
ACATTTTACTTCAAATCTCATCAAACAACTTGCAGAAAGTACAACATCAAACATAGAAAATCAACTCCATATCACCCTTAGGTGAATGGACAAGTGGAGCCAACAAACAAAGTTCTAGAAAACATCATGACAAAGACAATGAAGGTGCATAGGAAATATTGGTCAGATAAACTGAATGAAGCATTATGGGCTTATAGAATAACATGGAAAAATACAACTAGATTTAGCCTCTATAAGCTTGTCTATGGTAAACAAGTTATGCTACCAATAGAGTTCGAGATTCATACATATAGACTTGCAACCAAACCAGGATTGGACCTGTCACAAGCACAACAAAAAATAATTATGTACCTAAATGAAATAGATGAGATTAGAAAGGAATTTGTATAACATACATCACTAATGCAGCAAAAAAGAATGAAATGGCATGACAAATTTAAAGAAGAATATTTTTCACATAGGAGACTGGGTGCTTCTATTTGATTCAAAATAAAAAGATTTCAAGGCAAAATTTACTACACTTTGGTTAGGGCCTTATGAAATTAAATAATTATATGACAATGGATCAGTTAAGATCAAAACCATAGATGAACAAGGCACTCAATTCTTAGTTAATGAACATAGGCTGAAATTTTATAATAATCCCATGAATAAAAAATATTTTCTTAGGAAATTTGCAACAGAAGAAAATTTTAAAGTAGTGGAAAAGCACAGTGATGTGCCTTCCCTATCTTCAAATTAAAAAGACAAAGAAAAAACGGTAAAAAATAATAAAGGGGTTTGGATATGAACATGCAAGTTCTTGGCATAGTACAAACCATAATTCATACTGGAAAACCAAATTACTTGGCCAGTATGAATTCTAAAAAAAAAAAAAAGAGTTCTATTTCATTTCATTTCATTCTGATTTTCACTACTGAATGTTTTCTTATTTGCAAAATAAATGTGAGGACTTGAGGAAAATTCTCAAAATAAGCAAGGGGGAGAGGGAAACAAAAGCATTTATGCTTTTGTTATCATTTCCATTGCAAACTTATCATCATCAAAAATCAGTTACTTCAAGCTACTTCAAATTCAAGCTATTCCATTTCAATTTTATTATAGAGGGATCTGAGTAACATCACATGAGCAACATTACAGAAAGAGACATGTACTTAATCAAGTTCATTTATTTAGGTACAAATCCACATAAGGGACTTGAGATTGAATCAAATTTTGATCCGGATTTATGCAGGAACGCAACAGAATACATAAATAACCATAAACATAGAAATACAGTGGAAATAAGGCTTCATTTCATTAATATCAAATCACAGAAATATCTTTAGAAACATGATGGAAATAAAATAGCTAGGGTGCTGGTAGCGAATCTCTGAGAATAGATGCGCCGGCTACAGACCTCTGAACTATGTTACAATGAGGCTCAAGGGCCTATTTATTATGGAGAAACAATGGAGAACTCTAAACGTCCAACAACCTAACCCTAGGAGATGAAGCGCCAAAACTATGAGCCCCGTTTCGGTAAATTGGTGTTTCAACTTCCCAGGGACGTAACTTCGGCATACTATCTCCGTTTGGGGCCTCAAAATGGCTCCGGAAGTTCAGGACCCAAAAAACTGTAAAAATAGTAAGTTTTGAAAAAAACTGAAAGAGACAATGGTGGGGCCCCAAGTGGAATAGGTGGGTGACCACCAATATCCACCTGGATCATTCCTCCCCCGTTAGGAAGCAATGGTCCCCATTGCGTTGAGTTCCTCCATGAGATGAGGAAACTTCTATTGAAATTGGTCCCTGGTGAACCACTTGCCTTGGTGCAGGAGTTGGCCAAATTTGACAACCCAATATAGTTGGATCTTTTGTCAGCGAGTGTTCTTTATTTTCATGTACATGATACAATTTATGGTGGCCTATTCCATGCAGTCTAGGTTTAACTCTTTTGGTGTGAGTTCTTCTACAATGTCAGAGGTGTCCAATATAGGTGGGAAGTAGGGACGAAGGTGGTCTACATTGAATACTGGGTGAAGACCAAGGAATGGTGTAATACTGAGCTCGAAGGAATTGTTCCCTACAACCTTGGTGATGGTGTACGACCCATATCGGAGTGGGAGAATCTTGCAGTGGGGTCCACTGAGACACTTCTTCTACAAATGTAGCCACACTTTTTCGCCCACCTGGAAGTTGTGTGGCACCCGATGTTGATCGTTTCGTTTCTTGTACTTAGCATTGGATTTGTATAATATGTCATGAACCTGTTTGCGGATGTGTTGAATGCACTCGATGAATTTGTTTGCTTTGTCAACTTCAGACTGGACATGAGCCGAATCGGCTTAAGTAGCTACAAATGGCATGGCTATGTCAATGGGACATAGTGGCTGGAATCCCAAGCCCACCTGAAAGGGCTTGTGGCTGGTTGAGCTGTGGAGAGCCTGGTTATAACTGTGTTGTACATAGGGAAGGATCTCATCCCATGTGCGTGGATGCTTTGAATTGTACATGTGCAGAATGTGTACAATAATCATGTTGACGACCTCTGTCTGGCCATCAGTTTGGGGATGGAAAGTTGTGGACTTGGTGAGCTTGGTTTCCAACATTGACCAGAGGTTGGACCAAAATGTGCTGAGGAACCTGCTGTCGCGATCTGATATGATATACTGTGGGATCCCAAAGTGCACCCACACTCGCTCAAAGAAGAGTTTAGCAGTGGTTTCTGCTGTGATATTCTTCTTGCAGGCATCCATAATGGCCATCTTTGAGAATTTGTCGACAACCACGAAAACACAGTCATTTCCATGCTTAGTAGAAGGAAGGCCTGACATGTAATCCATGGAGATTGATTCCTAAGGTCGACTAGGGGTAGGTAGCAGAGTATGGAGCCCTTGCTTCTTGATGGTCGGTTTGGAAATGGAGCAAGCAGTGCAGGATCTGATGTACTTCCTGACATCCTGTCGAAGGTTCGGCCAATAGAAATACTTCTGCAGTACTGCCACTATTTTCTCGACCCTAAAATTCTCAACGACTTGACTGTAGTGCGCTTCCCATATCATCTTGGTACGCTTGCTTGAAGGAACACAAAGGTGTCCCAGGTGACATAATAGTGCATCTTGGAGGTGAAAATTTGGAACTTGCATACCCTGCAGGAGTGCCTTGTATGTGTCGCTGAATTTTGGATCGCTCTTGTAGAGAAGCATCCAATCGGAAGTCTTATGCCCACAAGAGTTGAGAACGGTGGTTATGGCCAAGATCGGTGGTTGGCTAAGGCAGTCTGCAACATTATTGGTGCTGCCCTTCTTGTACTTGATGTTCAAATGAAATTGTTGCAGATATGTGGACCACTTCTGATGGCGATCGTTCTGCAACTTTCCTTGTGTCTGTATGAATTGTAGGGGTTGGTGGTCTGTGTGGATGATTTTCTCCTTCCCCAAAATGTAATGCTTCCATTTTCAACAAGCCTGCACAATGGAATACATTTCTTTGTCATAAGTGGGATACTTTCGAACTGTGTCAGACAATGTCTCACTGTGATATGCCACTGGATGCCCCTGTTGAGTAAGAACTGCCCCAATAGCATAGTCAGAGGCATCTGTCTCCATCTCAAATGGTTGTTGCAAGTCTGGTAATGTGAGCACTGGGGTAGAACAGAGGTGATGTTTCAATTCTATGAACGCCTTCTATTGAGATTCTAACCAACATAATTTTTATTTCGGTCCTCCCTTGGTGACTTGACTCAAGGGCCAAGTGATATGAGAGAATCCCAACATGAACCTGTGGTAGAAATTAGAAAGACCCAGAAAGTTGCGAAGCTCTGTTAGGGTGGTTGGGGCTAGCCAATCCCGAACGACTTAGATCTTGGTTGGATCCACATGCACCCCCCTTTCATCAATAATGTATCCCAGATATTGAACCTGGGTCATGCCAAAAGTGCACTTCTCCAAATTGGCACACAACTTGTGTTGCCGCAGTGTTTGGAGGACTTCTCGGATGTGGTGGAGGTGCTCTTCCCAAGTCTGGCTGAAGATAAGAATTTCATCCAAGTATACCACTACAAATGATTTAGTTAATGGATGCAAGATGTCATCCATCAACCTCATGAAGGTTGCGGGAGCATTTGTCAATCCGAAAGGCATGATGAGCCATTCAAAAAGGCCCTCCTTGGCTTTGAAAGCAGTCTTCCACACATCATAGGGTTTGATTGGTACCCGGTGATACCCAGACTTCAAGTCAATCTTGTTGAAATATTTTTTCCCTTTGAGTTTCTCCAGAAGGTCATCAATTCGTGGGATCGGGTACCTATTCCGAACAGTGATCTTTTTCAACGCCCGATAATCAATATAGAGTCTCCAAGTCCCATCCTTCTTCTGTACCAACATGATCGGGATCCCACAGGGCGATGAACTTGGCTGGATGTGACCTTTCTACAGCAGCTCCTGAATCTTCCTCTTGATTTCATCATTCTCCAGAATAAAGCGCCTATATATCAGTCCATTGCGTAGCGGCACACCTGGGGTCAGGTTAATGGGGTGCTTAACCTGACAGTGTAGAGGAACCCTTGTGGGTGAGGTGAAGATGTCCCTGTACTCCTCCACTACCTTGTCCATTTGTTTTTGTCATGCAAAGGAGCCATGTCTGGAGGTTGTGGCCATAGTATTCTTCTTGCCTTGGGGGCAAATCATCAGGAAAACAAATTTCCTGGTTTGGGAAATGAGCTTACTGCATTGTTTTGCAGTAACCAAAAAGATAGTGGGAGGCGGTGGTACCTCTAGTATCCTGTACAATTTATTTCCCAAAGTAACAATAACAGCGTGAGGCCAGGAATCATACACAACATGTCGCTTCCACAAGTATGGTTAGCCTAATAATACATCAGAAACATCAATAGGAGCAATGTCACACAATACCTCATCCATGAAGGGCTTGATGCTATAGGGAAGGCGACACTGCTGGCTGGCGCGGAGATCTCGTCCTTGGTGAAGCCACCCGATGGTGTATGGTTGTGGGTGCGCTATGGTCGGCAAGCCCAACCGCTTCACAAAATCTGCTGAAATGAGGTTCTTTTGGCTCCCATTGTCGCTAATGAACCGTAGCGGGGAACCCTTTACACACATCTGGGAGTGGAAGAGATTCTCTACCTCCTCTGGATCTTCTGGTTCCTCCTTCTGGATCTTCGTAGTGGAAACAATGACGTTGGGCTCTGCATCAATAATCTGCTTCCCTTTTTCATTCACCTTGTCGGGTTCTAATTCAGAGTCGGAGCATGCATCTGATTCAGAAGCCCTCATCTCGGCCACCAGCGACTGCTTGGCCTGACACTCACTTGTGTTGTGAGTGGAGATCTTATGGAACTCACACCACTTTCCCATGTCCTCCTTTGGCTTCGTGGTGTTGTTTTTTGCTTGTGTCTTTGGCAGGTTGACTTGGGCTGCCATGCCTTGGATTTTTCCTTTGTTCTGTGGTTTGGGGGCACCTTTCCCTTGCTTTTGATTCGTAGATCCAAAGTCTCGCTTCTTCTGTTTGAATTTCTACTCAATCTTGGCAGCATACCGGTATGCCGTACCAAGCAAGGAGATGTCGAGGAACTCCATTTCCTCCTGAATGTATCTGTGTAGACAACCGCGATACTTTAGCAACAAATGTTTCTTTGAATCTTTGATACCAACTTTGTGCGCAGGGTATGGAACGGATTCGTTAGCTCATACACATCTTGATCCCTTTGTTGCCGCAGCGTGGTCCATTGTATGTACTTGTCCTCATAGCTCCCCACGGGATAGTATTGTTCCTTGATGGAATTTCGGAAAGAATTCCAAGTGGGTACGACTGAGAACAGAGAGGGTTTTGTCTCATCCTTTTTCTCACAGTAGGTTTCCCACCAGTCATTGACTTGGGGGGTAGCTTTGAGGAGTGCAAAAATAATCTTCTCCTGGTCGGAAAAGTCATGAACCGAGAAATATCCTTCTAATAGATTCAACCATATATCTACGACATCTGCATCTATTTGATCCTCAAATATGGGAATTTCAAAGTTTACTTGTACCTTAAAGGGAGTCGCACCTCCAGAGTGGCTGCTAGATGCAGATGCGCCGCCGGTGGGAAGTCGTTGAAGGATCTGGGAAAATTTATCCATCATCGCGTTCCTTTGTTTTTCGAGGGCATCCTCGAGCAATATTTTGACAGGATATCCTGCTCCCTCATCTTTCTTTTTGTCCCCCATGGGCATCCGTCGGGGTTTGCGAGGTTGATCTTACAAAGGTTCCACCAGATCGAGCCCTAACTCCTTATACCTCGACCTAGTTGGGGACATGTAAAGAAGGATCAAGAAAAAGAAGACCGCTTTGATACCACTGATATGTATTTATGCAGGAATGCAACAGAATACAAAAATAACCATAAACATAGAAATACAACGGAAATAAGGCTTCATTTCATTAATATCAAATCATAGAAATATGCTTACAAACATGATGGAAATAAAATAGCTAGGGTGTTGGTAGCAAATCTCTGAGAAGAGATGTGGCGGCTACAGACCTCTGAAATGTGTTACAATGAGGCTCGAGGGCCTATTTATTATGGAGAAAAAATGGAGAACTCCAAACATCCAAAAACCTAACCCTAGGAGATGAAGCACCAAAACTATGGGCCCCGTTTCGGTAAATTGGTGTTTCAACTTCCCGAGGATGTAACTTCGGCATACTATCTCCATTTTGGGCCTCAAAATGGCTCCAAAAGTTCAGGACCCGAAAAACTGCTAAAAATAGTAAGTTTTGAAAAAAATTGAAAGAGACAATGGTGGGGCCCCAAGTGGAATAGGCGAGTGGCCACCAATATCCACCTGGATCAAATTTAGTGAAGGGACATGAAGTTGAATCAAATCAGAAGGGACCTGTAAAAATAAAAGATTACATTTCAAGTGAAAATCAAAGGATCTAATTCAACAGACTACTTCATCTCAAGAGTAACAAAGAAGCCATGAAGGAGCCTACTTTTACAAAAATAATTTTACAATCAAGAAACCAATGGAAAGTTTTGTAAGTTAAATTTTTTGTTTTAATGTTTTTGATTTTGAAATAACACTTGTAATTGAAAGACTGGTTAATCTTGATGCATCCTTTCTATTCTTGCATAAAACCATCCTTCACATTATAAACCATTTTCATGCTTCCATTTTCCTTCAATATTAAGCCAAAATCGGATAGTAAACCTCCTTTCCTTTCTTGCAAAAATAAGGCAATATGGGGAAGAAGAAAGTGTTCTCTGGCAAAGAAATGAAATGGGGTTAGTATAATGTAAGATGTAAGTTAGAATTGAAAGAAATATTATTTAAAATACTGTACTTATCAAAATTCTGTGTAAAATCCCTGTACTTATCATTAGTTGTGAAAAAAGTTGAAGAAAGGAAGTGTTTAAAGGTCAAAGATGAAATAATTCTCTGTTTTTAAAGCAAGGAAATCATTATAGGAACAATATACTCTATTTTGAAATGACCTTGAAATGGCCATTTCAAGAACAATCTTTTAAAAATATTTATGAAAAATATTCAAAAATATTGTATGCAGAAATAAGGGGTACTCATGAGTCAAGAACAATTTTATGAAAATTTCATGACTGCATAAGTGACAAAACAAAGTTTCTTTTATCCACAATTTTGATAATGGTCAAGAAATAGAGAATGCATGACATGATTAGCCTAAGGATAGCATTCATATTTTTCTCCATACAAAGAATCAAATCATTCTTGTTTTTCATAAAGGAAGCCTAAAAACAATCAAATGAGAATAGCCCTGTGCTTATCCTAGGAAGCTTGAAAATTTGCTCCAAAAATCAATATGAAGTTGGTAAAATATTTTACAAAAAAATATTTTTAATGGAAAATGATTGCAACAACAAGAGTTGAATACAAAAAATGCCACATCATTTTGAAAAGAACAACACTAAAAAGTAATGAGAAGTGGTAACAAGAGTACCAATTTTATAATGAAAATAAGTTGAGGGGGTACCAAATAAAAAAACAAAAAGCCTGCATGGAGAAATGATTTGAATTGAAATGATATATGAAAATGGGTGATAGAAGCTGCCTACGATATTATAGTTTATGAATAGTTCGGGAGTCATAAGTGTACTATATTATCAGTGAAACAAGAGGCAAGTACAAGAAAGACTGCAAGCATGGGCCTCAAATGTTTCCCAAAGTAAATATCAAGCAGTCAAAACCTCTACGAGAATGGTCTCGTAAATCTCTAGAATCCAGTCTTTACCAAGATCAAACCAAGAACCTACAGGAGATTTAAAAAGCTAAACTAAATTGAAACTTAGTAACAAGGAGTAAGAAGATTGCATATACGGAATTCATGAAATAAAAGAAGTTGGGAAAACAGAGTTGGCATAACAAGAATTCAGTCCAGGAACTCGAACCAGAATCATCATGTTCGAGCCATATTACTCAGGAATTGAAACCCACAGTCAAAATTTTAAAGGGGAAGCTTCAAGCACTGGAAAGCAAAGCTAGGAGGGAGGTAAGGTACAAAACCAACAATTAAAAAAATTATTTTATAAGTCTTCAAAGAACTCATACTCGTAATGAAATGGTTGTAGAACTACAAGATTCAAGGGAAAAACAACAGTTACAGTCCAGAAAGCTAGTTATACGCTCTCTTTCTAGGTGAGATATCCCAAATATCTCATATTAAAATCCTCGTAGAAAATCCGATTTGAAGCCTGCAAATATGAAATTTATGCCAAAATTTTATGTTTGAAACGTGTCAACATAATATTTTTTGTTGAAAATCTCGTGGATTTGGAAATCATTTAGCGCGTAGCTACAATTAAGAACTTAAGTTTTCAATTTGAAAATTGTATGTGAAGTAAACATGTGGCATAGGGATTAATTGAAAAGGACTCGTGGAAATTAAGAAGTTTAGTAGTAGGTTGTGAATCATGAGATAATTCTTAAGTTTTTCCATAACCCTCTCTTGAAATGATTTTCGTTGTTAAGCTACATGGGCATATAAAAACACATAGATGGGCTTTATTGGCTCAGAACAACACCAGAACAATTTCGACACCAACAATTCGGTATGTACAGGCCACAATTTTTTTTCCTGAGTTTGATTTCAAAGATAGAAATTCTGAGTTTGTTCTCAGAGAACATAAATTCATGAATAAATACAGAGTGATAATGCCAGTTTTTTTTAATATTGTTTGAAGAATTTCATAATTTTTTTTTTCTTCAACCTGAGAATTTTGAAATATTCCACGTTAACAGAGTTTTTATTTTTAACTAAGAAATTCAAAGAAAATACAAAGAAAGAGAGAAATATTCCAAAATGGAACGAAGAATCAAACCAGTGGGGTACCAATCAGAGAAAAGGACATAGGAAAGTAGAGAACAACCTCATAAAGCGGATTTACTTGAATTTCTGAGAAAGTTCAATGGGTACAATAGAAAAATTACAGAGGGATTTTTAGAAAATTATCAAAATGAGAAGACAGTTATAGAAGATATAAATATTCCTATAATGGAGGATTACATGGCCCTTGCTATAGGTTTTCCACAAATGGGAAAAAGATATCACAGTGGAAAACATTCCAAAGAAAAAGACTGGAATTCCTTCTTGCAAAAATCCAAAAAAGGAACCCTCAATTGGAAAAATTGAGTCATAAGGGAATGGTTTCAAGAACAATGGAGAGAACTCATACTCATTATTTATAAGTACCTTACCTATGATGGAAGGTATAGTGTGGTATATATGTACCACATCAAAATCCTCCAACATATCAAGGGGGATAACAAAGTCAACCTTCCATATTTCTTTACAACAAATCTATTGAAGATGATTGAGGGTGTTACTGGAAAGAGGGAAAAAAAGGAAAGTAGTTATTATCATCGAGGATTGATAAAAATTCTTGTTGAATATCATTTGAAGAACACAACAGCAGAAACATGGAAAAATTTCCTTGAGAGGAGAAACTTCATAGAAAATCATGAAGAAGAGCAGTAAGATGTAGCTTCCAAGGCTAATACGCAATTACACTTATCTAAAGAAGTAATGTACACATCTTCTTACCCAGGACAGTATCAAAGAATAAAGTTGAATTGGAAAGCCTTGAAAAAGAAAAACTATTTGTCTCATTTCCTAGAAAATCTAGGAAGAGAATGTTGGAAGAGCTTAGAACATTGGAGGAACCTCATATTGAGATCCAAGACATGGTTGAACAGGAAAATTTTGAATAAATTCCCATTGATGAAGCACATAGGAAGAGAATGTTGGAAGAGGTTAAAACATTGGAGGAAACTCATGTTGAGATCCAAGAGATAGTTGAATTGGAAACATTTGAAGGGCTTCCCATTGATGAAGCACATAAAAAGCATCATGATCTTCTTGAGGAATTAGAAAAGCAGGAAAATGGAAAACTTAAAGAAATAAAAGAATATATATGGTATGAGGACTATGAAAAAGTGGATTCATCCTCTTATTCCCCATATGAAAAATTAAGCAAGAAAGTCAAAAAGATAATAGAAGATATTGGTGAGCCCTGGTATTGCACCAAGAGTGTTGAAACTCCCAGAGGCTACTCTACTGTACTTTATCAACTCGGGTTTTGTACAAACTTGGAGGTGATAGTGCTATATACACATCAAATGCATTCTACTCATGTCATCCTCTTCTAAGTCCTACGAAAGTGTGTTATTTCTAGGGTTTCTGAGTGAAGTTTGTCACACTTCAGAATTAGACCTAGAACTACAAGAGACTCAAAACCATTACTCTATCAAAAATCAAAGGACTATTCTAAATAAATAAGATACACCTAGCTATTTTACAAAGAAAGAAATCTACAATGTAGGCTATGGAAAGAAATAGAAGCAAACTAGGCAACATTCATGAAGTAAAGTGTTGAATTGAAATTGTAGAAAGAAGACTAATATAATCACACATTGTTGGGCCAAATGGCTAAAGACACTCTAACTACTTCATGTTTTAACTATCATGCTTTTAATCATGCATCTAGTCATGACCTGACTATGCTTGTAAATACATTGTTTTATAGCCAAAGGAGAAGGCGTTAAGGTGGCTTAGGAAGGTCTTGGACACATGGACAAAGGGTTGAAGGTGGCTTGATGGTTATGTCAGATCTAGATGAGGTGGAGGATAGCTTCTGGGTTGAAGGAGAGGCCAAATGGTGCTGATACAGGGTATGTTACAGGTTTCCTGTAGTGTTACAGGAAAGTCCTGAATTGCTATAGGAAACAGGTCGAGGGTAGTTTGAGGCTAAATTTGGTGGGAAAACGTGTAGGGGATGTGGAATGAAGGTGACCTTGGATGGATGGAAGGTGGAAAACCCCTATCCAGGCTCAAAATCCCTTTCAAATCTTGTCTTGCACCTCTAGGGTTTCTCACGGTGTGAAGGTGAAAATCTCAAAAAAAGGGCTGAAGGTGATTTGGTTGAAATAATGTTGATGAAGTGTGAGAAATGAAGTGTGAGAAATGAAGAAATTCTCCTCTGTTTTTCTACTTGAAATTTCAAGAAAACGACATGTTCATGCAACAAACATTGGAAAATATATGATGAAGAAGATGGAAAAGATGAGTGGAATTTGACAAGCAAACCTACTTAAGCATTCAAATAGAAATATAACTCAATATTATCAACATGTTCATGACACTACAACAACCTATCTATTCTTTCCAAGAAATCATAAACTAAAGAGAAAATTTGGGCATGTGGTGAAGATCTGCCCTCCTCAAGCTCCAATGAAAGAGATGAGAGAGGGAGGCTTTGACACACACATTTTTTAGTTTATATGTTACTCTACCAACATCTATGCAAGCCTAACAACAAAAAAGATAAAATGGGGGCAAACTAAAAACATTAAATTGAAATGTAAACAAACTAGCTAAAACTCATAAAGCAAAGTAGCTACAATGGCATAAAAATAAGCATGAATACACAAGACAGACTAAGGCTAATGGATTGGGCCCTAACCTACAAGCCTAGCCCTCTGAAACTAAATCATTGAAGGAAAATTTAAATACTCATCTTATTGCAGAAAATAGTCTCATTACATAGTCATGAAAGTCTCAGAAACCTATTACAAGAGCTAAGAGTCTACTAGCTTCCTCCAAAATTCGAATGCTAATGAGCTCTTGATATGCCTTATTTAACCTAAAGGGTATCTACCAAAAACTCCCTAAAAATTAGGTGATGTGTCCCCTTTGACTACAAGATAAGTGGAGCTTTGGTTCACTTGATCTCCCACTTGCTTGGTTGCCTTTGATTTCGGGTTGTTGGAGGGAATATTGAGGATCCCTTAGCTGCCTCTGGGAGTTAAGGAGGTGGAAAACCCTCCAAAAATCTCTCCTTGTTGTCTACTCCGTGATTTAATTGCAAAACATTCAACAAAATTGGAATATATTCATGATTATCCTCCATTTAAACCATATTAGGCATTCGAAGTATGACAAGCCTTAATCACCATCTACACCAGCAACATATGACCATAATATAATCAAATGTGAGAAAAAGAGACTAATAAGGCTAAAAAGGTGATAATTAACCCATCCAATATACCTAATGATGGAGCTCATCATCATACCCCTTCCCAATGATTGCTCATCCTCTAAGAAAATTAGTCCTCCTTCTCCATCTCTTTCAGTGCTTTAGTGGCCCCTCTGACCTCCCAAGGAAGAAGTGAAGGAATTCCTTCAGGAGGGTAGAACCCATAATTATTTTCTGCCTCCTCCCATTTTCTGTTTTCCTCCTCTCGGTCTTTCCCATAACTCAGTCCCAGCAGCAAATTTGGACTGAGTTTCAAGCCAAACCATTGCATTGTCATTGCTTGCATAGCCCTTTTGTATAGTGGTGCCCTTTCTAGAGCACTCCTCAATCTCTCTGGGGTGTGGTATTCCATGTTTCTGAGACTGAATGGGAGGCCATTCCATCTCCTTTGACTATCCATTATAAATTCATCTCCCAACAACCTATAAACATCATCAAAATGGGCAATGACTTGTGCTTTTGTGTTGAGGTATTTGTCTACAAGTGTGGCATATTTTTCTATCTTGATATGGATTTTGATGACTCCCCTAGGGTTGAATAGTAATGCCCTAATGTGTAGAGGCTCTCTGTTTTCTATTATCACTAACCTCTTTACGTATGGTTCTCTTTCTTTCTCATTAACCATCCAAGAGGCTAATGCCATCAACTGCATGTCTCCTAGTCTAGGGTTAGGGTCCCAAATGTTCAAGTTTGTCAGCACAAGATTGTGCTTCTAGTATTATTCCATATTTTCCTTGTCTGCCATGCTTGACTGGTTGTAAAATTTAATTAATTATCTGTAGTTCTGAAAAGGTAAGGACCCGTGAGAGGCTAGTGTATTGATTTGAAATTGGAGCCACTGTTCTTTAAGGTAGACTTCATAGGAGTCTGATGGGTATCTATGTTGAATGGACTCAATGCACAAATCTGCCATGGTGGCCATTTGTTTGTCTTTTTGCTGAAGCTTACTTTGCAATATTTCATTCTCTACCTGGGCTTCCTGAAGTTGTTCATTCAACATGGATTCTCTGAGCCTAACATCCGACAAATCCCTTCCCAACTTAGTGACCTTTTCCTCCATGATTCTTATGCCATGCACACCTTTTGTTTTAACAATTTTCATCCAATGATGGGTGTGTTCTCTTTCTTGTTCTAAATGATAAAATAAGGGGACTGCAAACGTTTGAGGAATCAATCTGCCCCCTTCAATAAATGTATAGTAAGAACTAAAATTTGGTTGAGGGCTAGGGTGTGACACCGCTGATATGTCTTTAGGGACAGGTTTTGGGGAGTTAGGCTCCTCCTTTTTATCTTTCTCTTCCTCCCCTTTTGCATCTTTCCCTTCACCTTGTACTTCTTTCTCAACTTCTTGGGCCTCTTTCCCACCCATGGGTGTCTTATCTCCCTCCCCAAAGGATTCCTACTCTGTTTCTGGCACTGCTAGATTTTCCGGTAGCAAAGACAGAGTTTCATGTAGCAAATTCTGTTTTGCCTGTATCAAACCTTCCCTTGTTTTTTTTTTCCAACTTTTCTGTCTTTTGAGGATCTGTGGGAGTTGGTATATGTGTAGGGGATGCAAAACTTAATGAATTTCTTCTCCAATAGGTTATAGGTTTCAGGTGAAGTGACCTCTTGGGCTTTTGGTTGGAGTTTGTGGTTTCCCCTGGCTTACCCTTGCACTCTTCCTAGTCTTGAAGTACATGGGTGTTTGTCTCTTCATCTTTTCTTTCACTGGTGTGCTCAAAGTGGCTAAGGTAGAAACCACTTATTTCTTTTTTATGTCAAGTGATATGTTGGTATGTTTAGGAGAGGTATCAGTGCCTAGCATAGGGTCCAATATTTCCTCCTCCTTTGTCTTCTCTTCCTTCTTCTCCTCAGTTTCTTCTTCTTATGTTTCATCTCCCCCTTTTTCTTCTCATTTCCCTTTCTCTAGTTCTAATATTTTTGTGTTTTACATTTCAACCTCCATCTCTTCTTCTTCCTTGTCTTCCCCTTCTGTCTCTTCGGCCTCCCCCTCTTCTTCTTCTTCTATTTCCCTCTCTCCAAGACTAGAGGCAGAGGTTTGTCTATTTTGGGTGGCTATGAAGGCTTCCATATCCATGTATATGGATGAGGACCAATGCATAGGGAGGTTCAATATTCTTAGAACATCACTCACTATCATCTTGATCAGGCCAAAATGAGCCAAATGTTGGTACTTAATTTCCTTCACCTTTTTTCTCATGTCTTTGATTGAGTGCAAGAGGAAATAAGGGATGCTCAACATTTGTTCTAGAGGGATTTCTCCTTGAAATTTGAGTTCATTTAGCAACCTGAAGTGGTATCCATAGAATACACTAAGCCTTCCCTCACAAGAAATGAATTTGATAATAAGGAAGGCTACTTCATCCCAAGGATATGGAAGGCTTTCTATCCTCACTCCATTTTTATCTTCAATGAATTCTTCTTCTTGCAGAAAGAAGCTCTTCTTGACTGCAATGTTGGGCACCCTATCTTCCCTAATCCACTTGAATCCTAAGGGAAAAGTGGTGATTCTGTTGATTAATTCAGGTGTAATTATGATAGCTAGGCCTCTAACCATAGTGGTGGCTCTCTCATCTGAGTGTTATTGGAGGGCCGCCGCAAATTCTCGAGCTATCTCCTCATAAAAATCGTTGAGGATCTCGAATAAACCTAACCATTGGTGGTTCCTGGAAATATCCATTACCTGATGGTGCAATATTATTCTTTTGATATCAGTGGGCTCCCTTCGATTAAATCATCCTCCCATTTTGTGGTCGTGATAGGAAGGTGGCTGAATGGTTTTGTTTGAGATTTATTTGTGAAGTGGTTCCATGGAGATTATGGTTTCAAACAAACTCAACCTACATTGATTTCACCACTTAATTTCCAATTTATGACTAACTGAGTATGAATTTCATGGAAAATTTACAATTCTAGAGGGTGGAAACCACTTGCCTCTAACTTCTGTTGTACTTTTTTTGGAGATGGTGGCCTTAGGAAGTAATACCACCTATGAGTGGCTATGATTTTCTCTTTTTATCATTGCTTAACCTCATGTGAAATTTTTTGTAGCACTCATTGTTTCCTATAGCTCGGGGGGTGCATGAAAACTCAGCTTCCATGCTTTGCTCTTCAATGGATCCTCTGATTTCTCTTGGTCCCACCACTCTCGAAATGCTAAATGAGGTTAACATAATGAGCCAAAACTTACCTTTGTGGCATCTTAACCGAATTTGGAGTGGAGTGATGACTTGGACTGGGCACGAGTTTTCCTCTTTTGGACCATTGGTCCCACTCTAGTTAATTATTTCCCCTACCTTGGAATCACCTCATTTTCCTTGTTAAATCACCCTTGACTAATTTTACTTCCCCAGGTGGCAAGTACACTCCACTTCTCATCCACTTTAACTCTACGAGGGTGACCAAGTTAACCGACCACATTTTTGCCTTTTTATTCTATGATTATCAACATTAAATAATTTTTATCAATATGAGTGCATAGCGAGAGGTCAAGGGCCATACATGAGCTTACCTATTGCTGGTGTGTTGCAAACATTATTTGGTGTAGGGAGTTGTATTTTGGTGATAGCCATGGCTATATTTCTCTTTTTGTGTTTTTATTTTTATTTTATTTTTTGAGTGAACAACTTGTTTTTGAGTGAGTTGCTTAAACTTTTATTTGTTTTTTTCTTCTTTCAAGTAATGCATGGAGGTCCTCAGGTGCCTTTTTTGGTGTGTTCATTCTCCTGTATTTTTCCGGTGGTCCCTTGAATCCATTTCCATCAACTATTCCTCATATTTTTATCTTGTTGTGCCACGTACAGGCTTGCTACAAGAAGCTTTTCAACTTCCTGTAGAAGCCTCTTCTCTGCTTCTTGGGGCTCCAGATTGCTTATAGATGATGGGAAATGGTGCATGGAGGTTAGGGAAGGGGTGATGGAATGAGTGGAGTGATGGAGAGGTGAGGGTAGACATCCCATGCCAAGGTATAGATGATCTAGTTGCTAGTGGTGCAACATAGGGTTTAGAGAATGAATCCTTGTGCCTGGAGTGAAATGATGGTTAGGAGTGGTAGGTATAGGAAAAAAAAATCATCATGATTTTTTGAAGTTTAGAAGCCCTTGAGAGAGCTACTTTCTCGCAAATAGGTTTCCTATAGCAGTTACATGGTTTCCTGTAGTACTACAGGAACTCTGTAGTAGCTATAAACTTTCATGTAGCAATTACAGTTAGGAGAAAAAAATGAGTTTCCTGCCTAATTGAAAGGAGAAATGAGTGAAGGGGTGCATACTAGAGTTTTCCATGGAGTGGGTAAGTAGAGGAGAGAGAGAAGAGAGGAATAAAGTTGATCCTCTGGGTCTAAAACCACCTCTAATCAACAACTTGCAAAATAGAAAACAAGTGAGTGCATAGGTGTCATTTCTTCTTTTTCTCTTTTTATTTTTGTTTTTCTATTTTTTTTTTAAAGGCATGTGGGTTACCTCCACAGAGGTTTTCAACCCACAAAGCCTTCCTTGGGTGCCTCAAGGAGGTTTTCACCCAAGGTTATTTTATTCTTGTTTTTTTCTTTTTTTTGCTCCAGGATTGCCTCATGGAGGTTTTCAACCCTAAAGTTGGCCTTGGGCGGCTCATAGAGGTTTTCACCTATGTGCCTCTTTATTTTTTTTTCATTTTTCCTAGGAGGGGGAGGCATTGGAGACTATGTAGTTTCCAATGACATACACCTCCCTGTTTATGGAATTTATAAACTCAACCCTAGACAAGGGATTTTTTTAAACACTGAGCCTGTAACCATTCACAAGTAGGGGAATCCCCTCCTCATCTATGGTCTTGATCTGAACTACACCATTATCATAGAAGTTTTCCACTTTGTAAGGTCCCATCCATATTTTCATTATTTTTCCTTTGAAATCCTTGAACCCTTAATCATACAACAGTGCCCAATTTTCGTATTGAAATGTCTTCTCCTTAATGTGCTTGCCATGCCAGACCTTCCTTTGCAGCTAAATCACCTATGTGTGAAGGAGGGCATGCATCCTGAACTCATCCAAACCATTTAATTGCAACAACCTTTCTTGTTGTGCCTATGTGATATCCAGGTCTTACTCAACTGCCACGCTCAAGGTGTTCAACTCAAACTCAATTGAAAGCAAAGCTTTCTTCCAATAGAACAAGTCATAAGGAGTGAACCCTATTGTTGTCTTCCAAGTGGTATTATAGGCCCAAGTGGCTTCTACCAATCTGCCCGCCCAATCTTTTCTACTTCTGCTCACAATCTTGGTGAGGATATTCTCCAAGGCTCTCTTGGTTACTTCCACTTGGCCATTTTTTTGAGGATGGTAGGAAGTGGAAGTCTTATATCTTGTGCCTCCTCAAAATATTTTCAATGAGATGTGAATTGAGCCCCATGATCAGTGACTACCTCTATGGGGTATCCAAACTTGTATAAGATATTCTCTCTCAGAAATATTGCTACCGTCTCCTTGTTTGCTACTGTATGGCCATGAAAAAGGTACGTTTTACCCTCATAATTAACCTGATTTATTATTAAATTTCATCTGTTTACCTTCACTTTGGGAGTAAATCTGGAAGAATTAATTATAAACAAAGGGTAAAACCAATTATCAATAAATTATGTAATTATGGGAAAAAAGGCTAACTTTCGTTGTTTTTATGTGCAGGAAATCTAAAAAGATTAACCATTGAACAAAAATGACCAAGAAAAGGAACAAGACATCGTTTCTGTTTATACAAACCAACAAAAATTGAGGAAGACCTTGCTTATTATATAACACAAACTGTTAGACAGTTGTGAAATCCTCATGATTCGCCTTTATCCGTTCTATTTTTCTATAAAGATATAAAATATCAATAGATGGAATAGAATGAAGGTTGTTAGTTCGTATGTTGTAATTGTATTTTATTTACATTCCTTCATAATAGAAGCTTTCTCACTCAGTGATGTTGTACCCTGACTGTTAAATTTAATGAAAGAGATATTTTTTTTTCCATAATCGTATTCTGAAGATCACCTGGAAGAGACTTCTGGAGGCTCTAGGCACAGTCACCAGGATTTATACTGTTGTCTTGTGTTATATTCTTATTTTCATGTTTTGAAATTAATCATTCTTGTGTTTTATAGAAGTTGTAATTGATTTGAATTTAATCAGTATCGACTGGTTTGCGATCTATCGATTTAAAGTCTTAATCGCTTTCATTTTCCCCATGAATGTTACTTCTCGCATTTACTAGAGTTATTTGAATAATTAGATTGTTTTTCATTCTGAGTGAGCTTGTCGGTTGATCAACCATTGAGAATTTAAATTACAGAACGTGACTGTGTTATTTGTTGTTCAATTACTATAGTAGTCCTTGCCTGATTAAATATATTTTTGTAGATATTAATAAGTAATTCTGGTTAATTGTGAATTCCTTTAAGCCTTGCATTTCAATCTTCTTTCATAGAACAAATCAGAATTAAGTTGAGTTAATTGGTTGAATTGTTTAATGATTTATTTTCGAATTGCTTTGATTGAACTTCAAGAATTAGATTTTACTTCTGCAACGATTTCAATTTGATAACCTCTAGTTTCACTTGCATAAATTGTGCTAAACAATCTTGAAATAAACAGACTTACCCTAGGTTGATGATTAATATAGGCATTAGGATTTTTTTTAAATAGAAATCTTAGTGAGTCAACATTTTGGCGTTGTTGCTGGGGAGAGTGTTTACAAGTGATGTTTTTATTTTTTTCTTTTGCTAAAGAAAAATTGGGTATTAAAAACGGAAGGTAAGAACTTGCGTACCAGTAAGAAAAACATTTGCCCATTGTCCCACTTTTCAGAAAAATTATAGAGGTTAATAGAAGTAGGTTTTTTTATGAATTAATAGAAAGAAAAAGATTAAAACAATTCTGAACCCCCCATCGAAATCCACGAAACCCAAGGGGCCGGAAGAAAATCATTTATAGACGAAATTATAAGAAAAAATGAATCTCAAGCATCTGTAGGACCCAAATTAATTTCTGAAAATAGTCTTACTATAATCCCTCAGGTAGTAGGCTCAACATCTGCGGCTTACGCTGATATCCATAGCAAAAAAAAAGGATCAGAACAAAGCTTTTAGATAATAGAACATTTAAATCTTGATCCTTCACAAGAGGTTAATTATTGCAACTTGCAAGAAGTAGAGGGGGAAACCAGTGGTGCTATGGAAACAAATATAAAATCCTTGAAATCCTTGAAGGTTATTGGCACATATTTGATTAGATGGCACAAAATCAACCCCAGGTACATACATCAGCATTGGAATGCCCCATTTTTTACTCGGTCGCTAATTCCCATATGAAAGTTATTCCGTTACAAAACATCCCCACTTTCCATGGATTGACATCAGAAGATTCGAATGCGTTCTTATTTGAATTTGATGTTTTGTGTAAAGGGTACGATTACACCACTGACCCTAAAAAATTGAAACCGTTTCCCTCTACATTGAAAGGGGTAGCTTTACGTTGGTTTATGGGGCTCAGTGGAGGAACCATTAATAATTGGGATCAAATGAAAATTTCTTTTCTGGCTAAATATCAAGATTACTGCAGGACTAGAGAATTAAAAGATGAAATCTTCAACATGACTGCAAAAGATAATGAGACATTAGAATAATATGTTGAATGATTCCAATGCAATTTGCAAAGTTCCCCTTATACTGCATTGTCTAAATATGTCTTAAAAGTAACTATGATAAAAGGAATGAAAGATGAATGGATAGAAACATTAAATTTAATGGGGAAAGGAGACATCTACCAGGAAATTTATGACGATATTATTTCATTATGTGTCAGGTGTTCTAGAGGTAGCATGCGCATGAGACCAACAAAATGGGATTCAATTGTCAGAAATAACAGAACTTCAGGTGGCAGCGTAACACGAACAGAAATCAACAATCTCTTAGAAGACTTCGAGACCGATATCTTAGGTACCCTCACGACACAATTAGATGTCATGTAGGCCAAGAAAAAAAGAATTAGCAGAACAAAACTTGGTTGTCTTTTTCCCATGTTGTCGGAAGAAGCATGGCTAGCGAGAATTCCCATTGGACCTAGTCCAAACATGTGCCATCTGTACTAAAGACCATGCCAATGAACAGTGCTTGTCACTACCAGGGTTGAAAGTAGTCTTCAAAGAAGCAGACGAGGAAGTGGAACTAGTATATTTAATGAATCAACGTTGACAGTGGAAAGCCCGAACTACAGGTATGTCACAAAACCCATCTCAGTTATTTCCTCCTTCTCAATTTAATCAACATCAAAACCCTGGGACAACATCGAAAAATCAACCACATTTTTCTACCTAGCCATCCCAAACATTCTCCATGCCCCCTTGGTCAATCAATCCTTTCTAGGAAGCAGTTGGCCAAATTCTTATTTATCTCCTCCATTTTGGCAGAACAATCCATATTCATCTTAGTGGCCTGCCTCTACCTCACAAAATCCCAACTGGGCCCAAATTTGGCAGTGACCCCTTGGAATAACCAATTCACCTATGGGAACGAGTTCTCAACCTCAACCCACATTACTAGCTCCATATCTGCTACCGCAAAATTCTCAGCCTCTGATACGCCCTCAACTGCCAACTCAACCGAACCCGAATCCCAACAAGAGATCAGTGCAGTTGATCCAAATTGTTGAAAATCCAGACCTCGAAATCGAGAAAAAAGAATGCAGTGAACTTAGGCTAAGATCTAGGCCCATTATTAGCCTAGGGGAAGTCACAGATCCGCAACAAGACAAATTAGAACCCCCAATTGAAATTAGTCCATAAACAATAATCAATACATAAATAAGATAGGGAGAAGGCACAAGTGAACAAGAAGACTCTGGGAAACTTGTTAGTGCTTCTCCCTCATTCCCTGAAAGATTAGTGATACTTAAACCAATTGTCTATGCAGATTTTGATATTTTGGGGAACTCAAAAATATTTTTATTAAAATTCCTCTCCCCTGGGCCATTCAAGACATCCCTATCTATGCTAAGACAATTAAAGAACTGTGTACAAAAAAAACCTGTGAGGAAGGCACAAACTCCGCCAACCATCCATGTCATAGGAACCTTTTCTGATTTATTATTGGGCTGGGAGACACCTATAAAGTATGAGGATCCAGGGATTCCTATAGTTACATTCCAAATATATGGTCTCTCTTTCCCAAACATGCTAGTTGACTTAGGCACAACCATTAATATTTTGACTGTAGAAACTTGTGAAACTCTTGGCTTTAGAACCAACCTCCACGCTGCTGGAACTCGTTGATCGATCAATTGTCAAACCAAAAGGAAATTTACAAGACATCATGGTTCCTGTTGACTCATGGGAGTACCATGTATATTTTCTAGTCACCAATCCAAAAAGCCAACTGGACGAACATCCTTTGATTTTGGGTCGACCTTGGTTGGCCACAGCCGATGCTTACATAGGCTGTCGTATAGGCAATATGACCATTGCTAAGGTAGATGCTATAAAAAATCTTGTTCTATATCCCCCTGCGAAACCATGTCTTCCCATTGTAAAACTTCACAAACATCCACCTACATACCTGGAAGAAAACATCTGTTCACCACTCACGGTAGCAGAAGCACTTGAATTCAAAAATTAGACTAAATATGACATAATTGATAATTTTATTAATCAATCATCTACAGCAGAAAATGCAAAGTGCCAAATGTTAAGAGAGATTCTTGAGAATAAGGCACATGAAGATCCTTTAAAGGATAACAATTACCAACACATACCCACAAATGTCGTTCATAATAGAAGACCTATCGAAATTGAACTAGGAAAAATTTTGAACATCAATGACAATATGAACGACGACCAACAGTAGAAGCTCATTAAAGTTTTACAAAAATACAAGGGAGCCTTTGCTTGGGATTATTCAGACATGAAGGGCATATATCCTCAACTGTGTACCCATCACATTTATACTGAAAAATATGCCTGTCCCATCCTGCAACCTCACCGAATATTAAACCCACAACTTAAAGATATCGTGAAGGAGGAATTATAGAAGTTGTTAGATGTGAACTTTATTTATCAAATAGTAAGTGGGTCTCTTTACTGGTAGTTTTCCCTAAGAAAAATGGAAAGTGGTGGATATGTTTTGATTACAGGGAGTTGAACAAAGCCACGCAGAAGGACCACTTCCCTCTTCCATTTATCAATCAAGTCCTTGATACATTGGTAGGCAAACAATTATTTTCCTTCCTTAATGGCTTTAGCAACTATAATCAGATTCAAATTTCCCCTGAAGATCAGGAAAAAACCACGTTCACCGTCCCATGGGGTACGTTTTCTTATAGAGTGTTACCCTTCGGTTTATGTAACACTCCAAATACATTCCAGAGGGCCATACTCAGTATTTTCACCAATCTAATCAATGAAGGACTTGAGGTTTATATGGATGATTTCACCCCACATGGGGATGCTTTTGAAAAATCACTGCAGACATTGGAAAAATTGTTGGAACGATGTATCACCACCAGGTTATGTTTTAGTAATGAAAATTGTCACATGATGATAATGGAAGGTGTGATCCTAGGACACGATATCTCTATGGCTGGAATATAGGTAGATCCAACAAAGATAGAGGTAATTCTCTTACTATCCACACCTTGTACTCACATTGAGGTACATAGTTTCCTTGGATATGTAGGATATTATCGTAGGTTCATAAAAAAAAAATCACAAATTTCTGTGCCTTTGTATGATTTGACTGGAAATGTTGAATTGAAATGCTCTAATAAGTGTGACATTGATTTTATAGATTTAAAGAAATTAGTCTCGACTGCACTAGTATTGTATGGACCCAATTGGGAAATACCATTTCATATTTCATCAGATGCATCAGACACATCGATAGGAGCTATCCTCAGTCAATAAGAAGATAAAAAATCCTATGTTATTTATTATATCAGCAAAAACCTCACCCCTGCTGAATTAAATTATATAGTAACAGAAAAGGAATTCCGAGCAGTCATATATGCCATAAATAAATTTAGACATTAGATAACTGGCTATCAAGTATTTATGTATACTGATCATTCTACCATCAAGTAATTAGATAATAAACCAATACAAATGGGAGAGTGACTCGGTGGCTGTTACTTTTGCAAGAATTCGATATCACTATTAAAGACCGTCCAAGAAAGGAGGACCCAGTCGCATATTTTCTGTCTTGGGTCCCAAATATAAATGATCCGCTAGAAGTGGAGGACCAGTTTCGTAATGAACACCTATTTGTTGTAGTAGTGAAAGAATCGTGGCATGCAGATGTGGAAAATTATATCGCAGTAGGTAAACTGCCCAGACATTTAATATCAAAATAAAGGAAGCTAATCATCCAACGTAGCACCTGCTTTTCTTGGATTGGTGGGTATCTCTTCCACACAGGAGTTGATATGAACATACACAGATGCATCCAGGAAGATGAAATTTTTGACATCTTAAGGGCCTGCCATGATGAACCTTGTAGTGGACACTTTGCAGACCGCAGAACCGGGTATAAAGTATTACAAATGGGCTATTATTGACCCACTATTTTTAAGGATGCTAAGAAATATGTACATGCCTGCAATAGTTGCTAAGGAATGGGTCGCCCTAGTCAATCTGATGAAATTCCCCTACAACCACAATTGGTGATAGAACCCTTTGAACAATGGGCATTTTTTAGATTCAACAAGATGATGAGCTTAGTGAAAATGAGTCGCCTTCACTAAGTGGGTCCGCAGGCTATTTTTAGGTGAAACTCTATTTTTATACTATGTCTATTTTTAGACATGGTGATCATATTTCAGAAGTTGTAGGATGCTATTTGTGGATGGTTGGTCAAGTTGGAAAAATAGATGAGATTCTATTTTTAGAATATTGGGCGAAGTCTATTTATAGATCGTCGATCTAAAAATAGAAGTGTCAATTATTATTAGCTCTTAATAATAATCCGACAATAAACAACAACTTATTCTCTTGGAGCACTTAATTTCATTGTACAGATTTGTTAAATCAGTGGGCTGAAGGAATTACGCAATTCCTAGGGTTTACTGGTGGTTCATGCATGGAGGACTCAGTTAGAATTGAAGTGGAAAAGTTATGACAGAGTTGGAAGAGTAGTTACAGGAATTGTTATTCATTTTAACTCAGTTAATGGAGTTAAACTCAATTGAGCTAGTTGTATCTAGTCTAACTGAATGATAGACTAGTGAGAGTGGAGTGATTAATTAGTTAATTAATTCAAAAATAATAACTCATTAATAAACTAAAAAAATACACCAGTTAACTACAGTACATGTTAGTTCCAGTGGAGACCCAGTGGATAGATAGGTGAAAGGGCAAGATGGACTATCTGTTGTGACTATAGTGATGCATTGATTGCACCACACACACATTGGAGTTTCCAATGAGGATTGTGCAGTAAAGTCAAGGGTAATTATAATTTATTCAGAGCTATTCTTCAACAGGGATTGCGCAGTGGAGGCAGGCTGTCATGAGGCAAGAAATTGGTGCATAGAGATGCAATTTTCTGCATGACAGTGTGTAATGAATATATATTGTACTGAGAGCTTGATGTAATAATATTTGTATGAGATTGTTACATGATCTCCATGATACATAGTATATGATAGTTGGGTCTTTCAGCTTCAGGATTTCCTGTTAAACAACTATGTTATGTGTGATTGTTTTTATTGCTTCATGTGTTTGCAATTGATTTTAATTTCCGCAAAAGATTAACAGTGGAAGGATTCTGTATTTATTAAGAAGATAAATATTGTTAGATCAGGAGAATATAGATATATACATGCATCTTGTATATAATTTCTACATGGTATCAGAGCAGTGTTAATTCTTGAAGATTGCAATTGTGAAGAATTGTTGAGTTTGTGTTGGTGGACAATTCGAATTTGCTTCATAAAATTCTTGGCGTGACAGTTGAGTATACATTGAAATGTCTTTCAATGGGTTGCGATTGGAGTATTCCCTTGATGGAAGCTCGAATTACATAGCCTGGAAGGATAGGATGGAGGTGGTGCTGGAGGATAATGGACTGAAGGAGTTCATTGATAGTGATGTTCCTAAGCCGGGTTCTAGCGATGCTGCATTACTTGACGCATGGCAAAAGAAGGTAGCAAAGACAAGAATAATACTGTTGGAAGGTGTGAAGGACCATATTGTGTCCAATATTCATGGGAAATCCACTCCATTTGCAATGTGGAAGGCTTTGACGGATTTTTTCCAAAGCAGCAGCGACCAGAGGAAGTTGGCGCTAAAAGATAAGCTTAGAAAAATAAAAATGGAGAAGGGCGACAGTATTCCAAAATATCTCATGAATTTTGTCCACTGTAGGGATGAACTGGGAAGTGTGGGGATTACTGTTGATGATGAAGACTTAGTGAGCTTGGCTCTCCTTGGGCTTTCGAAGAGTTGGCATAGCTACGAAGACTCTGTCAATGGACAGGAGAAACTGCCAGGATGGGAGCGACTTTGGTCGGATCTTGTGCAGGAGGAGATAAGGCGAGGTACCAGGGATGGATCTTCGTCAAAGAATGAAGATGAAGAGAATTTCATTTTGGCTGCCAAAGCAAGGAAAGGGAAGGGGAAGAATTTTTTTTTCAAAATCCAAAGCTAAAGGCAAGAAGCAGGATTTGTCCAAGGTGAAGTGTTTTCACTGTCACGAACATGGGCATTTCACCACTAACTACCCACAGAAGAAGAACAACAAGAAGGCTGCTGGAGCTGCAGCTGGAGAGGCCTTAGCCTCGAAATTTGAACTTGATTTCTCTTTGATTGCATGCTTGGTTTCAAGCTCTATGGGATTGGTCTGGTATCTTGATAGTGGTGCATCTTTCCATATGACAGGAGATAAGGAGTTGTTTAGTGACTTGGAGGAGAAGGATCTTCAAATGCATAAAGAGATGGGCGATGATGGTCGATACAGTGCGACCGACATTGGGACCATTACCTTTGAGAGGGAGTCAGGTAATCCATTTCTATTGAAAGATGTTATGCATGTTCTGGGTCTGAAGAAGAACTTGGTCTCGGTCGCAATGTTGGAAGACAAAGGTTATGACGTTGTTTTTAGTGATGGAAAAGCTTTCCTGCGACACAAAACAATGGGTAAAACCAAGAGGATAGGGATTCTAGTTAATAATCTCTACAAGCTGGAGGTAGATGGCTACGCAACAATGATGGGCAAAGCAGAAGAAATGGTGAGCAGGGATGAGGGCGAATTATGGCACAGGAGATTGGGCCATCTTCACCATGGCGCTTTGAAGATTTTGCAGCAGATTTCTATTAGACTTCCCAAGGGTACTCTTGTGTAGTCAGATCAGTGCAAGGGATGTACCATGGCTAATTTTTTGAAGACCACCTTTCATGAGAAGGAGAACCATGCTTCGGTGATCCTGGAGAGAATTCACACAGACATGTGTGGACCTTTCTCGGTTGCTTCAACAACAAAACACAGGTATTATGTTATATTTGTTGATAACCACTCTCGTAGATGCTGGATCTTCTTTATGCAGAAGAAGAGAGAAACATTCTCAAAGTTCTGTGAGTTTAAAGCATTAGTGGAGAAGGAGTCGGGGAAGTAAGTGAAAGCTCTACGAAGCGATAATGGTGGTGAATATATCTCGGGCGAATTCAAAGAATTCTATAGAAAAGAAGGAATTTGAAGAGAACTCATAGCACCTCATAACCCACAGCAGAATGGGGTCACGGAGAGGAATAACAGAACGATCATGGGTGCTGCACGAGCGATGCTCGATGACCAGGGCCTACTGATGCACTTGTGGGCGAAAGCATGCAACACTACGGTTTATGTACAAAACCGTTGTCCTCATAGAGTACTTGGCATGAGTACACCTGAAGAAGCTTTTACTGGTAAGAAGCCTAATATTTCTCATTTGAAGATTTTTGGCTCATCTGTTTACATTCATGTGGCAAAGGACGCCAAGAAGAAGTTGGAGCTGACTGCAGAAGTTGGGATATTTGTGGGGTACAAAGAAACACCCCATAATTATCGTGTGTATTTTCCAGACAGTTGGATGACTGTGGTGCGACAAGATATAAAATTCAATGAGGTGAAAGCCATGAAGTTGTTGCTTGAGAGGGAGCTACACTTGCACGCAAAGGAGGAATTTCTTGTTCCCAAAGATGAGCCTCTAAATGTGGATCAGCCGCAGGAGGAGATTCATGGAGTGGAGGATTCCACTCATGCAGAACCAGAAATCAGACAAGGCAGAAAGTGTACCATAGAAGCTAAGAGACTGAAGCTTGATGCGGCACAGAATGTAGGAATCCCTACATCACATCGCATACAGAGACAGTCACCTGATTGATTTACTAGATACATGGCTCTGATGAGAAAGTGTATCGTGACAAAGGCATTTTCTTTTGAAGAAGCAGTGTAGGAGCCCACATGGGTAGATGCCATGGTGGAGGAATATGACTCCATTGTCAGAAACAGTGCTTGGGAGATTGTTCCAAGGCTGGTGGGAAAATCAGTTGTAGGATCAATATGGATCTACAAGGTAAAGCAAGCAGCTGATGGGAGCGTCGAGAAGTATAAGGCAAGATTTTTTGCCCGAGGCTTCTCACAGATTGAGGGGATTTATTATGAAGAAACCTTTGCACCTATCGCATGCTATTCTTCCATAAGAACCATCCTTTCTCTCTCAACACAGATGGGTTGGCACATTCACCAGATGGATGTTAAGACTATGTTCCTTAATGGGATCATTCAGGAAGAGGTGTACATTGAGCAACCTGAAGGATTTGAGATCTTCAGCAGCGAGTCACATGTGTGCAGGCTCAAAAGAGCGTTTTATGGGCTGAAGCAAGCACCTCGTGCTTGGTACACTTGGATCAATAGCTATTTCATTGGACTTGGCTTCACCAAGAGTGAGGTGGATGCAAACCTATACGAAATTGTGGTGGAGGGTAAGCTTTTAATCATTGTTCTTTATGTTGATGATTTAATACTAACAGGTAATGAGCAGTTGATACACTCATGCAAGGTAGATCTTGCAAAGGAGTTTGAGATGAAGGATTTGGGCCTCCTTCATTATTTCCTTGGATTGGAAATATGGCAATGGGAAGGTGAACTGTTTGTATCTCAAGGCAAGTATGCTCGGGAGATACTTGGTAAGTTTCACATGGAGAACTGCAAGCCCATGGATACTCATCTTCCAGGAAATTGGAGGAAAGAGGATGCTACATTGGCAGAGGTAGTGGATGCCACATTTTATCGACAGTTGGTGGGTTCACTCATGTATTTAGTTAATACAAGACCAGACATATTCTATGCGGTTAACCAACTTTCACAAGCGATGGTTAAGCCTACCAAGCTCTTTTGGAAGGCAGGAAAGCATGTCTTAAGGTATCTCAGGGGCATATCTAAGTATGGATTATGGTATAGACAGACGGATGAGGTGAAGTTGCATTACTTCACAGATGCAGATTGGGAAGGCAGCCCAACAGACATAAAGAGCACATCAGGAGGGGTTTTTAGTATCGGATCTATAGCAGTTTCTTGGTACAACAGGAAACAAATATCTGTGGCACTCAGTTCAGCAAAATCAGAATACATGGCAGCAATTCAAGCTGCATGTGAGGCTATCTGGATGAGGAAGATCCTGGTCGGTTGGTTCGGTTTACATTTAGATCCTACAGTGATACATTGTGATAATCAGAGTTGCATTAAACTCTTGATTAATCCTGTGTTTCATGATATATCTAAACATATTGATATCCGGTATCATCATATAAGAGATTTTGTGCAGCGAAAGATCATTTTGCTTCAGTACATTCCTATGGAAGATCAGGATGTGGATATTCTGACGAAGGCGCTCAGAAGGAGCAAATTCGAATACCATAGAGGCAGGATCGGGGTGAAGGATAACCCTATCTTGTTGAGAGGGAGCGTTGAGATTCAACAAGATGATGAGCTTAGTGAAAATGAGTCGCCTTCACTAAGTGGGCCCACAGGCTATTTTTAGGTGCAAGTCTATTTTTAGACATGGTGATCATATTTCAGAAGTTGCAGGATGCTATTTGTGGATGGTTGGTCAATTTGGAAAAATAGATGAAATTATGTTTTTAGAATATTGGGTGAATTCTATTTATAGATCTTTGATCTAAAAATAGAAGTGTCGATTATTATTAGCTCTTAATAATAATCCGACAATAAACAACAACTTATTCTCTTGGAGCACTTAATTTCAGTGTACAGATTGGTCAAATCAGTGGGCTGAAGGAATTACGCAATTCCCAGGGTTTACTGGTGTTTCATGCATGGAGGACTCAGTTAGAACTAAAGTGGAAAAGTTATGACAGAGTTGAAAGAGTAGTTACAGGAGTTGTTATTTAGTTTAACTCAGTTAATGGAGTTAAACTCAGTTGAGCTAGCTGTATCTAGTCTAACTGAATGATATACTAGTGAGAGTGGAGTGAATTAATTAGTTAATTAATTCACAAATAATAACTCATTAATCAACTGAACAAATATAGTAGTTAACTATAGTGCATGTCAGTTCCAGTGGAGACCCAGTGGAGAGATAGGTGAAAGGGAAAGATGGACTATCTGTTATGACTATAGTGATGCATTGATTTCACCACACACACATTGGATTTTCCAATGAGGATTGCGCAGTCAAGGCAAGGGTAATTCGAATTCATTTAGAGCTATTCTTCAGCAGGGATTGCATAATGGAGGCAGGTTGTCAGGAGGCAAGAAATTGGTGCATAGAGATGCAAATTTCTGCATGACAGTGTGTAATGAATCTATATTGTACTAAGAGCTTGATGTACTAAGCTTCGTATGAGATTGTTACATGATATCCATGATACATAATATATAATAGTTGGGGTTTTCAGATTAAGGATTTCCCATTAAACAACTGTGTTATGTGCGATTGTTTTTATTGCTTCATGTGTTTGCAATTGATTTTAATTTCCACAAAAGATTAACAGTGGAAGGATTCTGTATTTAGCAAGAAGATAAATATTGTTAGATCAAGAGAATATGGATATATATACATGCATATTGTATATAATTTCTATAGGCACTGGATTTTTTTGGTCCATTCAATCCACCCTCAAACCAGAAATCTTATATACTGGTTGCCACAGACTATGTAACAAAATGGGTTGAAATATTAGCATTGCCGAGAGCTATAGAGGAAATTGTTATTAATTTTCTTTTTGAGATATTTGTGCAGTATGGTTTATCCTGGGAAGTGATAACAGACAGAGTGGAGAAAATTGTAGGACATAATATTACATCTACTCTATGGAACCACCACATCATGCATAGAATTACTTCTCCATATCACCCGTAGGTGAATGGGCAAGTCGAAATTACCAATAAATTCATTGAAGAAATTCTGACTAAAATTGTCTCGACACATCGACGGGACTGGGCTACTAGAATGCCAAAGGCCTTGTGGACTTACCGCACAAATTGGCGTAATAGTAATGGATGTTCTTCGTACCAACTGGTATTTGGAAAAGAACCAATTTTCCCCATCGAATTTGAAATAAATACTCTCAGAACAACACAAGAAGTGGGACTGGACTTGACGGAGGCTCAAATTAAAAGACTTCAACAGACAAATGAATTAGAATAAGCCTGGTTACTTGCTTTACAACATACCACAATCGTTCAACAACAACGGGCTAAGTGGCATGAAAGCCTTATCAAGAAGAAGACATTTCAAGAGGGAGATTGGGCACTCCTCTATGACTCTTGATTTCAAGACTTCCCAGGTAAACTGCAGGTAGTGTGGCTCGGCCCATATCAAATTCAAGAAGTGCATAACCATGGAACTCTCACTTTGACCACCATAAATGGGTCTGGCTCTTCCTTCCGAGTAAATGAACATCAGGTACGTCTTTATCATAAACCACTCACAAAGGAGTCTTTCTGCCAGCAGGTACGTGACGACTCCACCATGCAAATTTAGCTGCAGGGAGTAATGACCTGACAGCTTTAACTTCATAAAAATCCGTTCTTTTCAGTTTTGTAAATAATGTATATATATATTCTTGCATTTGATTGTGATTCCATCACTGTACAAATATGAAAAATTTTGGTTCTTTGTTAAATTGACTAAAAAACTATTGTTCAGTTGATTGAGCAACCGATTTTCTTTTTGTGTGTTTTTGTTTTTAAATCGATTGAACAATTGTTGTTCAATCGACTGAACAACCGACGTTCTGTCAAAAGAACAACATATTTTATTTTGTGTTTTTTTTTTGTCCAATCGATTTAACAACTAATGTTTAATCGACTAAACAACCATTTTTCGGTCAAAATAACAACGGATTTTATTTTGTGTGTTTCTGTTGTTCAATCGATTGAACAATTGTTGTTCAATCGACTGAACAGCCGCTATTCGGTCAAAATAACAGTGCATTTTTATTTTTGTGTGTTTTTGTTGTTCAATCGATTGAATAGTTGTTGTTCAATCGACTGAACAACCGTTGTTCGGTCAAAAGAAAAGTGAATTTTATTTTGTGTGTTTTTTTTGTCCAATCGATTGAAGAACTATTGTTCAATTGACTGAACAACCACTATTCGGTAAAAAGAACAATGGTTTTTATTTTGTGTGTTTTTGTAGTTCAATCGATTGAATAACTGCTGTTCAATCGACTGAACAACCATTGTTCGGTCAAAAGAACAACGAATTTTATTTTTGTCTATTTTTGTTGTTCAATCGATTGAATAGCCGTTGTTCGGTCAAAATAACAACATATTTTATTTTTGAGTGTTTTTTTTGTTCAATCGACTGAACAATCACTGTTCAGTCAAATGAACAGCCGCACTTTTGTAATAAGTAGATTTCTGAATGATTTTTTTCCAATTTTATTCTTTTTCTCATACATTTTGTCATGGGAATCATCTTGGGGATAAGGAATATGCATCTAAGAAGGATAAAAACAATGATATTAATAACAATTATGATTTTTTTTAACCTTTGATGGGTATCTTTATTTCCAGATATTGATATGATTCAAACTATGTAATGGCTTGTTGGATATCTTCTCTTCAGGGATATTATAAAAAAAAATCATTATCTTAGACCATGTTGGTTTATCTTTTCACACTATCAATGGTTGATCTTCTAGGGTAGGGTGACTTAGGAATAAGTGTATAACTTTTATTGTCATTTCTTTTCACTCCTCACACCATCCCTAACTCTTAAGGAGTTAATGAGCCTCCCTCTAGTTGTGATTCAAAAATATACAAATATGAAAATAACATGCAAATATTTTAGAGAGGATAGGGGGTCTCATCATGAGCCAGCCTACCATGATAATAAGGAGATAACAAGTAACATTCCCATTATGGCTACCACACCAGGGTAATGACCTTCTAGCTAGAAAAATTCCTGAAGTACAGGAGGTATCATCACAAGCCGGCTTGATTACTTTGTTAGACCTTAGTGAATGGCACTGTAGTTATCTAGTTACCATGCCAACACAATGGTCTCTCTATGCGAATAATTAAATTATTTAAATACTAAATAGAGGATTATGGCTCATTTTTGGGTTAAAAAGCAACCCTGTCGAGACTATGGACACCTGCTGGCAGCAATGGCTCTGCTTGAGGCATTGGAGTTTCATGTTAAACAACCAATCATTTTATATTCACTTATTTTTACCAGCCCATTCCCAAAGGAGAATTTATCATTTGAATAGTGTTATATTTATAAAAACTAATATGCATGGTAAAACTACATATGAATTAACTTAATTATGTTTGATCACTTAATTCCAGCAGTCGTTACCACTCTTTACATATCATGTTCTGTTGAAATTTCCCATCAAAGAAAAAATATTTTTCTTAATAATTATTCCTCTGTTTTTTCCTTTTTAATAATTTCCCCACCATCCTCATGATTTGAGCTGATTTGATTGATTTTTTCCACAATGTACGTCACTCCTATTATTATTCTGATGCGTTAATGATCCTCAACATATTTCTCTTTTTCTGCGCTCTAAGGGCGTGGAAGCCCTTCTCCCATTGGAGGGGGAAAAGGTGTACATAGGTATACATGATGAGCAAGCATGCGAACTAATAATCAAAGTCAACTGAAACCTGTCGATTTGAAAAACAAATATAATTGCAGTTATACCCTTTTTAACAGTTTCAAAGTATTTGCATGCAGTATTTGTGTTGTTCTAAATTTATGAAGTCGTGAGTAGTGCATGCAGAAATAGAATTCAACCATTGAGACATAACAGTAATGGGTGGAAGATTTGTTCTCAATGAGCCCACAATACTCAATATTACAGAACAGGCTCATGCTATACTGCAGAATGTTGGTTGGCTCTTGTATTTGGAAAAATTACAGGGATTCCACATTGAGATAGCACTAGAATTCTTCTAGAAAATGCAGGATGGACACAAAATTTTGAAAGGTAGAGACATAAGAGTATCATAAAATGTAATAGCCGAGGTCTCTGGACTTCTGGAAGATGGGAAAAAGTGGACTGATAATCACGTTCTATTACATGAAAAAGTTGCAATATTCCAAGATCCAGATGAGAATTTGGTACGCAAAGGAAAAGGGATTCACCCTGTGACTTTAAAGGAACCATGGCAGGAACTGGAAATCCTCGTTCAAAAGTATATTACATGTGACGAACACCAAGACGTGGTAAAACCCTAGAAACTCAAACTTATAGCCATACTCAAGCAGAAAATTTCAATTAATTTTCCATTTTTCTTGAATTCTTTGTTGCATGACATTTTTAGTCGGGTTAGGAGGGCTAAAAATCCACACACAGTTATCAGCCATCATGGTCTGATAAATTTGATTGTCTCATTGATTAACTGAGCATCAGTTGACTTGGGACAACTTTATAAACCCTATCCCAACCCCATTATAAGAAAACCCAGACAATAGAGAAATTTCCCAGCCAAGAAGGGAAATATTAATTCCAAGGAAAGCCGGAGGAAAAAGGAACCATCCCTTGACCTCGGGTTCGGTGAAACGAAGAAGCTCTGAGAGAAGTTGCTATAAAATGAAACCCCAACTACTGGATTTGCGTAGATTTGAATGAAACTCAGAGGAGGTCAGCCAAATATCTGATACTTCAATATTATATCATTAAATCATATTTACAAATGAGTTTATTTCCTTTACAACTAATTACAAAAAGAACTAGGGCAAGATCCCTTCAGAAATGAGAGCTCCAACTAGAAGTAAACTGCAAAATTACATAGACAATGTTATTTTCCAGATGGTTCAGCTGATGTACATTAAATTTTAGATCTATGATAGATCTATAGATGAAACATCAGATATAATATAGATCTGGAAGCTACAAGGCTTTAAGAACAAGATCCAATTGTAATTACATCAAAATATTGCATATTAAGCTGTAGATCTGAATTACAATATACTGTGCTGCAGAAAACCCAGAAATTTATGAAGATAACTTTTATTACTGAAATAGATCAGATCTATAGAGACATGGATTAGCAACCCAATCCACTGATCACCAATGGAAGGCAAGCCTAACACCAAGAGATCTTCCTCCAAACTGATAGCAAACTGAAATAACAAAGCCCTCTCACAAAATAATGCAGTATGAAGCAGAAACTGCGCAGAGGGTGAAGGAGACTGAATACATGGAATGAAAAGTACATATCTGATATAAAATATAGATCAGCTAACTCCTTGGAGGCTAAATAACACTCTCCAATAGAGAAAGCCTCTAAAAAACCACTAGATCTAAGCAGATCTAGAATGCCACTTGCTACAAAGATAACAGCTGCAAAACCGTCAATGGGCTAGCACTGCTCATGGAAGATAGAGCTTGGTCTCAAACCGGATAGTGGCCAACTTCAGCAAATAAATCCTCCAATGATCCTCAGGGGAAGAGATGAAACTCCTAAATAGGAATTCCAAACACTATCCTCCACTAAACAGCAGAGAATGGTATTTGTCTAAGAAGACAAATACTTCAGAAATATAATTCATAAACAACCTCTTCTTGTGTATTCTCCTCCTTTTTATAACATGAGATAGCCTTTGAAAACCCTAAACCACTTGGATGAGTTGGTCCTTTTCACATTAGAAGCTCCCTTATAGAACTGTGCAGTCCCTCTTGGTGATGCATTGAACCTAGACAACGTAGTTGATTTGGTCAAGGTGGACCCAATCTTTGGCTCAACCCTCTTTCACACCTGCAAGTGATTATTTACATAGCCCAGATTTGTCTTTGTTCACATGGGCATTGATTTATTAGGAGTTTTACATGTCCTCCTTTATTCATTTATTCATAAAACATAAATTAAATCAAAATTTAATGTCTCCTCTTAGCTAAGGCTAAGTAGGGACATTATAGTCCTCCCCCTCAAAATGTTGCTTGTCCTCAAGCAACTGGTAGGGTAAGAGTTGTGTTTCTTCTCCTTCTCCATTGGTGACACCCTCAAGAATCAAGCTCTCATCATGAAGTAAGTGTTCACCAAGGCAAAATATCCACGGTGTTTTTTTTGGGAGAATGGACGGCATTAGGGTTTTGTTTCGCTTTGCTGCTGCCCTCGCCGACGCAGCTGAGCAGGCTTCAGATCCTGGTCTCAGCCTTGCAGCCGGAAAGCCGTCTGGAAAAGCTCGCGTTGCGGCCCCATGCCAAGTGCTGATTCTGAATGACCTGAACGCCAAATTTATGTCTGTTGCAGTTCACTCAAAGGGCACTCGATCTGCTGTGTCCTGGGTCGTTGCAGACTTCACCGAAGCGCAGAAGCACTGCGCCATTCCTTTGCTACCGGCGGGTGCTTCCCTGGATTACACAGGCTTTTCTTTGCACCGAGGTTTTTTTGCAGTGCTTCAAAGGGCAGACTCATCAGGCTTCATCAAATGCTCTGCCTCTACCTTCGATTGCTCCCTATGGCAGCGGAAACCCTCGGGTCGGCTATTTGGGACTGCCGTAGGGTTTTGGTATTGCGATAAATCTCCTGCTTCTTCCTTCAAACTTCGGCAGGGCCAGGCGAAGTTGGGTTCAATGCGATCTAACTCCTTCTCTTCTCAGATCTGTTCTAATGAGAAGGATTCCAAAGATTACTCTGCCCTCTCTTCTTTCCAGATCCAGATCACGCTACTATCCGGCAGAACCATGCTGCATTGGGTGCAAGCTACGGATTTAGTGCAAGATCTCTTAAACAATCTCGAACGCAGATTGGGGATTCCATCGGAGCTCCAAAGGTTGCTTCACAAAGGTAAACAACTTGAAAACCCTTTCCCCCTCTCTTATTACAGCATTAATAGAGATGCTTCAATTGTGCTTTCCCTGAGACTTAGAGGCGGAGCTCCTGGGCAGCCATCCTCCACTCCCGCCTTCTCCTATAAGGATGCAGTTCATGCACAGCCGCCCAAGAAATCTGCTACTTCAGCTGAGGCTCCCAAGCCTTTCCTTGTGGACAAGATGGAGGAAGTCCCCTCTATTGAAATCTCCAATCCATCGCTGGATGAACAAATTCAGATATATGCAGAGTCCGCCATCATTTGCAGGTTCAATGGCCTTTGGTCACGAACCACAGATCTATATCAATGGATCCACGCTAATTGGACAGACAGCTGCCAAGTCTTCCTTTGTTCAAAGGTTTTCTTCATAGTAGTGTTTGCATTCAGCGCAGATTATCAGAAGGCTTTAACAGGAGGCCCATGGTTCTGGGGAGCAGCCGGACTATTTCTCACTCCTTGGTTCCCAGATTTCGACCCCTCTTCAGTAGTTGTCACCAAGCTTCCCATCTGGGTCCGTCTTCCGAATCTTCCGGCTCATCTCTGGCATGTCTCGGTCTTCCAAGGGA
Organism: Pinus albicaulis; assembly: GCA_034641835.2. Classification (NCBI taxonomy): domain Eukaryota; kingdom Viridiplantae; phylum Streptophyta; class Pinopsida; order Pinales; family Pinaceae; genus Pinus; species Pinus albicaulis. The sequence continues at coordinate 243,602,689 of CM076582.1, forward strand.
TTGGAAACGCCTTGGGCCGCTTCCTGGCCACAGATACCTCTCGAGGGGACAAAGGAATCTATACCTATGGCAGAATTTGTGCGGAAATAGATTTAAGCAAAGGACTGCCTGATCAGATCAACCTCAAAATTGGGGACTTTCACTGGACACAAACCCTGGATTATGAGAACACTGCATTCCGGTGCAGACATTGTCATCAGACGGGGCATCTTCAGAACACATGCTCCAGCTTCCCCGGCAGAAAAAAGAAAATCAATAGCAAACCGAAGTCCAAGAGCTGGAAACCATGCGATCCTCCCCCCATGAATGATCTAGCGTCCTCTAGCTCGGATGAGGAAGAATTGGAAGAGAAAGGAGAGAAAGATGTGCACCCGCAGGGCACGCCCCCGACCAGCCCTGAGGATCCCTCTGCCCCTCCGATCCCACAGAAACGTTTGCATGAGTCCTCTTCCTCCGATTCAGACAAGGAGACTCATTCTACAGTGCAAAATAATCTACAATTGGTTCCTGCCCAGCCAAATCATAATGGTTGGGTCAAAGTCATTAAAAAGAAAGGAAAAAAAGTTCGTCTGGAAGTCTTTGCCCACTCTGGGTAGCTTCCTTTGTTTCGCTCTCCTTTTTATGTTATCCTTGTTCTCTATTGTTCATTCCATGGTTGCTCTTGGGGTCCGAGGTTGATAATGATTCATTGCCGGCCCCTTGCTTCTATGCTCTGCTTTTTGCAAGCTCTGATTGTACTATATGGTTTTTTCTTAATAGAATTAGTCTTATTCAGAAGAAAAAAAAAAAAAAGTGTTCACCAAGGCAATACATCAAAAACTTCTCCTCCAATGTTAGCATGATAGGTTCATAGTCTGCCCCTTCAGGAGTGTAAAACTCAACAGAAATAAACATGGGTGAACCAATGTCACATCTGAAACAAGTATCATGAAGCACAGGATAAAGTTCCATCCCATGTGGCACATATACACTACTTAATTTTTGCCCATACATTCCCATAAAAAAAACCAATATGTCATCTATGTATGGTAGAAAAATCACATAGAGGCAAACTGAAATTTGCACATGAGGAGGTGGTCACAATCCCACATAAGGTACCAGCGCAGTACACTCCTTGTTCTAAGTAGATCTGAATGTGATAGATGGTACTCCCACCACATATTTTCTGCATAAGCCACCTTGACATGGCTGAAAGTGAAACTCTCATTAGGTGCCTTTGGAAAGCACCTATCATGGTAAACAATCTCCCTTTACATCTCAAGGGAGTGGCCAGCTTTGGAGTTTTTATTGGCCCCATCTTTGCCATGAGATATGCATGTAATATTGCTCCTTGGGGGAGCCATGGCCTGCATACATATGGTAAGATAATGTGCCAAATCAGAAAAATAAACTTGCTCCACAAGATCAGATTGCTTACCATACAAATCTCCCACACTCATAGCGTTAGGCATGGGCTTTTCCCCTCTTTTAAGAGAAGAAGGAGATGGTTGAAATGTTTCATGCATAGGATCCCTTGGATACCCCATATCCACATCAATTTTGCACTCTTGTAAGTGCTGATATAGTTCCTCCCAGTCATAATTATGATGTAGCTCCTCCTCCATACCCTCCCAATAAAAACTCTTCAAGATCAGGGAGTAGATTCTTGTTGATTGTATGTAGCTGGAAAAGAACTCCTTATGGGCTCTTTTTAGTATCTATTTCTTAAGCTTAGAAGCTTGAGACAATAATACCTTACCAAGATGATAGATGACCCCTTCATGGACCAAGTAGCCTCCTCCTTGCTTTATGCCATCTAAGATCATCCCGGTGTGCAGATCTTTGGAGTACTCTACAAGGAGTTGAGACCTCCAATATGGATCTACACTTCTCAACAAGGACAGCATTGTAGATGTATCTATGGTGGTGCTTGCCTTGTTTCTACTTATTCCCTTGGCATCATGCATGCCAAAATTATGTGTGGGAAGGCTGATCCTCCCGTTTGTTTCCTCCCTTAGCGCAGTGATTCTTTCTTCCATTGTTTCAGCACTTGGTGAAGCCTTCTCCACAGAATCGAATGGCATCCCAAGAGGCTTTCCATGATGTAGGAATGTCCCTTGCAACAATCTCAGGAACATGAGAGAAGGAGCTATGAGATCCTTGCCCTCACTGCGCAAATCCATATTTGTTGTGTGGGTAGAGACATTAAGTGAAGGGTAGGTGTGCATGCCTTGAATGACTTGTTGTTTCCCACTCTTCAAATCCACCCATTCCATCTGCAAGGCCTTCCAATCAGTGGTGAATTTTCCCAAGGTAATCAACCACTGGACACCCAATATGATGTTGATGTCTGGTATGTCCACTACAAATAAGTGATCCTCCAAAGTGTAGGTCCCCATAGTCACAGAAAGTGATGGAACATACTGCATGCACTGCATAGTTCTATCTCCCGGAACCAAAATAGAGAACCCTTCAAAAGTATCAATAGGGATCCCCTTCCTTTGCACAAAATGAGCATCAATAAAATTGTGGGTTTCCCCACTTTCAATAAGAATAGATACTCTTTGGTCCATAACTAAACCTTGCACTCTAAAAGTCAAATATTTTGGCACTGAGCTCAAAGAAGCAAGAGTCCCACTGGTTGGAGCAAATACTCCCTCTTATTCTCTAGATGATGATGGATCCTCCTCCTCATCATCACCGGCATTGTGACCTCTCCTAGGTCCATCATTGCCTTCCTCCTCCTCACAATCAGAGAATACTTCAATATAATGTGCTCTTCCAACAGCACATCTATGTCCCGGTACCCATGATTCTTGACAAGTGAAACATAACTTCTTCTTTCTCAATTCCCTCCGGAGATCATTGTCAAGAATATTTTTCTGTGAGATCTCCTTGGGTGGAGCAGCTTTCCCTTCCTTCCCTTTAGAAGAGTGAGTGGCTTTGCTAGGGAGGGTTGTCTTTGCTCTTGGCAAGGCATCTTGGAGATCTCTTGTTCTTTCAATGGCATCATGCAGTGTGGTGGGTTTGGTAGACTTGACCAACCCATGCAAAGGTTCCTCCAAGACATCTATGAACATATAGACTCTCCTTGCAACTGAAAGATCAGGAACCATTATAGACAACCTCAAAAATTTAGAGATATAGGCTTCAACATCTCCTGTCTACTTAAGCTTTTCCAAGCTTATGAAAGGGGCCTCCAGATCCTTCCGATCAAATCTTTCCACTAGTCTCCTAGTGAACTCAACATAAGTGGAAACATTGTTGTGCCCCAATGTAGAAAGTCCATGAAACCACTAGTTGTGGGCTTCTCCATCAAAATGCAGCGCAACAATCTTAATGGCTTCAGCTTTAGGCACTTTGTTCAGCTGGAAGTAGATGTCCAACTTTTCCACCCATGCTTTGGCTAAATAATAGGGTGATCCATAAAAATTAAGCAAGAATAACCTGCCCATGGTGTGGTGCCTCCCATGAAGGAAACCTCCATCTCTATACTGCTGCAATGGCCTCCTCCGGTCCTTGAGATGGCAGAAATCCAAGTTATCCTTGAACCTTTGACTTTGTGCATCATATTCTGCAAAATAGCCTTCCAAAGAGGTTGAATCCTGAAACCCTTCATTCTCTATAGCCAAGAAGGTGGGCATTGTAGAGTGTTGTGAGATCTGTGGAGCTTGTGGCAAGCTCACCGGTGGACCAGTCCCAAACTGAGACATTTCAGAACTCTCTCCTTGATGGAGTCTTCCAAGGGACTCCCTCATTCGATCTATCCTCATATCCTTTATTTCCTTGGACAGATCTTGCATAGCTTCCAAGAGAGTTTTTGCAAACTCTTCTGCCTCCTTATATTTATCATTCAATTCAGGGGCTTTCCCCTTGTCTTGACCCTTGTCAAGGTCAACAGTAGTATAGTCATACTTTCTATGACTTCTATTCTGGTATCTCCTCTCCCTCTCAGAAAGAGGATCTTCATCTTAGGAAACTTATACAGATGAAACACCTTTTTACACTCCTCTGATAAAAGAAGTTGTTATTTCAAGACTTCAAGATGAATTGACACAGACCCAGCAGGAATTGGCTAACTATAAGAAGGAAGTGGTACCACTAGAGGTACATCAAGAGATGCTAGAAAATCTCAATAAGCTTACTACAGCTGAAGATGAGACTTTTTCCAACTTCTGAAGTGAATAGGAGAAGGTAAAGAAAGCACAAGCTCATCTTGAAGAAGCCACAAAGCAAACAAATACTATTTTCTCGATTTAATCACATGTCCTGTCTTGTAGATCACTTGATACTAATTATGCTCTGTTTTTATTACAAAGATATATGTTATTAAAATTAAAATCCATTAGAGCAGGGAAACCCCCCGAGTTTAAGACCACCACAGAATTTGTCCAGTGTTGTGGGGAACAAAATGAGAAAGTTCAGCACCTCTTGTGTGGACTATATCTACAAAACTTCTTTTTGGAAGATGAAAGAGATAGTAACCCAAGTCCCTTTATAGGAGATATCCAGTTTCAGGAATTCAACTCCTTTGCTAATAATCAAATCAAGTGGGCTAAAGCCTATAACATTTTTCAGAAAAGAGAACATGGTTTGGATCTCTGGGTCAGAGGGGAACCCATTAAACCTCTGCATCTCTTCACTCAACACAAAATATTTATGAAACGGGAAGGGGTTATAGCCAAATTGGGACCACTCCACATGGATATTGTACAAGCTGGGAGACAATACTTTCAGGAGGTCATAGAAGATGCTTTTTTAGCGGCTATGCAAATATGGTAGACATCCACCAACAACGTTAAGAATCAAGAGCCTTTTAATTATAGAAATTTTAAAGTAGTTGCAGTTCATTTTTTCACATATAGTAACATAATTTTATGCATGGGTCCTACATGGATAGGGTGCTGCTACAGGTGTCCTATCATATGGTACCCTCCTGAAGGCTATAACCATAATTATGATCTTCTATAGGGTCATGAAAATTAGGCTTTTGCAAAAGTCAAACAGAAACATGGTTTTAGACTGTATAAGGAGGAAGTCTACCATGCCTATTCCTTGACATTCTTACACCTCAACCATCTCATTGCATGGGGACATGTAATAAGGTAAGATGAGGAGTATGTTGGGCCACGAAAAAGGTACGTTTTACCCTCATAATTAACTTGATTTATTATTAACTTTCATGTGTTTACCTTCACTTTGGGAGTAAATCTAGAAGAATTAATTATAAACAAAGGGTAAAACCAATTATCAATAGATTATGTAATTATGGGCAAAAAGGCTAACTTTCATTGTTTTTGTGTGCGGGAAATCTAAACTGATTAACTGTTGTTCAAATTATTGAATAACAACGACCAAGAAAAGGAACAAGATATCGTTTATGTTTATACAGACCAGTGAAAATTGAGGAAGACCTCTCTTATTCTATAACACAAATTGTTAGACAGCTGCAAAATCCTCAGGATTCGCCATTATCCGTTCTATTTTTCTGTAAATATATAATAGATCAATAGATAGAATAGAACGGAGGTTGTTAATATGTATGTTGTAATTGTATTTATTTTCATTCCTTCATAACAGAAGCTTTCGCGCTCAACGACGTTGTACCTTGACTGTTAAATTTAATGAAAGTGATATTGGTTTTTCCACAATCGTATTATGAAGATCACCTGGCAGAGACTTCTGGAGGCTCTGGGAACAGTCACTGGGATTTCTACTGCTTTCTTGTGCTATATTATTATTTTCTTGTCTTGCAATTAATCTTTCTTGTGTTTTATATAAGTTGTAATTGATTTGAATTTTACCAATACCGACTGGTTTGCGTTCTATCAATTTAAAGTCTTAATCACTTTCATTTTCCCCATGAATGTTACTTATCTCGTTTACTAGAGTTATTTGAATAATTAGATTGTTGTTCATTCTGAGTGAGCTTGTCAGTTGATCAGCCATTGAGAATTTCAATTGCAGAACGTGACTGTGTTATTTGCTATTCAGTTACTGCAGTATTCCCTGCCTGATTAAATAGATTGTTTTAGATATTAATAAGTAATTATGGTTAATTGTGAATTCCTTTAAGCCTTGCATTTCAATCTTCTTTCATATAATAGATCATATTTAATTTGAGTTAATTGGTTGAATTGTTTAATGATTTATTTTCTAATTGCTTTGATTGAACTTCAAGAATTAGATTTTACTTCTGCAATGATTTCGATTTGATAACCTCTAGTTTCACTTGCATAAAATGTGCTGAACACTCTTGAAATAAACAGACTTACCCTAGGTTGATTATTAATGAAGGCATTATGATTGTTTTTAAATAGACATCTTAGTGATCCAACAACTACCTTTACAGCCCTTGTTTCAATCCACTTTTTCAGGTAGTCAGTGCAGACTATGATATACTTTTTCTTTTCGAATGGTGGATCAATGGGACCAATGAAGTCCATGCCCCGATTTTCAAATGGTTCTAGATCCACCTGAGGGTGAAAAGGCATCCCATCCCTCTATGTAGGTTTCCCCATCCTTTGTCATTGGTCACACCTACTAGTGTATCTCGTGGCATCTTTGTGAAGGGTATGCCAATAGTAACCTGCCTACAGAGCTTTGAAGGATGTTCTTTTTGCAACAAAGTGGCCCCCACAAGGACTATCATGACATGCATAGAGGATGTCAAAAAATTGTTCCTCCCTCACACATCTCCTGAGAATTTGGTCAGGGCCCAACTTGAAGAGATTTCCACTGATCTAGGTGAAAGGGGCACTTTTTCTCATGATCTTTCTCTTCTCCCTGGATGAGAGGTTTGGAGGGAACTTATCAGCAACAAATTAGTTAGTTATTTCATAAAACCATGGAGAGAGTGCTGAGATAGAAAATAGGTGTTCATTTGGAAGCTGGTCATCCACCATTCCTTCCTCACCTGCCATTAGAGCTAACTTGGATAAAAAATCTACAACAACATTCTCCTTCCCAGGTTTATCAACAATGGTTAGGTAAAATTCTTTTAATAACAACAACCATATAATTATTCTAGCATTAACATCAGGTTTATTCATTAAATATTTGATGATTGCATGGTTAGTGTGCACAAAGGTCTGATAACCAGTGATATGATGTCTAAATTTTTTTAAAGCATGGACGATGGCTAACATTTCCTTTTATATGATAGTATAATTGGGTTTATCCTTGGACAAGTTCTTACTAATGAAATAGATTTCATAAGGTAATTTGTCTTCTAACTGCCCCAAGGCTACTCCCACAGCTTTTAATGATGCATCTATGTGGATGTGGAAGGGCAGAGCCTAATTTGGAGCTCGAAGAATGGGGGCGGTAGTAAAATTTTCCTTAATGAGCTCAAAATATTCTTGACAGAGAATGGACCAAGTAAACTTAGAATATTTTTCCAACAAACCAAATAATGGTGAAGTCAATTTGTTGAAGTCTTTGATGAACCTTCTGTAGTAACCAACTAAACCTAAGGAACTTTTGACATCTCTCTGCTTTTGAGGAGCACTCACTCTTTTGATGATGGTGATTTTTTTTGGGTCCACCTGTATTCATGCTTATGATATTGAGTGGTCAAATACTACTCCTGCACTTTTTAAGAATTCACACTTTTCTGGGCTCAAGGAGAGATGCATCTCAATGCACCTTCTCAACACTTTTCCCAAATTGGAGAGATCTTCTTGGAATTCATCCCTATAAGGTGTGAAATTGCCCATGTAGATTTTAACCGAGTCATGGACTAGCTCAGAGAAAATGCTCAAGACATCTATTTGGAAAGTATCTAGGGCATTGCAAAACCAAAAGGATAGGACTCTGTAAGCGAAGGTACCCCAAGGACATGTGAAAGTGGTATTCTCCTAGTCTTCAAGGCTAATGTGTATCTAGTTATACCCATTGAACCCATCTAGGAAAGAAAAGAAATTTTTCCCTGCAAGGCCATCTAGAACTTGATCTATAAAGGGAAAAGGGAAATGGTTGTTCTTGGTGGCTTTGTTGAGTTCCCGATAATCAACACAAATTATCCATTTTCCATTCTTCTTTGGGACAAATACATAAGGAGATACCCACTCACTATCTGATATAGAATAGGTGAAACCTGCATCTAATAATTTCTGTAGTTCTTCCTTCATTATGTCCTTTAGAGCTGGGTTCATCCCTCTTTGGCGTTGGTTCACAGGATTGCACTCTTCTCTAATGTAAATATGATATGTGCACACCAAGGGATGCACCCCTTTCATGTCCTTGTAGTCCCAAGAAAATGCATCTAGGTTTTCTTTCAAAAGCTGGTATAGCTGCTCTTCTTCTCTATCTTAGAGGTTTGAGTTAATTTTCAGAGATTTTGATGGGAGAAATTCCACTGCCTTGGTGGTTTCATAGGTTAAATAAACTATGTGCAGTTCCATCCAAGGGTGGCTTTCAGAATATTTGTCTAGATTTTCAAGTGGACTATCAGTGGGGGGTTGGTTCTAAATGATTTGGTCGATGAATTCATCTTCATCAAGTTTCCCTCCTCTAAGAACAATATCTATGGTACAAATGGGATAGGGTTTAGTGTTGTATACTTCATATTCTTCTTCGTCGTCCTCCAACCATAGAGGTATATCATGGTCAATGGAAGTATGTGCTCAAGGATATAATATCAGTTTTTTAGACAAGGGGCCATTCTTTATAGTCATGTTTCTGGCCTGACAGCTGATATAAGCATCAATAGAGGCTAACCAAGGTATCCCTAAAATGAGAGGATATCCATTGAAGTTGTTTTTTGGCTGGAGAACCAGAAACTATGTATGGTAATCCCAAGATTCATTTGAAACCATAACATCCTCAACAATTGCTTCTGGAGATATTGTGGACCGATCTGCAAGTTGCAGAACCATTGTGGTTTTCCTCAAATTCCCTTGGAGGTTGAGTTTAAGCATAGTTTCTTTGGTCATTACATTAATGGAAGCCCTGAGATCTATTAGAGTATTGGGGACTATGACACCATCTATGTTCAAATCTACAACTAGACTTCCAGGGTCCAGGTACTTCGGGAAGATCACCCTTCCCAACATTAAGTCAGACAGTTTTCCTACTACATTGATGGTGGGTGTATATTTCTTCTTTCTCCTAGTTTTCTTAAAGCACTTTTCCTTAATGATCCTATTTTAAATAGGGACATCCTTAATGGCTTGGAGAAAGGGTATTTTCACACACAATTTTTTTAGTTCTCCCAGAAGTTCATATTCCTATGGGGTGTGCTGATTAGAGTGGATCAAGCACTCAGGAAAAGGAGGTTGTTGGATCTGAGTGTTATTTTCTTCCTTTTCCTCCTCAACCTCTACAGTTGGATATGGGGGATGGTTGTTTGAGATTACTCTTCCCAACCTAATATTAATCTCATGTATCTCCATGGAATAATGTGGATAGGATGTCTCCCCACTATAAACTTGTTGTGCTTGCTTGTTGTTCGGGTTCAGATTGGGTTGTGCAGGAATCTGAGGCAGCTTGGGTGGAGAAAAATTAGTGAGATGAGGCTGAGGTTGGGGTGGAGGTAGTAGAGCAGGTGGTTTATTATGTTGAGGCCTCCACCCTTGTGATGGGTTTCTCGACTGAGGTGGTTGAGTAACATACTGCTGAAATGGTTGGTTTACTGGCTAAGGATGATATGGAGGGTTGTAAGGCTAAGTAGGAGGTGTAGGCCATGATGGAGGAGTGGAGGTGTACCATGACTGCACTGGTGTATTATAATTGTTTTTACAATAGGAATAAGGTGCACCTTGCATATCCCGATGATCTGACTGAGGGCCTTGAGGCCTTATCTAATTTATGAAACAAAGTTTCTTCGGTCCTACTTCCCCACCTTGATATACAAATTTGAGCCTAGGTAAGGAGAAACACTTTTCTGTGGCATGATTCTCTTCACAGAATGAGAAAACCTCTATGAAATTTAATTGACATTCATTCTGAGGGTGTATTTTAGTATATCTAGGGCAGAAGATAGCCAAGGCTCTTTCTTCTTCATCTTGCTTCCTCTTGATCTGCATTGTGTCCATTGTAAAGAAAAGGTGTGAAAAATCTCACTCTTGAAGTCCTCCAACATATTTCCAATCTCATGCTTGATGGAGGTGGACTTGGAAGGGGTATTGTTCAAACTCTGGCTAGCTCTGCAATTATTCCTAGCTGCCCTAGAATGGTTCCTGATGACAGTTTTAATGTCCTCATAAGGCAGCTAGTAGATATTTCCTCTTGATAGCATATTTAGGGTTTCTATCACCTCCTACCTGATCCCTCTAAGAAGTACTAGTTTAAGTGATTCAGGATCAAGGGTGCAATTGGCTCGTTTGTAATATAACTGGAATATATCCTCATAATTCTAGGGATTTATTGGGCCCTAGAGTCATCCTAAATATTTCCTCTTTAGTTTCCTTGGACCTACAGTAGTCCCTATACTTTTTTTTGAAGGCCTCTTACATTTGTGCCCAGGTAGTGATGATGTTCCCAGGCAGACCGATGAACTAGAAATAGGTTGAATCCTTGAGGGTAGATGGGAATAGCTTAAGCTTTTTATCATCTGAGGCATAGTCATAGGTCCTACAAACAATATTAAATTCAAACATGAAGGTGTCACGGTCCTCAGAGGTAAGCCCATGGAAATTTGGAAGGGTTGAAGGGTTAATGTTCTTCATCTTAGTTTCCCCATCTATCTCTCTAATGGGAAAGACTCCTTGGGTTCCAGTCTCATCTATGGCTTGGCTTGGTGAAGTAGGTCCCTATGGTGAAACAATTTCTTCTTCTTCTCCAATATGTTCTTCAAAGTTTTCAGAGGGCTCACGTATGGTTTGTTCAAGCTCATAGTCACTAAAGAAGAGTGAAGGGTGGCTGTGTGGGTATGTGGGGGTTTTTGGTACAAAAATTCATTGATTATCCCTACTCCAACGAGACATGAAAATAATTTTTTTTCCTATTTTTCAATATTTTTGAAACTGGGTGTAAAAGAAAAGCACAAAATAATGCTAAAAGAGAATAAAAGCATCTACTTAGACACCTCCCCGACAACGATGCCAAAAAGTGGTGAGCATGGTATTGCACTAAGAGTGTTGAATATTGCACCAAGAGTGTTGAAAACTCCTAGAGGCTACTCTAATTTACTTTATCAACCCAATGTTCATACAAACTTGGAGGTGACAGTGTTATATACAAAGCAGATGCATTCTACTCATGTCATCATCTTCTAAGTCCTACAAAAGGGTGTTATTTCTAGGGTTTTTGAGTGAATTCTGTCACACTTCAGAATTAGAACTATAACTACAAGAGACTCAAAACCATTACTCTATCAAATCAAAGGAATATTCTAAAGAAATAAATCTACAATGTAGGCTATGGAAAAAAATTGAAGCAAACTAGGAAACATTCATGAAGTGTTGAATTGAAATTGAAAAAAGAAGACTAATCTAATCACACATTTCAGGGCCAAATGGCTAAACACACTCTAACTACTTCATGTTTTAGCTATCATGCTTTTAATCATGCATCTAGTCATGACCTAACTATGCTTGTAAATACTCTGTTTTTCGGCGAAAGGAGAAGGCGCTAAGGCGGCTTAGGAAGGTCTTGGACTCATGGATGTAGGGTTGAAGGTGTCTTGATGGTTATGGAAGGTATATATGAGGTGGAGGATGGTTTATGGGATGAAGGATAGGACAATTGGTGTTGCTACAGGGTCTGCTACAGGTTTCTTGTAGTGCTACAGGAAAGTCCTGAATCGCTACTAGAAATAGGCCGAGGGCACTCTAAGGCTAAATCTGGTGGGAAAAAGTGTAGGGGAGGTGGAATGAAGGTGAAATTTTATGGATGGAAGGTGGCCAACCTCTTGGCCAAGCTCAGAACCTATTTCAAATCCCCTCTTGAACCTTTAGGGTTTCTCACATTGTGAAGTTGAAAATCTCAAAAACAGGGCTGAAGGTGATTTGGTTGAAAGAAGGCTGATGAAGGATGAGAAATGAAGCTAGTGGTTTTGGTGCAGTTCTCCTCTGTTGTGCTACTTGAACCTGCAATAAAACTACATCTTCATGCAATAAACATTGGAAAATATATGATGAATAAGATGGAAAAGATGAGTTGAATTTGGCAAGAAAACCTACTTAAGCATTCAAACAAAAATCTAACATATTATCAACATGTTCATGACACTATAAAAACCTATCTATTATTTGCAAGAAATAATAATCTAAAGAGAAAATTTGGGCCTGTGGTGAATATCTTCCCTCCTCAAGCTCCAATGAAAGATATGATAGAGGTAGGCTTTGACACATAACTTTCTGAGTTTATATGTTACTCTACCAACATCTATGCAAGCCTAACTACAAAAAACATAAAACGGGAGAAAACTAAAAACATTAGATTGAAATGTAAACAAATTAGCTAAAACTCATAAAGAAAACTAGCTACAATGGAATAAAAATAAGCATGAATACACAAGAGAGACTAAGTCTAATGGATTGGGCATTAACCCACAAGCCTAGCCCTCTAAAACTAAATCAATTAAGGAAAATATGAATACTCATCTTATTGTAGAAAATAGTCTCATTACGTAGTCATGAAAGTCTCAAAAACATATTACAAGAGCTAAGAGTCTACTATCTTCCTCCAAAATTTGAATCCTAATGAGCTCTTGCCCTGCCCTATTTAACCTAAAGGGTAGCTATCAACAGCTTCCTAAAAATTAGGTGATGTTTCCCCTTTGAGTGCAAGAGAATTGGAGCTTTGGTGCACTTGATCTCCCACTTTCTTGGCTATCTTTGATTTTGAGTTGTTGGAGGGAATCTTGAGAATCCCTTGGCTGCCTTTGTGAGTTAAGGAGGTGGACAACCCTCCTAGTATCTCTCCTTTTTGTCTACTCTGAGCTTTAATTGCAAAATCTTCAGCAAAAGTGGAATATCTTCGTGATTATGATTCATTTAAACCATATTAAGCATTCAAAATATGACAAGCCTTAATCACCATCTACACTAGTAACATATGACCATAATATAATAAAATGTGAGAAAAAGAGACAAATAAGGCTAAAAAGGTGGTAATTAACCCCTCCAATTATACCTAATGATGGAGCTCATCAGATAGTTATGGATAAACTTCCAAGAATGATAAAAAGGACGAGACAAAATAGTTTGAAGAACTGAGAACAAGGATTCATGTGACAAAGATAATGGAAAGACATATACAAAAATAAAATGATATGTACAAAAGCCAAAAAAACAATATTATGGAAGAGAACAAACAACTTAATGAGAATACAAGGAAGCTTGAGTATAATTTTCTTATTTCAAAGCATGCCTACAGATGCTTAAAAGAATAAAAACATTGGCAGTACAAGTATGAGAAACAAAAGGTAAAGAACGAAATCTATAAGAAGGGGGAAGGAGAAACAGAAGGAATAGAGTTTATTATATAGGAAGCCTAGGTAGAGGCAACAACATCATCATCCAGGGAAAGAAGAAGATCTAGGAGGATCAATCAAGCATGAGGACATGCTTGATGCATATCAACGGGGAGTGTTGGCCTCCGATTTTGGCTTCTTTTTACCATAAACATTTCATCATTTACCACCTTTTCTCACTACTTTATCATAGTATTCACCTCATTTTTCCTATTTCATGCACATCAAGGTAGTTAAACTATGTATTTTTATTATTTTAGTGTTTAAGTCAAAATTGAGCATTAAAAATAAATTTTGATAGAACTAGAAAAGCTTGTAATGCATCGTTTAAATTCATGGTTGTAGGACACCTAGGCTCGAACCAAATGCATATCTGGAAAATCCATGAACCAATGATAGATGAACACATTTTATTTCACATCAAATCAGATGGAACAAGGTCGGTCAACGTTGGTCGAAACTAACTAGTCACTAAGAAAATCCCCTGAAACAGGGGCAGTTTTATGATTTTGTGGGATTCATCCTTATTTTGTGTAACAAATAGATGATTTCGACCTTATGAGGAAGATTAGGATTATTTTTAGTTGTTACAACCTTTTTATCCTTTATTGTTATGGTTTTAGCCCATTAAGCAAGGCATTCATAGTTAGAAAGGACCTAGAGACTTTGAGACTATTACTTTCTAAAGATAATTGAAGATAGAGACTTGCTTTATCATTTTCTTGTGCATATTGTATGATTTGAATGGAGTGTTGTAGCTTATTGTTTTAATGGTGTACCTGTTACACAAAATTTTGTCGTCGTCCCTACAATCCCTCATCCCGCACATTGGAGGACTATTCCCGTGACCTGTGAGCAGTAAAATGTTCTGAAAACACCTTCATAACATCCTCCTGCCTAAGGATAAAAATTCTCCTGAAGAACATTTCCTTGGAAAACCCTAAAAACATATGTTTTAGCCTTGGCGCGACTAGTCATTTCATCCCTTGCGCCAATGGGGGAAATCCACACTAGAGGGCACACCAGTTGGCACTCTGTCCCTGTGTTTCACTCACACCAAGCCCATTAACGAATGTTTTTTAAAAATAAATGGCGGAAGTTTGATTCTAACAAACTCCAGAACGAATCATCAAAAGAAGTTGAGTGGTTTGGCTCCAGATCTCCATGTATAGGAAGTGGTTTTCCACCTCTCATGGAACCTTCCTCAGAGATAGGACCTATCTAATGATTATAGGGATCCCAACTTCCCTTCCTCCATCTATAAAATATTTCCCTCTCCATTAGCAAGCTAGCTGAACTTGTAGGAGGAAAACTATAGCTGGGCAACTATTGAAAGCAGAGCCAAGAAGAACCCTATAAGAGAGAGCTTTGTCCAAATTCCTGACAAGCTTCGTTGAGACGCGCTCCACTGCAAGCCCCACCAAAGGAAGATCACAGTGTCAGAGCGTTTGGTTGTAATCTCCCTTTTTGTCATCTTTAATATAAGCAACTCTGATTTTGGTTCTATTCGTGTGTTTACTCTTTTATGAAATGCAATGAATTATATCCTCTCTAACTGATATATAGTTACATGCTTTAAGTATTATGTTGTATGTCGTCATTTCTCTGCATGTGTACAGGTGTCCGGATGGAGCAAACGGAAGGACTGTGATCTGTCAGGCTAGAGACGAAGAGCACCGCTTCTTCCTCGACAAAAACAACGTGGGATTTGAGGTAGGTCACTTATCGCAATCTTTGTCTTTCTTGTAACTAGGAACCAACGTCATTGTGTGATTTGATTGTTGCTAGACCTACTCCAGGGCTAGTGGGATCGACTCTGTCCACAGAGGGGATTTACCGCCTCAACAATTTGGCGACTCCACTGGGGATCAGTGAGAGTTAGTCCTTCTTCTGTTTGGGTTGTGTTTTGGCTTTTTATTGATTTATTTGCTCTTCTGGTTCACCTTCCTTGGTGTTAAACCCCTGTTCAGCGCCCAAAAGACCAGATACAGTCTCTGTTTGTCCATTTTTATCCTTTTTCTAGGGAAAACTCGATTGGCACGATTTTTCCCCTAACATTCGTGCCAACTGGCGCTTGTTGCTAGTTAGGCCCTCGCGCCAATGTCTTCTTGGCATAGATTATAGCCAAACAGGCACGCCAACTCTGCTTGGTGTTAGGGTTTGTTTGCTTTTGGGCTCTCTGAGCTTGAGTTTTGGTCCTGGTGTCATTTTTCTGATAGACTGAGTGCCTTGAAGTCATTGTTGACTGCATTTGGCCCTTTTCCTCTGGTTGTTTGCCCTTAACTATCAGTTTTGCATTCTAGCCCTAGGGTTTCTAGGTGCTTCAGTGCGTTGAGCCTCCTGTGGGAATTTTGGGTCCTTGCTTTCCCGATCAACTTCATTTTCGCTTCTTTGCATTCGTTTTACTGGATTCCATTGTATCATTGCGTTAGTTGAGTGATTGTTCTCTCTTTCATTCAATTTCGCTTTGTGTTACTCCAAGCCTAGATTACATGGTTTGTTTGAGTCTCTTTCAAGATTCTTCTCCCCTTTGAGGGATTTTGTCATCAGTTTGAGTCTTGATTGTGTGCATTTGGATTGAGTGAACTTGTTTGTTTCAGCTCTCTCTTTATCATTTCTCGAATTGGTGTTTTCATTAGTTTTTTCATTCATTTAGTGCGTTTTCCTCTAATACAATGAAAAATACAAAACAAAATCTTTTGCATTTTGATTGGCATAGTAAAAATTGAAAGCTCTTTTGCATTACTAGTGTTATATAATTCTAGAGAGAAGTTTTCTAGTTTCGTTAGCTTGCATTGGAAACAGTAGTGGATGTTTTTGTGTGTTCGTTTTGTTGTCATTTGAAAAGCTCTCAACTCTCCTGTAGATAACTCTTCATTGAACAAAATGATATTCTGTGGCATGTAGTTTGCATTCAGAGGTTTTATGAGATCCAACATTCGATAAGGCCTTGAAATTGAAACGTAAATTGAAGATCAAATTTAAAATTTACTGAATTAACCTAAGGCAACATTGAAACATTAACGGAACATCTAGTAGTCTAAGGTAGAGACGTGTTTTGGCGTCTTTAAGCCTAGCAGCTGTCGCTCGCCTCCTGGCTACAGAAAGTGCTAGTACGGACTTGTGCTCCCCATACCGTCACAAATATAAAGGGATACCCCATTAGGTTGCAATCTGTAGGAAGCCGAGTCTGCCGCCTTTTACCTGTGATACACAGGACACAACATTTGGGGAGATTACCTGCATGTACGTCAAGTCCTTGGTTGATTTCTCTTTCATTTTTACCAAGGTGTATATGGCAGTTCACGGATATCTGGTACACCCATTTTCCTAGATTACCAGAGCAATCATTTTGATCTTTACTGACTCACTAAATTTGAAAAGATCATCAAGCGCTTGTCCTTTCACGCTTGTTTCCAAAATTCATTTCTAGACTCTTAAAATATGAAACAGTAAAATTTCCAGTTTCAATGTGGTAAAATTAATCACCTACGATGACACGCCCATTTAAAGATTGATTTTTTGGCCTATTTTTAGTTTCCTTGGTTCTTGCTCGTGCGTCTTTGTTTTGTAATCTCTTCCTCTTTTTTGCTATAGTCACAGTGGCGAAACCATCAGTTTCGTCTACTAGTGGTCCTTACACAGACGATTCATTAGAGGTCTCCCAGTCCTTTGCTGAGTATCAGCAGCCCATTGTATCTGATTTTCCCGACGGGGGACCAGTTATATCTGAAATTCCCTTTGGAGGACCAGTTGATTTCAATTGGCCCTTGTCCAACGCTTGGTTTGGATTTGGAGTTGGGGAACACTTCCCTCCTCTTACATTGGAATCGCATTTTTTGGCTACTATCATACCTCCTAGTCCCCGTCGTCTTTTAGAAGATCTTACGGCAGGGTTAGATATGGACTCATCCAATCCTTCTCCTAGTGAGGGAATTCCTACTTCTGGTGAAGATTACCAGATTTTTCTTGAAGACATCCCCGAACATTCTGTTATGTCTTCACCTGGTCCTTCGCTCCCAGCTGGATATAGGTCGTTAATTCAGGTCATGGACGTTATTTCCTCTATTGAAGTATTGACTCCGTCCACGAGGCTGACCATTCCCACGTTGGGGATGTCGTCGTCGACGCCTCTCACGGCATCTCCTTTTGTTACGTCGGCACCTGTTAGACCTACTGTCTGCGTGGCTGCGTCTACGCCTGCTGTCACTACTCAGTCAACTATGACCTCATCAGTTCCTGAAGACGTTTATATAGCTTCTTCCATTCCCGAGAATGTTTCTCCTTAGGCGTATCAGTTGTCTTTACAGTCGTCGAACTCCGAGGTTGGTCAGTCCTCTCAAGACCTTAATCGTCCTTAATTTTCCCATTATGGAGCGGATGGTTCCCCGATTTACGTATTTACATATCAATATGATGAGCAGGTCAACCCCCTTCATTTTCCTTCTCATGAGGCTTATCAGTACATTAACGGTTTTCTATCTACCCAGGCTGGGCAACCTTATAATCAACAAGGGCCCGCAAGGGAAGTCTTACAACCCTCAAGGTCAACCTCTACAGCCTTACCCTGTGGTCCAACCAGGGCAACCTCAAGGACCGACAGGGCAACCGGGGTATCAACCTGGACCACATATGGTCCTGGGGGGAAAACCCATCCATCTCAACCTTTGGTGCAACCTCAGCAACCTCATTTTCCTATTGGTCAAAATGTTGCACAACCAGGACCATCTTATGGTCCTGTCACAGGTCAACCTGGTTATTAGGCACAACCTGGCCCTCTCCCGCCATCAGGCCAACCTGCTCAGCCGGGGCAACCTGGTGTCCTTCATCAACTAGGTCAACCTGTTCAACCAGGACAACCTTTTCAGCCAAGTCAACCTGTTCAACCAGGGAAACCTGTTCAACCAGGTCAACCTATTCAACCAGGACAACCTGCACAACCTATTAACCCTGCTCAGCAGCTGATCTATTCTATGCCACATCTGAATCCACCTGTGCACCCAAATTATCAGACTCAACAGGGTCCCACTTACCAGCAGCCCATTCGACCCCAAGGGGGCTATTACCTTCAAGGTCAGTCTCGACCAGTTTACAACGGGGCCGACATATAATCAGAATCAGTACCCTGGTTATCAACCCCCGTATCTTGGTTTTCAGCCACCATATCAACCCAATTATACGGCTTATACCCCCTACGGTCAGAATCCTCTGGGACAAAACCAATGGGGGCAGAGTTATGCTCAACCAGGCTGGAGTACAGGTACAGGTCCTTATCAGGGACCTGGCATGCCTTTTAACCCTCAATTGCCTTTTCTCGCCACGTTGGAATTACCAGACGTATCCAAATTGACCAATGATTCGATTCTTCATAATCCATATTGGCCTTCGGTTTCGATGAAGGTGCCAGGTGATTTTCCTAAATTCAAGGGTAAATCTAAAGAAGACCCCCAAGCGCATGTCATGACATACCATTTGTGGTGTTCTTCGAACTCTTGGATAGATGACTCGATTCGTCTACATCTTTTCCAACGCACTCTCACCAGCGCTGCTGCTAAATGGTACATAGAACTACCCCGTGGTATTTTTCAAGATTTTAATACTCTAGCTATGGCATTCTTGACGCATTTCTAGTTACCAGTTTGTTATGAAGCCGAAACGCATCTCCTGACATCTCTGAAACAGGACAACGCCACTCATATTTCAGATCATATTCATGAGTGGAGACGTCGTCGTCGTCTAATCAAGTTTGACATTCCTGATCATCTTCTAACCCATTGGTTCACCACCTCCTTTGTCAACAAGATTGCACAAGACATTGCTATGGGGGCATGTGTAACCGAGGAACAAGCCATTGCTCGTGCCCAGTACCTCGATTTAGTGTACTCTCAGTCCGACATGTTATATGATATCTTGACTGATGCCCCACAACCAGGGACCTCTAAAGCACTAGCTACCCCATTGGTTGACGGTGTTATTGGTTCCATCTCTCAGACTTCTCACAAGTCTTCTAATGGGAAGAAGAAATCGAATTCTTCCAATAATTCTGCTCCTCCGACTACCCCAGATTCTGGTAAGACCGCGGAGGTCAACGCCGTTCAAGATAATCCTGCGGACAAGACTTCCAAAGGGAAGAAGAAGGGCAAAGGAAAAGCCAAATCCGATGCCCCAAAACCATAATCGTCCAAACCACGTGCTAATGATGGTTCGCAATGGAAACCGAAGTACCCTTGCCTGATCTGTGATGAAGACCACTACACCAAAGATTGTCCTCAATGATCCAAAGTTAGTAAACTTCTTAAGGGCTCTAAGGGAACTCTAATAGTTCTTAAGGAACCACTTCCATATCAGCAGACCTAGATGTTCGAGCAGCCTTCACCGTCTGCACCGTTTGGGTCCCAGGTTTTCATGATGAATGGTGCTGCACCTATTTCTATTGCCACTCGATCGAAGGATTATGTCGGATCACGCCAGGTAGCTAGGAAGGAATTCGTTGATGGTCCTTCTCCCCCACCTGCCTCTAGTCCTATGGAGATTGAAAAGCCCAGCACTGAACCCGTTGTACGACCACCTTCCAAAGGTGTTCTACGAAAATATTCCTATAATCCAAATGCTCGTGCTACTCAGCATTACAACATTGTTGAGGATTTGGCATAGGCACCTTCCGCGATGTCTTCGTTGGAAGTTCTTCAGAGTTGTCCATATCAATGGAAAGATTTGCTATCTGCGATCAGCGGAATCGATCCTGCCGATTCTAACCTTCTCTCCTTCGATCTAGAGAATTTTGTCCCCTAATTTCTGCACCAGATCGCGCTTGTTATACAAGTTGGTATCAACGGCATCAACATTCACAGATTCGTTGTGGACGAGGGTGCCTCTACCTGTGTTATGTCATCTGCTTGCTGGAAGGCCATTGGCTCTCCAGCCCTCACTTCATCTCCCAATGCCCTTGAGGCATTCGATGGAAGGGAATCAAAACCCTTGGGTGTTCTCACGAGTCTACTGATTACCTTGCAAGGTAAGACAATCAACGTCGAAGTGGAAGTTGTTGATGCCAAACTCAACTACAATCTTCTACTCAGTCGCAGCTGGACCCACACCATGTTGTGCATTCCGTCCACCCTCTTTCAGCTTTTGAAATTTCCACATGAGGGCAAGATTATTACTGTCGATCAGTTGTCTTTCTTCACCTCATCCTTCGAGAATAACGTACCATACGTGGATCAAATCCCTAATCCCCCCGACAGTATAGGACCTGGTCTTTTTAAGGACCCCATTCTCATGGGTATTTTTCCTATTCCACCACCGAACACCGTTCAAGTCAATATGGTCTCTAGGTCGGATGACCCATGGATCATCCCTTCTCCTGAATAGGTTGCCTCTTTTGGAGAATCGATGCCTCTAACCCTAGTCGAAATCAATTATTGCGAGGTCGTCACCGCATCAGATCCTCCTCCTGCTAGTAATGCTCCTTTGAGCATGGCTCTTGATGTTTAATCTCAATCCCCTTAGCTCGGCGATGTAGATTTGCCAAATCCCTTGAGAGAAGTTTTTCCGTATGACAAAGCTATCGTGGAGATGATGTCTCTCGAAGATCTGCCATGGAGCGATGGACATCATCATTCCTCGTTCATTCTCGGCCTGGGGGCAATGTCTAATTGTCTCGAGCGTTTTGCATCTCAGGTTCCCTCTCCGCCACTCCAAACGCCAATATTGAATCATGAAGTATTTTCGGAAGGAAATTTGAGTAATATTACCCACACGATGCCTATCGACATCTCTGTTAAACCATGGGTCATCGTGAACATCCACGTGGGAGTCACTTGTTCTCCCGATGAGATTCAAGTGTACACTAGCCTTTTCTGTGAATTTCGAGATGTTTTCGCGTGGTATTATGAAGAGATGCCTGGGATCGATCCCAGTATCATTGTGCATGAAATTCCCACCTATCCCAGTGCGAAGCCTGTGCTCCAGAGTTTACGTCTAGTGCATCCTCAGAAATCCACTGCTATAAAAGCTGAAGTTGAGAAACTTCTTAAAGTGGGCTTCATATATCTGATCCCTCTAACATAGTGGGTTTACAATATTGTCCCTGTGGATAAGAAATAGGGCACAATTCGAGTATGTGTTGACTATCGAGATATCAATTGGGCTTGCCCTAAGGACAACTATCCCACCCCCTTTATAGATTAGATCATTTATGATTGTGCGGGGAGTGAGATCTTTTCCCTTATGGACAGCTTTTAGAGTTATAATCAAATCAATATCCTTTCATTCGATCAACATAAGACCACCTTCATCTGTCTGTGGGGGACATTCGTCTAAAAGAAGCTCCCTTTCGGCTTAAAAATGTTGGGGCTACCTTCCAGCATGCCATGTCCTACGCATTTCATGACATACATAATGTTGTTCAGCCGTACCTAGATGACCTTCCGGCTCCTTCAGCTCTACGCGAAGACCATCTGGAACATCTCCACTAGATTTTTCTCCACTGCAGACGTTACAACATCAGGCTCAATCCTCACAAGTGCGTATTCTGCATTGATTCTGGTCGGCTTTTAGGATTCATTGTCTCCAAAGACGGATGTCGCCTTGATCCTCTCAAGGTCGAAGCTATTGTTAATCTCCCATCCCCATCCTTGCTGCATCAACTTCAGAGTCTTTAGGGGAAAGTGAATTTCTTACGTCGCTTTATCCTGAACTATTCAGAGGTGGCTAAAGGGTTTACACGTCTTCTCAAATAGGACGTCCCTTTCTGTTGGGACGATATTGCTCAAAACTCTTTCGATAACCTTAAGACGTTGCTCGTCAACACTCCATTAATATGTCCTCCCAACTATCATCACAAATTTACCCTCTATTTGGCTGCCGCATTCAGCACAATTACCATGGTTCTGGTACAAGATGACGATGTTGATAACGAACATGTGGTTTATTATCTGTCTTGGAATCTCCTCGACACTGAAATGCGTTATGCCCACGTCGAGAAGTTGGCGCTGGCCGCAATCTAGGCTATTCAGAGGTTTCGCCATTACATCCTGTTGCGCACGATAAACATGATTTCTGACTGAAACCCCATGACTTACATTTTGTCTTGACAATTACTCGGGGGAAGGTACTCTAAATGGATTGTGATCCTTCAAGAGTTCGATTTGGAGTTCACTACTGCCAAATCAAAGAAGTCACTGGTTTTTGCTGATCTCATTTTCTCTCTCCCTACTGACTTTGTTCCGTCTTAATCCGAGGATCATATCTCAGACGAAACTCTCTTCTTAATCAACACTCTCAATCCATGGTACGGTGATATCATCGTGTTCCTTCAGACATCTACTTTTTGGTCTGAGTTGATGAAGGATGCTTGACGTCACGTTCGGCATCAATTGTAACCATATTGCATTGTCGGAGATACCTTATATCGTGTCGGAGTAAATTTTGTACTCCGCCGGTGTTTGACCTTAGAGGATGCTGAGAAAGTTCTGAATGACTGTCACAGTGGCGCCTGTGGTGGTCACATGTCCGGTTATGCTACTGCACAGAAAATTCTTCATGAGGGCTATTTCTGGCTATCTATATTTAAAGACTGTATTGTTGCAGTATGAAAGTATCATGCGTGCCAGATCTTCCAACGCAAGATGCGTGTGCCACCCCTCCCATTACATCCTATCATTACCGTGGGCCCTTTTTCCAAATGGGGCATTAATTTTATGACGTGTAACCCTCACTATGTTGGGGGGCATGCTTATATCATCATTGCCGTAGATTACTTCACTAAGTGGGCCGAAGTGATACATTGGCCGCAGACGGTAAGACAAATGCTCAGTTCATTTTCAACCATGTGATCACGCGTTTCGACGCTTCTCAAGCCATTGTCACTGATCATGGCTCTCATTTTTGGGACTACATGATGGCAGAGCTGACATCGAAGTTGGGCTTGCGTCATGACAACTCAATGCCATACTACCCTCAGGAAAATGGCCAGGTTGAATCTGTGAACAAGGTGCTTGTCACGTTGCTTCAACGAATAATTGGTATACATAAATCGAATTGGCATCTCCAATTGTTCTCATCTCTTTGGGCCTAGAAAACGTTAGTGAAGAGTGCGACCAAATTCTCACCATTTCAGTTGGTGTATGGCCTAAAAGCTACTCTTCCGGTTGAATGTGAGATCCCTTCACTGAAATTGGCTGTGGAATTACTGCCCGACACTTCCCCGGAGGAAAAAAATCTCCTGTATCTCGAGAAATTGGATGAAACTCGCCGCTTGGCTGCTTTGATTATCGAGGCACAGAAAAAGCGGGTTAATGCTCATTTCGATCAAACTGTTTCTCCACGCTCTTTTATCGAAGGGGACCTCATCCTCCTATATGATCAAGCCCATGACAAGCTTAGGGCAAGCAAATTCCAACCTATGTGGCATGGGCCCTCTATCGTTAAACGTGTATTGAAAAATGGGGCTTATGAGCTGATCTATTATGAAGGTCTTCCTTTGGTGCAGCCTAGAAATGGGATGTACCTGAAGAAGTATTGTGCTTGAATCATTCTTGCGTAATGTATGTACATAGGTGATTTTTTCATTTTTGTGCATGTGTGGTGTGGTGTGCTTTGTAAGCGTTTTTCTGCTGATTGGGTCTTCCTAATTGTGCAGATGTCTATTACTCCTTATGTTGGTTTCGCGGATGGTGCTTCCCATAGTACCAGGAACCTGTCTTTGGCAGCCTAGGTAATTTACAATCCTACTGGTCAGTTGGTTAATTTACAAGGTGTTTGTCTAAGGCCTGCTATGAATAATGTCGCGGAGTATAGTACTGTTTTGGAATTATTGAACGAGGCTATTAGCCTTGGCATTCATGCGTTACTCGTACATCTAGATTCACAGCTTGTGGTTTTACAGCTCAATGGTCATTATTCAGTTAGAAACCCATGCATTTTAAGACTGTATCTATGTATTTGTTTACTTGAGAGAAATTTTGATTATATTACATATCAGCATATACCAAGACGAATGAATACATTAACAGATGCAATAGCCAACATGGTATTAGATAGAAATTTATGCAACTTGTAACAACATCATCATATGTAACTAACATCCATGCATAAATAGATGTATATATATATGTTGAATGTTTGCAGCGTGTGCATCATATAAAATCCAAAAAATATACGTGTCTGTTTTAATTACATCCGGAGACAACATGTCTCTCAAAAATATGCAAATAAAAGCCTAGGCGACTAATCGGCATGGTGCTCATGGTAGCAGGTTACTTCCCGCACTAACCGCCTCAATAAGCGATGGAGGCGACTCGGCACCCCTACAGTGTGCCTCTGGTAAGCCATAGGGACATCATCTAGGCGAGCATAGTCCGGAACCCTACGAGCAATCCTCTCAAGGTTCTGTACCAGTGCGTCCCCCTCGCCCCCCTCACCCTGAGGGTCATAAGTGAGCAGAGTCCTCCTCCCTATCGGTGACATCCCAACAAGCCTCTCTAGACCAACATCTGCATATATATAGGATCAGCTGTTAAAACATGCATGTATACCAAAAAATCATAAAATTCATAAAAATCAAAAAGATTCTTACCTAGCTTCTCACCCCAGTCCTCTCCTTCCGGGAGCAGAAGGTCTGGGTCTCCTGTGAAATCAGTACCTGCATATGGCCAGTCCTCTACGACGATCAACTGTCGTCGCAGCCATCCAAAGAACTTGGGCTGCCATGACATCTGCTGGCCACCCCCTGCCGTGGGCATAAATGTTTCCCATCGAGCCATCCGTGGCTCTCTCAATGGTGAATGTGGGACTATCACCCCTTGGCCCTAGAAGATAGGAAATCATTCTAGGAAGAATGATACCAAGATTGATCGGTACCCAAACTGCTTCAGTTTGGATTTTTTTCATTTGGTCAACTGTCATTTGATATTCATAGTTACGGTTGTGGCCCAATCAAATATTGTTGGGTTCATGCATTCTGATGCCAGGAGGAGTTGTGTTTTGGTAGCCTCATGCGGTGCCTACGACCCCGCAACCTGCGTAATAGTATGTATCACCACTCTGAGTGCTAGATCAGGAATAGTATGAATGTCAACTTTGCCACTACCTGATCTTGTTTGTGCCCCCGGGCACACTCTCTCCATAACCATCGACATTTTTTCGCCAAAAGGCCTGGTACCTGTCATAATCGAAACTCGACCTATGCGTGACAATCCAGTAATGAAGTAGACATCGGACACTTCGAGTTCAAGTACTTGATCTCGAAGCTTAAACTTCTCTTCATCCTCATCCCAGATACTTATCAAATATTGTAATAATTCAGGCTGAGCCCTGAGACATGGTGTTAAGAAGAATTTCTTTAAACCGCAATTATGGAGAGCATTCATGCATTGCTCATTCTCCATTGCCATTTCGTCTTCTTCACTGTGCTACCTTTCTTTCCATTCAATCACCATTTTTGTGTCATCAAATTGGTCATAAGAACATTATAAGATCTCTTGGGAACTTAAACCAACAATTTATTGGTTGTATTTTGTCAAATTCAAATAAAATATTGGGTTGCACGGTTGGTGTGGCTATTTTGATGACAGTCACGCCACCTGGCGCGGCCCCTTTGAAAAAAGGGGTCGATTGGCACGGGTCCGTGCCTCATACCCGCGCCAACCATGGAAGCCCTAGTTTTGCAAATCCTCCCCTCAGGGATGCCAAATCACAATGATTTAAGAGACTTGCACATGAAAATCCTCCTTTTTACCATTGGCAGGGTAGCAGGTTCTGCTTCCCTACACCAGGCATCCAGGACTCAAATGAGTATAGCTGTGGAAGACTATCCCTATGCCGGGATGGATTTTCGTGGCGATCCAGACCTTTTCCTTCCACCAGGCGCGGCATGGGGCACAGTCGGTAAGTTTGCAATTTTTAACTTATATAATTTTTTTTGGATTTTTTCAATATGTATGAAAAAATGAAACATGTTTTTGTTTGGATTCAAAGTGACTTACAACATCATAATGATCATGATACAGATATTGGACCAGTCCGTCCTGATGGTTACCCACGACACAAGCGCCGCAGAGGCGAGGCGGATATAGTAGTCTTAGACAGAACCCTCCATGCTGTACAGAGGAACTTGGAGGGGTTAACCCGCCAAGTGCCTATGGCTACAGTGGAAGATCTACCCGAGGCCATCCAGAGACGGGTAGTAGGAGTACCTCGTTACTGGGCGCGATTATTCTGCCGAGTCGCGACTGCGATCGTGTTCTATAGGAACACAACTTCTGGGCAGGGACCACAGGAGTAGATGTATATGATTTATCGGATGACTGTATATTTTTTGAGATTTGAACATGATCGGGCATAAGCCCTAATTTTGTACAACTTATGGATCCAAATTTTGTATGGTTTTTGAACACTCTGATGATATATATACAACGATGTTTGATGTGATGTGACAAATGTATAAAAATGTATGATGTTTTTGATAATTAAATTTTATTGTATGGAATGATTAATATGCCAATCAATTGCTTGATTAGCTAATGAGTCTGCCATCCAATTGTCAACTCGAGGAATATGAATGAAAGTTAAAAATTGAAATGATCTTTGTAACAAATGTACCCTCAAGAACAACCGAAGTAAAAATGGATCTCGAACCCGATAAGTATTGTTCAACTGTGACACCACCAGCTGAGAGTCCAAGAAAACTACCAACGAATCAACACCCAAAGATATTGCCTCCGAGAGTAGATAAATAACTGCAGTGTATTCTGCTATATTATTGGAAGCAGGACCAATACAGACTCCTCTTGATACTAACAGCTGACTGGATGGATGATGAAGCACCCAAGCCGCGGAAGCCAAGTTCCGGGTGTGTCTACTAGCACCATCGGCGAAACCAAAATGACTCATGACATCCGACACAACCTGCCAAAGCAGATCAAAAACATCACCATCCCATCAAAGATCAAAAAACCAGATATGTACAAAGCAAAACTACTATATACAAAAGCAAAATGCCAGGCCGAAGCCTAGGCATAATACTTTTTCAAATAGAGCCCATTTCTAGGCTCCGGCAACTCATTCCCTTCAAAATCAACCAAGGTATATGCTCCTTTTTTAAGGAATTTTTTAACGATAAAGGGGCCATACCACATAGACTTAAACTTTCCTTCCCCCAGGGCATCTTTTTCTTGGGCATAGACCAAAACAAGGTCACCTTCCAAAAAAACCCTAGGCTTGACCGCCTTATCGTACTGAACTTTAACTCGGTTTTTATGTGCTTCATTCATCGTGGCGGCATCCCGACGCTGCTCATCGAGATGTTCCAGATGAAGGAGACATTCTTCAAGACTAGAAGTGTCAGGAAGAAGTTCAACAACTAACTTAAGAGAAGGAATCTCACATTCAATGGGAAATACGGATTCCAACCCGTAAACTAGCTGAAACGGAGTAAAGCTAGTTGCAGTTTTCACTAACGTCCTGTATGCCCAAAGTGCAGGATATAGCATGATATTCCAGTTGGATCGAGTTTTATCGATTGTACTTTGAAGAATTGTCTTCAAGGATTTATTCACGGCTTCCACTTGTCCATTGGCTTGAGGATAATACAGAGATGAATGCTCCTGCCGGAAACCTAATTTTAGAGCCAACTCAACCATCATGCTATTCTGAAAATGACTGCCATGATCAGTGAAAATCTCTCTAAGAATACCAAAACGAGCAATAACTTGGTTGAAAAGAAAGAGAGCTGTAGTCTCACCATCATTCCCAAAAGTAGGCATAGCCTCGACCCACTTCGTAAAGTAGTCTACTGCTACAATAATGTACTTGTGACCTTTAGCCGAAGGCAGGTTACAAGTAGTATAATCAATACCCCACTTTGTAAAGGGACTGCCAATAATGACTGGAAAAAGTGGAGCTAGATGAGCGCGCATTTTTCGAGTATAAACTTGACACGGATGACACTTTTTGACCGACTCCACACAATCTTTGAAAATCGAGGGCCAAAAGTACCCAGCACGCAAGATTTTTTGGGTTGTAGCAAGCCCAGATAAATGACCACCACAAGCTCCACTGTGGCAATCATTCAGCACAGCCTCAGCTTCTTCGAGAGTTAAGCAACGTCTCAGGATTGAATCAACCCCTCGACGGTATAAAGCATCACCAATGATCAAGTAATTCTTAGCCAAGTGACGCAACTTACGGCGCTCATCTTTCCAAAAAGTAGAGGGAAACTTCGCAGTCTGAAGATACACAATGATATCTCCATACCAAAGATCCTGTGGAGAGATAAGAAACAAATGTTCATCCGGGAAGGATTCATCATAGACTATCTCTTCTCCACAGGGCAACTCAGAAATCAATTCCGCGAAAACTAATGATTTCTTGGACTTGGAAGACATAAACTCAAGATCAAATTCCTGCAAAATCACAATCCATCTATTGTATTTTCCCCCAATCACTCGCCTACTGAGAACAAATTGAAATGGATTTGCTGCTGCCAAAACATAAGTTTTCCGTAGAAGAATGTAATGTCTGAGTCGCTGCACAGCATGAACAGCTGCTA
Source organism: Pinus albicaulis (assembly GCA_034641835.2). Lineage (NCBI taxonomy): Eukaryota > Viridiplantae > Streptophyta > Pinopsida > Pinales > Pinaceae > Pinus > Pinus albicaulis. Next base: position 243,631,638 of record CM076582.1, read on the forward strand.
AAGCCAGCTTTTCTATCGGAGTATACCGGAGTTCAGGTCCTACCAAGCCTCGACTAAGATAGTATATAACATTCTCTACAAGAGCATCATATTCCTGAACCAGAACCATACCAATGGTAGATTCTGCTGCTGCAATATACAAAAGGAAATCCCTGCTATAATCAGGTGGACTCAATAAAGGAGCAGAGGTCAATGCTTTTTTCAAAGCATAGAATGAGCGCTAAGCGAAGTCATCCCAAAAAAATGGAACTCCCTTCTTCAACAATCTCATAAATCCTTTGGTAACCTCAGCATAATTCACGATAAACCTCCAAAGAAAATTAGCTTTTCCTTGTAGACTTTGAAGTTGACGAATAGATGACGGGGGAGGCAACCAAAGTATTGCCTCAAACTTGAAGGGATCTACCCTAATCCCTTCTCCAAACAAAATGAATCCCAATAACTAACCAGATGTGACTGCAAAAACACACTTGTTCGGATTCAACCTAATCTTTTAGAAACGACATCGCTCAAATACTTGACGGAGGTGAGCAGGATGATCCATTCTCTTTCGAGAATGAGCAGCTAAATCATCCAAATATGCCTCGATAATCTATTTGATGTCGTGGAAGGCATATGACATGGCCTGCTGAAACGTAGCCCCAGCATTTTTAAGACCAAAAGGCATCTTCTTGTAAGCAAACGTACCCCAAGGACAAATAAAGGCAGTCTTATGCTGATCTTCAGGACTGATAGTAATCTGATTATATCCGGAGAACCTGTCCATGACGGAGAAAATCTCATTACCGGCACACTCGTCAATGATCTGATCTATAAATGGTGTGGGGTAATTATCTTTTGGACATGCTTTATTAAGGTCTCTGAAATCGATGCAAACTCGAATTGTTCCTTGTTTTTTATCTACGGGAACAGGGTTCGAAACCCATTCAGTCAAAGGAACAGGGAAGATAAATCCCGCCTTAAGCAGCTTCTCCACCTCGGCTTTGATAGCTGCAGCCTTCCTAGGATTGACCGGATGAAGTTTTTGCCTCACAAGCTTAGCATTTTCGTAAGTCTTGATCTCATGCTAGACAATAGATGGATCTATACCAGGCATTTCCTCATAAGACCAAGCGAACACATCCCTATACTCTTTAAAGAGATCAGTGTAAATATGAATCTCTTCAGGGGAACATTCAGCTCCGATGAAGACATTCTCTATAACATTGGGATCCCTGGAAATGTTCATCGGGATAGTTGGAGAAATCACAGCCATGTTCCCTTCAGCATGTACCTGTGTTGGTGCTAAAGGGTTCAGGACTGGGCGAATAGGACCAGGAGACACAGGACTTGGAAAACTTGATTCAAATTCGCTCAAATCAGGTAAAAAGTAAGACCGATGATGCAAATCATCCCACGATCTATCTATACCAGTCATAGCTTCCAGGATGGCCTCATCAGATGGAAGAGCGGTATCAAGGCAATCCTGGGCCGAAGAAGAGCTAAGTGTCCAAGCCGGAGCCACATTGCCATCCAATTCCTCCGGAGAAAGAGGAGCTGGAATGGACTCTGCAGAGTCAACAATAGATTGATAAGCAATCTCAGCTGCAGACATCGGAAATGCCATTCCACCCACTTGACCTTCTGCTAATGTGGCTATAGGGGATGGTAAGGTCCAAGAGTCCGAAAAATAATGAGTTCTGAAGAACTCTCTTCGAAGAGGAGCCCTGGAGGATGAAATTGCATTTATATGAACAGTAGGAGGTGGAATATCAAAAGTACCCATCAACGAAGAATAAATTCCAATCCCTAAATTCTCAACAGGCGACTTGGCCTTATCCAAATTTGGAATAATTGAGTCAGTAGATGCATTTGAGTCTACTAGAGGACAGTCCAATTGATCCACTGTAACAATCCTCCCTTCGTGAGGGAAACAAATAATCCGAAATAATGAAGATGCAATGGCATCCATCTCATAAATCCAGTTTCTCCCCAACAGAAGGTTGTAGTCCAAGCTTGCATCAACTATATCAACCTCTATATTTACAGTTTTTCCCCCAACACAGATGGGAAAAGCTGGGACAATACCATGCAGTCTGTGAGAATGACCATCAAACGCAGTCAGAAGAGTAGCAGATGGAACAGCTGCGGAAGATCCAATTCCCTTCCAACATGTGAGAGACATCACACATGTAGAAGCACCCTCATCAATGACCGTCCGAAAAATATTGCATTTCTGGTACGGTGATTTAATATGAAAATCCATATGATGGGGGAGTCTCTTTTTAAAATTAGTCATATCGAATGTAATCATAAGAGATTTCTTTGGATCTACAGCCCCAAGAGCAGTGAGCAGAGCACTGCGCTGAGCTGGACAAGACTGGAGCACCTCAAGAGCTGACATGGCACAAGGACTCTGCGCCAGATCTTCCACAATAGAGTAGTTCTGGGCAGCCCTGGCATTTGGATTAATCGTCGTACGCTTATTAGATGCTTTGGGCATCCGAGGTATAGGCTCAACAGTAGGCTTCGTGATGTGCTCAGTAGCATCGGGAGCACCCTTGGCTTTCGAAGACTGATCTTCGCCATAATCATGGGATCTCGTGGCGAAATCCACGTGAGCACTCATCATATATATGTTTTATGGAATTTCCCCTTCCTGGGTGCCCCGAGAGGAAGCCCCAGTATTTTGATTCGCACCAACAACTAACTGTTGCCCTTGGGGAAAAGGGTTTGTCAACATAGCCTGGGAACTAGAAGAACCCTGCTGAGCTAACAAGCACTGCGCATCCTGAATTTTAGGGAAAAGGTGAGTAAGATGGTCTCCAGCACATAACTTGCATGGAAACTTCACTTTATTTTTATCCTTTGGACCCTCACCAACATGCTCGTTGGTTTTTGCATTACCCTTCCCATTCTTACCATTTTTCTTATTACGTCCCTTCTTCTTCCCTTTGGATTGTTGATTTTCTTTAGGGTTAGAAGTATGAACGAAATTCACCGACAAAGACTGAGAAGGTGATGATTCAGCAGGCACAGCCTGACCAGAAGGAGCAGATTTTAAAGACAACTGCTACAATTGATTAAGCAGGTTAGCTGCACCACTATTGATCGACCCAATAAGTCCATCACCATGAGGACCGGGTTTAGTTTTGGACAAGTCCAATTTGGAGCGAGGAGCATTAGGAAAATATTTGTGAAGGACCCCAGACTGAGAATATATCAATTCCAGCTACTGGGCCCTAAAAATGGCCTGCTCCTCAGAAAATACCCCGAACAGGGATACATCCTTAGAAATGTCTGACTGCAGAGATTTCAAAAACCATTCTAAAAGGAATTCTCCTGGAATATGAGCTTTAATAAGCCTCTTCCTTCTCCGCCATTCCTGAATATGATTAGAAATGTGGGTTGCATCATCCTGTTTAAAATTAGCTAGGAGTTCAGTCCCGGCATCATAACGGACAGGCAACTGGAAATGATTTAGAAATGTTGTAGCCAGATCTCCAAATGTGGCAAAACTGCCCCCAGTTAACTCAATATACCACTTGGCAGCATTTCCAGTTAAGATGCGTTGAAATAATCTCAACCTAATCGAATCATCGATCAGGGAATTAGAAGAACACCATAAATGGAAGGTGGTGATGTGGTCAGTCGGGTCCTCTCCATTCTTTCCTTCAAACTTTGGAATGTCTGAAGGTAGTTTGGTGGGAACCGGAGGCCACCCCGGACTATACCGGATCAGATCATTCGTCAATTTCGACAGATTTGGCAAGTTTAACGTTGCCAGAAAAGGTAAATGAGGCGGAGCCTGAGGATTCCATCCTTGATGGGATGAATTCCCTACATTGTGAAAAGAATACCCTAGATTTGATGAGGCACTAGGTTGCCAAAAAGAACTCGTAGCAAATGTTTTGGCCAAATGACCCAACATTTGGAGAAGGACCCCCTCCCAACGTAGAGTTACCAAACACCGGACCAGTCCCCCCCCCCCGAAGTAATGAATGAAGAGGAAAGCCCCTGATAGGGGTTCCAAGCATTAGAAAGAGGGGAAAAAGTCTGATAAGCACTCGACGAAGGGAAAGAAGAATTCCCTTGGTGACCAGCGTAAAACTAATTCCCTACCCCCGCTATAGTAAATACAGGGTTCCAACCTGTAAAAGAAGTCGAACTCTGACCTCCAGACCAAGGGTTAAAAATCTGAGTCTGAGAAGTAAAAGGAAAAGACCCTAAAGAAGGATTTGAACTAGGGATATGCCCAGTTCCGAAGGGGAACCCTTGAAAAGAAGCTGACCCACTAGCCATGGAAGACATGGGTGTAGATGCAGCTGCAGCAGCGGAAAAGGAAAAAGAAGGAATCCCACTAGTGGGCATTCCAAAACAAAAGGGACCAGATTGAGAAGCATGTGCTTGGGTGAAACCAGAGCCAAAAACAACAGTACTAGAAGCAATCAAAGATATAGCAATAGTGCCTCCTCCTTCAACTGAAGCAGGAGTCTGAATGCCTGCACCACTCATAGCAAAAGCCGCGTTCCCAGTCGTGGCCATCGAAAGGTATGAATAAAATGTAGGATCTTCTGGTCTCTCTGACTCAGGTCCGATGTATTCAACCACAAATGGATAATCAGGAGGAAGAGGAGATGGAAGTGACTGAGGAGACTCAGGTACTTCCTCTACTTCTATTCCTAACTCTCCCAGAAATAAGACTCTCGAGGTGAGCGAAGTGCTCCTCTCGGAACCAACACCAGAACCAACTACGAAACCTTCAATCCCTTGTGGAGGATCTCTCTCCACTGCGTCAGACACCACAGGGTGATACTCACCTGCTAAGTTACTCCTACGCCTTCTCGAAGAAGGCTCTGCACTCTCAGGAGATAACCCCTGGATTCTCCTCGATCGATGAGGCACTTGATCATCCACTTTAACGAATTTTAATTAGACTCAAAAAGTATAAATCTAGGCAAGCTAGGAGCAAAGAGCACTCACTACAAAAAATCCCTGAGATACAACCAAGCAAATAACCTTCAAGTATTTCTGCTCTGGGTGATTAGGACCGGACACCAAAATACAAGAAAGTGAAAAATAGGACCTCCCGAAAGTATTCTGGGATAATTACGGCCTAGGCCTACTAGCGAAGGTAACAGAAACAGTTACGCCGACCTCCTAACAATAGCCTTTGTCGGCACAAGTACCCAAGCTTCGCAAGGGCACCCCCCAGAAGTACTATTGGAAGTGATACGATGTTTGCCTCAGGTACCACGGGTATTCCCCCCCGCAGTCACCTGTGTGGAACCTAGGAATGGAAACTATGGGCACCAATCCATGTCAGAAGCTGGGCGGAACGGTCTTGAGGCAAGATCCAGCAAATCAGAGAGGGGGTATCTCTCTTCTCGGCCTTCACTTCCCCTCGTGCTTGACTCTCTGGAGGAGAGCTTTCCCAGTCCACCTAACGGAGTTGGATTTCGCTCAATTAATAAACTTCTATGTTTTAGTTTGAGCGGCCTTGGAGAGTTAACTCTCCACTCACCTAATCCAAGGCCCTACAACCTAGCTAGTTGGTGTATGACACTTAATAAAAACTTGCTAGTTGTTTTTAAATTATAGCACTTATTTTAATTGGCTGTTATATTAGGTCAATGGGATATGGAAATGAAACTTGTGGTGTTTAATGACGCAGAAAATAAATTAATGAAAACCAAACTACATGCAAATGCAGTAATTTCCTTTCGATGAAAAGAAATTTCTACACGGGTTCTACGAGACTAAAAAATTTTCTTTTCAAATATCAAACTCACACTTGCAAAATCTATGAAAAAGACTATCAATGCTTAAGTGCACCTAATGCAAATAACTAAGAGCTTGCAAATTCTAAGATGCAAAATCTACTAAAGCAAAGAGAAATTTCCCAAAGATCCTTCAGTTTTATCACTTTTCGGTTGTCCACTAAACTAATTCCCAAAATCAGAAACTCTCAGTATAAAGACACCAAACTGTGCTTGACACAAGAGGAAGAAACCAATGACAATTCCCTTCCCTAATCAAGTCAAAAACCAAAGGCAAGAAATCTCAACAAAGCTTCAAAGGATGTAACGAAACGAAAAAAAAAATGCAAAACAAAAGAAAATGACAAAACAAAATGTTTTTTGAGGTTTTGAATTTTATAAAAAATAAGAGCTCGAAGAGACCAAGAAAAATATCCAATTACCAAGCCAAACAACTTTGAATTTCAAGCAAAACTTCAAAAACGCTCCAAATCTTATAGTGCCACTTAGTAGCAAGATTTATATGAGCCAAAGAAGACAAGAAACTCAGTAACTCAGCCCAGAAGAATAGTACAGCCTTGCAGCAATGAAAAACTTCAAAGAACCAAGAAAGACTCTTCAAAATTGCAACAAGACCTAGTCAAATGAACTTCAAGAAAACCAACCAAAAGCAGGCAAAAATCCAAGTGCAAGGCAAAACATAAAACGAGGAAAGAGTATATGAGCAGAAGCTCTCTGTTCTGATTAAGCAGAACAACCAAGAATCCCCAGAAAGAGATCTTGGTACTCGAACCAGAAATGCAAGCACTAAAAACCAAGATTTGCCTAATAGGCCAGTCTTCCACCAAACAAGAGAGGAAAAGACCAACTACCACTATCAACACAATCCAGAGGCTATAAAGACACTGCAGGAACAGGTCTCCACAGGTAGACAAGACTAAAAAGTCAAGAAATCAAAAATTTCAAAAATTTCCCAGGCATATGCTACTTATCATCTTTTCAACAAGCGTGCATACGCGCCTGTGTCAAAGGAAACCCGCGTATACGCGACTTTCTTTAACAAAAACTGCGTGTATACGCGATTGTGTATAGAAAAACTTGCGTATATAAAGGTAAATCATGAAAAAAAAAATGATCAAGCCTGGATAAAGAACCAGGTCTTCAGTCTGACTGAGAAATAATTAACTGGACTGGAAATAATAGTTAAAACTATTGGAAACCTTTCAAACCACTAAAACCACCCAACAGGGGAATCACAAGAATGCGATCCCCAGCAGAGTCGCCAGTTCTGTTTCGGGAAATAACTCCCTAGAGGTTTGTTGGGTCAAAACCTCCACAGATCAGGGCATGCTACTCAAGAAGGATTCACACAACCACACTTGTATGCTAAAAACTAGATAACATCGATAGTAGAACTCACCCGTAATCCTACGTTTGATGTAGATCCTGTGGGGTCCAAACCCCCAGCAACCCTTCTTCCTCCGCAACCTGAAAACCAAGAAGAAACGTGCACGGAAATCTAGTTGTACAGCATATATCTATCCTAAATGTCAGTGAAATCCATGTGAAACATCATATAAACAATAATAAATGCTTAAATAATAATCTTTTCACATATGCAAGAAGATATTAACACGTGAATTCGGGAACAAGATGGTTCTTCTTCATTATGAACAGCATGTACAGTAGTAAAAAGTGGAGATATCACCTGAATCCTTCCACGATCTTCGAACAAACCGTCGTCCGGATCCATCCCGCCCTTGCCTCACTAGGATACCTTCAAGACTTGTGCACACGAGATGACATATAAACGGATGAACATCTCTAGGAAACAAGGGTTTCCTGTAAAAATCTGGGAAAGTGCAGGAGGCACGGGAAATCAGACTTGAATTGGGATTCCAACAGAGTATAATGTCTATAAATTTCTCTCTCCCTTAGGCCATGCACATGAGGAGCTTTTATACTCCCTCAAAGTAGTTTCAATCAGTTGGAAACAGTTGGCCACGTGCTGGGGTGGTTGAACTAATGGAGTAACCATCAACCCAGCTCGAAAATAGGGAATTTTTATATATTTTTTAATGCTTTTAATGGCATACGTGGAAAAGTGTGTATGGACTCGCGTATACACGCGGAAAAGTCTGGGCATACCCGCGTATGGGATTTTTAACACTGTTTTTTATGAATTTTGTTCAAGTATGTGGGAATGGGTGCCCAAGGCCAAAGAGACAATCATGAATCACATGATGGTGAAAAATGATGCTATAACAGCTATGAAGTATGACTTAAAAAATGGCTAATGGAAGCAGCTCTTACCTGGAAAAGACAGGATCCAGAATGGTGCATTGGATTGTCCACAATCGTCACCGCAAAATCGCAAGGGAAATGGCTCACTATCGCTCTGCAAAGAGGTAAAAAGGTAAAAGTAAATATGTTTTCACTATTGGTCATATTTATAACCTTTTCGAAATCAAAGTTAGGTTTTGAGACTTTTTTTTCCAATATTTCACTATGTTTTGTCGAAAAATGGGTTTTACACTTGCTTTTTGTGCAGTGACATGTTTTCACATGATTAGGGCGACGACATGAGTTGTATTTTATACTTTTTCGGACTTGGTAAAAACACAAAAAAGTCGCTACTGGAGTCACCTTTCAGCTCTTTTTTGACTCTCTAAAATTGAAAAGATCGCCGAGTCGCTTGTCGTTTTGAGCTCGTTAAAATTGGCTGCGAAACGACATCTACCCAGTATATGTTTACCACTTTTTCAGGCTAGGATAGATTATTTACGAAAAAGGAATACCCTAGCCTATCGCGACTAGGAGGTTCTCTCAGACATAGTTTTCAACCTTTTCGGATCTGTGGGACTATCTACGAAAAGGGACTGCTAGAGTTTTCTTTTCTGTTGTCTTTTCAAACTCTCTAAACATGAAAAGGCGCTGAGTTCTTCCTTTGTCAGACTCGTTAAAAACTTATGACATCGGACTCCGTCATAATGACGTTACTCGAGTTCCTCCTTCCTAGGGCTTGTTAAATGTACTAGGATGGATTTTTCTGAAGGAAAAACTTATATCGCAAGCATATGCTATCCCCTTCAAGCTTGTTTCCAAAAATAATTGGGATACTCGTCAGAAATGGTGGGGGAAAATGGAACCAGCATCATCGTCATGTCGGCAATATGTCGCTCTTGAACATGGCGCTTGTCTGCATTCGTATCGGTTTGGGGACATCTCATCTCGTTATCTGCTTGCCTCCGTGGGTTTGGGTAATCTATTTTGATTGCTCATCTGCTCTTTGCCGTGTCATCATGACCTCAGATCCTTTGATTTCAAATACTGCGAAATCCAGTGTCGTGCCATCGATATGCTCAAGAGAAGTTGGCCTCTGCAGTTCTCAACCCCCCTCTGATTCTCTATTGATCTTGTTTCACAAACACCATGTTCCTCTGTCTTATGTCGATGATGTGGGAAAAAATTATGGCCCCCATTCGATCAAGGTCACTTCCTGTCGACTTCAACTCATTATCCAGGAAGTTGACTCCCTTCAGGTACCTTGGAGCCTGCATGCCTCAATGGCAGGTTCTTCGCATTCGATGTAAGGTTTTCATTATTGACCTTCAATCGAATGATTCTGCGGGTGTTCAACGCCAGCTCACTGTTCACATTCCATGGATTGTACCTCATGTACCTTGAGGGCCATCGTCATTATTGGTGGTTTCTCTCGTGTCTGTTAACGGATTTCATTATTAGCTGGTAATTAGACGATGTTCTTGCATGTTCGACTTCAACTCACATATTCGCATGCTTGAAATTGTACTCTGTTCAGGTCGAGATGGAGCACAAGACCCTATATTTTGTCTGATAAACATCTAGTCTCCGGATTATTATCATTTATTACATGACTCATTCGATTGGATGGCTGCAACCATACCTGAGTCTACTTTTTGATCCTTATTTACTGGATGGCAGCGTCCATACCTTGGATCCCGGTTTTTGTACACTCTATTATGGATGGCTGCACCCATACCACATATCATGTATCTGAGATATCAGTTGTATTTTTCTTCGCAGGTTTTCCAATGGCAGTGTTTTCAGTTGGGCGTGTTCTCATAAAGCATTTCACCCCTCCCTCTCTCTCAGACCTCATGCTTTAGGGGGCATCTGTTACACAGAGTTTTTTCACCGTCCCTACAATCCCTCGTCCCGCACATTGGAGGACTATTCCCATGACCTATGAGCAGTAAAATGTCCTAAAAACACCTTCATAACATCCTCCTGCCTAAGGATAAACATTCTCCTGAAGAACATTTCCTCTGGAAAACCCTAAAAACATATGTTTTAGCCTTGGCGCGAATAGTCAGTTCATCCCTCGCCCCAATGGGGGAAATCCACACTAGAGGGCATGCCATTTGGTGCTCTATCCCTATGTTTCACTCGCGCCAAGCCCATTAAGGAATTTAAAAAAAAAAAAAATGGCGGAAGTTTGATTCTAACAAACTCCAGAACGAATCATCAAAATAAGTTGAGTGGTTTGGCTCCGGATCTCCATGTATAGGAAGTGGTTTTCCACCTCTCATGGAACCTTCCTAAGAGATAGGACCTATCCCATGATTATAGGGATCCCAACTTCCCTTCCTCCATCTATAAAATCTTGCCCTCTCCATTAGCAAGCTAGCTGAACTTGTAGGAGGAAAACTATAGCTGGGCAACTATTGAAGGCAGAGCCGAGAAGAACTCTGTAAGAGAGAGCTTTGTCCAAATTCCTGACAGGCTTTGTTGAGATGCGCTCCGCTTCAAGCCCCGCTGAAGGAAGATCATAGCGTCAGAGAGTTTGGTTGTAATCTCCCTTTTTGTCATCTTTAATACAAGCGACTCTAATTTTGGTTTTATTCGTGTGTTTACTCTTTTATGAAATGCAATGAATTATATCCTCTTTGACTGATATATAGTTACATGCTTTAAGTATTACGTTGTATGTTGTTTTTTCTCTGCATGTGTATAGGTGTCCGGACGAAGCAAACGGAAGGACTGTGATCTGTCAGGATAGAGACGAAGAGCACCGCTTCTTCCTCGACAACAACAGCGTGGGATTTGAGGTAGGTCACTTATCGCAATCTTTGTCTTTCTTGTAACTAGGAACCAACGTCATTACGTGATTTGATTGTTGCTAGACCCACTCTAGGGCTAGTGGGATCGCCTTTGTCCGCAGAGGGGATTTACCGCCTCAACAGTACCAGGCAAAGGTGGAGGGTCCCCATACTAAGCTAAGTACACTTTGTTGTGGAGTAATGTTCATAGTTGTGAATATGCTAGTTGTAATTCTGTATGTTCATCTTATTTCTTTGTTGTAAATACATGTAGATATTTTCAGTATGAATTCATATTACAGCCATGTTTTTTTGAGTGAATATTGATCTTTTAGTAATTATTTTGGATGTGGAAGGAAAAATAGGAATCTTAGAAAAGATCCTCTTCTCCGGGAGCTAGGATTGGACTGAATCAAGATTCACTTTCTTATATGCTTTCCTAGACTAAATTTATATGCTTTCGTAGTTACATTTTATCATGCTTTCTTAGATGTTTTGGCAATGTTATTATAGAAGGAATGTGGATGGACAACCAAGAATATTAAAGAATATCCTCTTATATGTCTTCTAAAATAGACTAATCTCATTGACCAATCATTTATATGCTTTCATAGAGTAAATCTGAATGTTTTCTTTACTTGTTTTTCAGAATAGTTGTCTTGTTATTTTTAAGATTCCAACATGCATTCAACTTTTAAGTATCTAAACAATGGCTTCCTAATTTAATTAAACCTAAGGTCCATATATTTTGGTGTGTTTCTAATTCTATTGATCCGGATTGATATTTAAATATATGTTCTAATTTAGTCCCATAAATCAGACTTACAGCAAGCCCGGAACAAACTGTTGTCTTAATAGCAGTTCTAGTAACACAATTAACACAATTGTTAGGTAAACATGACTCGGGGTAGAGTCAATGTGGACTAGGGTAAACAGTGGTGGTTTTGGGGCACATGGTTTTGTGCACCCATGGTTTTGACCCATGGTATTGCATGTGATGGAGCCTATAAAAGGGCTGGAAAGACTTCATTGTAATGTAGGCCTGGAGGTGAGCGGTGAAGGCTCACTTGGCTGGATTGGCCAGGGTTTTGGCCAATGTTTAATGAAATTTCATTGGTTGGTTTTTTCCTCGGAGTTTGGGGTTTTCCCGAATAAACATTTGTGTTTATGTTAATGTTTTGTTGCTGGCTCTTTTATGGTTTATTATTCCTCTCGGTAAATAATTTATTTCTGCATTAAATCCTTACAAGTGGTATCGGAGCCATGCCCCGAAGTTAGCGAAGTGGATGAATCCTCGAATGCCGAACGAAGGAGGTGGGCCCCTGTAATATCACGATGGGATCCATGGATGAGCTCGGTTAGACAGGCGGTATGCTTCGGATTCTTCATGGACGTGTCCTGGTCCCAACACGGTGAAGAGGAGTTGACCTGGGATAGAGCAAGCTCTCGAGGCAGGTGGTGCTCCATGTAAGGCGTGTGCTTCCAACGCATTGGAGCGGAGAATCCTGGTTGGTAGAGAGTGGACGGATGGATAATTGTTTGAGGGGAGGCTCGATGGTCCTTTGTTCGAGGGGAGGATTGTTGGGTATACGACCAAAGTGCCACATTGACTAGAAGTGGGGAGGATCATGGGTATATAAGGATGGACAAATATCTCCATTGGTATGAGGCCTTTTGGGGTAAAGCCCATAAGCAAAGCCATGAGGGCTTAGGCCCAAAGTGGACAATATCATACCATTGTGGAGATATGTGGTGTCCAGAATCCTTACAAGCCAACAATTGGATCACCCAATTCGCTCATCTTCATGCCTAATCATTTCTTTCCAACAAGCCAACCATTATATTTGTATTCCAGGTCCACACTTTCAATCTCAAAGCTATTATCAAAAACGATCTCGTTAGAGATTCCAGATTAACCTTGGCCGCAAAGGCGTCCCTCTGAAGCCCAAACCCTATCTTCTCAGGTTCCTTTGGTATGATTTCATGTTTAACAACATCTTTCACCTCTCTAAACACCACATCTCGGTTGTGCACAACCTTCCTTGTTTCTGTGTTCCAAAGCTTGTAACCCTTTAAACCATCCTTATACCCAATAAAGATGCACCTTCCAAAAGAGCTTGGCAGTTCGCTCTGTGACCTATTTTTCTGTTAAACAAAAAAAAAGAGCAGGAGAGCCCGCGGAAGTAGTTGAAGCTGATGCCTCGGTTGTATCTCCTCCAAATTGGTGGAATGGAGGCGAGGCACAGGGTGATGCGCTTTCTTTGCTTGCTTATCTCAATTGCAGTAAAGATAAGGATTTCAAAACAGATTCAGAGAGTTCGGATAGAAATGTTGGTGTTGGCGATGATAAGGACGATGCCAGGATTGAAGATAAAGCGAGGGAGATAAAGGTCATTAATAGCGATGACAAGAATGCCCAAATGCTGCTCGGTGATGGTGCAACGGGATTTCATTGTGGACCAAGATCGCTTATCTATTGTGTCAATGAGAATTTGATACGGAGCTATGGTGAGAAGACATCGGTGAGCAACGGCTGGCAACATTTTTCAAGTTGGAAGAGGACTCGTAAGGCGCTACACGAGGGTTGCATTCAAGAGATTGAGATGCAGATGCTGGTTAAATTTCTCCGGTTGTCGAATGCCGCTGCAGCTGCCAACGATGGTGAAGATCTATGAAGATAAGGAGACATCATACCTAGTAAAGTTCAAGCATGCAGACAAATTTTTTTATTGGTTTCCGTTCGCGTTTCAACCCTGCACATCAAGCTACGCGCAAAGTGTTTGACGGAATGGTCAATCAAATGAAAATGAAGATTAGATTGGACCAGCAAAAGCGTAGAGGACAGATTTATGTACAACTATGATGTCCTCTTTGGAGAGGACATCATGTAGAAAATGAGAGAGGATATTTGCAGGAGGATTAATCAAATTGATGAATCATGTATGAATGTAGAGAATGGTCATACAGAGACCAGCAACAATGAAACAAAAAAAAAACAAAAAAAATTATTATAATGGAGTTAATGTTTTACATGTAAATGGGCATACTGCTGTAAGACCTGGTATGGCATGCGTACCCCTGGGTAATCACTGGTAAAGTCTGGGTTAGACCTAGGTGATAGGGGGGATGTCAAATTAACAATTACCCTGGGTAAAAATTTGAGGGGGGAAGAGCTAGAGTGAGCGGGGTTGTCTCACTTAGCAGGTTTGGCTGGATTTAGTCAAGATGCCCCAAGTCAAGTTTAAGGGGGGAATTGTTAGGTAAACATGACTCGGGGTAGAGTCAATGTGAACTAGGGTAAACAGTGGTGGTTTTGGGGCACATGGTTTTGTGCACCCATGGTTTTAACCCATGGTATTGCATGTGATGGAGCCTATAAAAGGGCTGGAAAGACTTCATTGTAATGTAGGCTTGGAGGTGAGCGGTGAAGGCTCACTTGGCTGGATTGGCCAGGGTTTTGGCCAATGTTTAATGAAATTTAATTGGTTGGGTTTTTCCCTGGATTTGGGGTTTTCCCGGATAAACATTGTGTTTATGTTAATGTTTTGTTCTTTGGCTCTTGTAGTTTTATTAATTCCATCTCATTAAATAATTTATTTCTATAACATTAATTCCTAACAACAATTCCAATAATAATAATTCTACCCTTCATAGCAGTGCATATACATCAGCAAACAAAGATCAATAGCAAATTTAACAACAACAATGGAAGATTTTTAGATTAGAGGACGGGACGGAAATTGAAAAGTTGAAGCTTCATTACTACTAGTCTCTAAGAGCGAGAGAAAGATATATAATGTCTATGCGGAAGAATTACGAGAAGACTCATAAGCTCACACAAAGAATTGAATTCCTAGAAAATCTAGTCCATTATTGTTGATACTATTTACAAGCTAAGCATAGATGAAATAATGGGCTTCTCAAATGTCTTCAATCAAGATCATTTGTGAACAAGATGAACTAGTGCAAAGATCTAAAGGAGTAATAGCAGATGTGAAGAAATATTTGGGTATGAAACTAGGTAAAGCTACAACTCTAATAAGGATTCTAAATTCTAAAACTAAAGATGAGTTAGAATAATTCAACATAGAAGACATGACATAAACCATTCTGGAAGTGAGAAGGATTCTCACTAAAAGGAATCTGATGCTGAAATTGGAAAACAAGTGCCACAATTTGGAATCAGGAATCCAAAAATTCCATAGAAAATTCTTTGTGTTACAACAGCAAGGGTTGCCTCGATTAAATGGAACAGGAGATAAATTGATTAACTTAGAAGAATATCAGCAGAATCTTTATTTGATTGCTAAATATAAATCCGTATTTGAAAAGATAAAAGGCACGATCACAGGAAAATATTTTACGGAAGGCCTTAGTTATGATTTACTTATCAATCATGAGATAAATCATTTATTTTTGGTTAAGCCTACCATCCAAAAATACACGGAGGTAAATGAGATATTCAGAAAATTAGTCAAATACACAATTCCAGATGAGGAAAGATGGGAAGAATTGTGTAAATTAATGGATTAAATGAATCAGTGGGTATCACCAACAAATAAGCAGCACAATCAGGCCATATCATCACTAGAATCCTCGAAATCAGTGCCAACAAATTTAAACCGTTTTATTTCACTATAGTTTTGCATTATTTTTGTAAAAACAGTTCTAGATATTTTCAAAACAAATCTAGATAATTTTAAGAAAATTGTATAAATACTTCCAAAGTCGAATTGTAAAGGGTTGAAACTTTGGGATGAGATTTTAAAAGAAGAATTGCATCAATCTGAAGTTGCTTTATATTAATGAAAATATTTTGGATTTGCTTCAAAACCGCTTGTCATCTTGTGAGTTCTTCTTAGTTATCCATTTCATTTTGTTGTTTTCTACACGTGTTTAATTTTTATGAAGGAATCTAGGTAAATTATAGTTGAATGTCCACTTATTTTAAATCCCCTATAATGTTATAATATAATACAGAGATTATGGTATTGGATTGTTTGTCCTAATAGCTCCTCTACATTAATAAATTGTCACTTCTTCATGAAATTATATGCATTTTGTTGGGTTGTGAACATAATTTGCTTGCATATTTTCCTTATGATTAAATAAATATTATGTTTGAATATTTAGCGAGTCATAGCTTCTTAAACTTCTGCCTTACAACCCTTTTAAAATATAAACTACTGTCAAGAGGTAAATAATCAACCCTTTCTTAATATTAATATCAATTAGGATTCAACACCTGCTCAAATAAGCTTAAAACATTGGTCATCCAAAAATTAAAAACAACAAAATATTTTAGATGCTCTTGCCTAATTACCTAACCTAGAATTATCTTAGAGGTACAACAAATCACATTATATGAGTTTTATCTATAATATTGCATGAAGAAATGGTCTTGTTTTAAGATGGTTGTACTAACACAAATGTGTTTTGATGGATGATATATACTTGAGTGTAAGTAGGTGATAGTTGTAGAATTATGTATTATGACCGATGGATTATGACATGGTTCTTAGTCTTGGTAAAAGTTGATTTTGAATTGATAGATATGTTGTCTTGATGTTGATACATATGGCTAATATGTGTGTTCAGTTACAGGTCAGTGTGCTTATTACAACAAGGTAAGATAACAAGTATATTGGTATATTTATTTATGCGTTGATAGTTGTGTGGTTATGCCAGTGTGATGCAAGGGATTGCATGGCAAGAGACTACCATGAAATCTTGAAGAAGGCTCGAGTTGAGCTTTCCTTGGAAGTATTGGGAACCATGGGGATTGAGTCATGGTGTTTATTGCAAAGTGTTGTGCTTTTGGTATTTTGTGATTTGCTTGCGATTGATTTGTGGTTTTTTTTGCGTCTAGTGTATGGCCATACCACTTGTTTTGGTGTCTTATTGCTATTGGTTTTCCATGGTCTCCTAATTTGTTTCTTGTGTTTGTCTTTTATGTTTTGAGAGTCTAGGGAATTGGTTGGGGAAAAAGGAATTTAATGGGCCCGATTGCATTATTAGCGCGGCGGGGAGGTAAATATGAAAATCAGATGGATTGGTTGAGTCCATTATGGTAAATAGACGGTGGCGATGCAGGGCATGAAAGGAAACATAGAATTTAGAAAAGTAAGATCTGAGGTTTTAGATTCCTTGGCTATTTTGGGAATTTTTGTTCTCAACATTAGTCATGTTGTGCATGAATAAAGGAATTTCTGTTAATCTAGACCTTGTGATATTTATAAATTGTGTTGTGATCATTATTAGATTGATATTTATATATGTATAATTGTTTGTATGTATGTATGTCGCATATGACAGGGTCGTCATGGATAATGGTTGTTTAATGATAAATGATTATATGTATATATACATGTGTATGTATGCCATTATCTGATAGGATCATGATTGTTTTATGCTAATGATTATTTATATATATATATATATATATATATATATATATATATATATGTATGTATGTATGTATGTATGTATGTATGTATGTATGTATGTATGTATGTATGTATGTATGTATGTATGTATGTATGTATGTATGTATGTATGTATGTCACTGAGTGACAAAGTTTCCAAGGATCATCCTTGTGGAGGAATGATTTCTTATGCAGTTGAATGGCATGAAGAGGTTCTTGGTCTTATGAGGAATCAAGTGGGAAGAGTAAATCTCACAGTTCTATGAGATCAGTATCATGTGGACATGAATTGATATTATATGCCTATATTATGCCTATGTTTATGTTATGGAGAGGTAATGTTGAGGGGTACATCAACGAAGTGAAAGTATTGTGATTTACGGCATGTTAGGGTAAGCATGGATAGCAAAGAGACACTGGGAGCAAGGTTGTTTTGTGGAGTCAGTGTGTCGTCTATGTATGTGCAGTGCCACTGTTGTGTATATGTTGCACATGCTGTATTTCACTGATTGTACCTATGATGATGTGTACATGCAATATATGTAGTATTGTGTACATATGATGTTTTATGTATGTTGTATATATGGTGTTGAGTGTATATTGCATATGCAGTGATGGGTATAGATGGTGTTATGTACATGTTGGGTATGTTGTGTTATGTACTTATCATACTATGCGCATGTTGGATATGCATTGTAGTGTACATATGGTGTTGTGGGCATGTTGGATATGTGGTTTTATGTACATATGGTGTTATGTACATGTTGTATATGAAATTCTATGTACATGTGGTGTTGTGTGCGTATTGTAAATATGGTGCTATGTACATATGGTGTTGGGTGCATGATTTTACATGTGGTTTTGTGTACATGTGGTGTTGTGTGCAGGTGGTATTGTGTGCATGTCGTGCACGTGGTGTTTTTCACATGTGTCGTGTACATACCATACATGTGGTGTTGTGTACATTTGGTATTGTGTACACATTGTACAGGTGGTGTGACGTACATTTGTCATTGTGTACACGTTATGCAGGTGGTGTCGTGTACACGTGATGTTGTGCACATGTTGTGTAAAAATGGTAATATGTACATGTTGTGCATATGGTACCAGTATACATTTGGTATTGTGTGCATGTCATACATATTGTGTTGGGGGCATGCAGTACTATGTATGTGCATGGTCTAGTCATGGTATCATGACATGTGTATTCATTGTGTTGTACTTTGTGTATGTATATGTCTTGTGTTGTGTCATACATAGTATGAATGTGTATGCGTTGTGTTGTATGGCTAGTGTAGGTGTATCTGTTGTATGCCAGTGTAGGCATATGTATTATGTTTTATTGTACACTGGGTGTATGTGTATGTGTTGTATGCCGGTCTGGGTGTATTTATTATGTGGTGTTGTAAGCCTTGTGTGGATGTATGTGTTGTAGTGTACATATTTTTTATGTGTACACGATTGAAGAGAAGCAAAGGAACTGGGTGTTTATCGGGTGTGGCAACTGATCCGATGTGTGTAAAAAATAACAAAGGTAGAAGTAAGGACCAATGAAGGATAAGTATTGATATTTGACTTCAATTTTGTTATGCATGTGATATAAGATTCTAACTTATGATGGTTACATGTGATTTATTATTATGGTTTATGATGGTTGCATGATATTCATGATTTTAATGTATGATGGTTGTTTTTTGAGCTAACCAAATGTGATATGTTTATACATGATGATTTGATCAAACATCTAGTTTGACTTGTTGTGACAGGAAGTAAATAGGATTACAAGTGTATCTTATTGATGAGCTTCCAATGAGGTATGATTTGAATCTATTTTGAATCTAATGGAAATTATGTGCTTGGTACAGGAAACATGGAAATTCCCAGTTGTGTGATTGGAACTGACTACAAGAATTAGCAGCAACAACAAAAGAAATTGAAATGGGTAGAAATATGCTGGTAACACACTTGAGGAGGAGGGCCATTATGGGATGCTGGTACCCAATAGTGTCCATTGATTTCCATGAGCATTATATGATCGATATGATGGTTGAGGCAGGTATATACCTTGGTTTTTGTATCTCTCGATGCGATGAAGCCTTGCCAATGGATGGACTACCCAACATGGGGCTACCAACAGAACTTGGAAGGTGTGCGACTACACGAAATGGGGTGACCAGATTTCCTGAGGGACTATGTAGCAGAGAAGGGAAGGTTGGGTATATATTTGTTTTGGTAATTAACATTGCCAGATGGAATTAGATGGACATTCGGTGTACCCTAGAACAATGAGTAGGTAACTGTTCACTAAGGATACAGTAGCGAAGGATTGTAGTGTTGGACATTGTATGTAGACTTTGATTTTAGCAGTGGATTCTAGACTTCTTGGGAAGGAGGTGAATCTCGGTATTACTTTGAGGGTGGAGGTGTGAGCCTCTGGATTCCCTTGTTGGTGATACATGCATCGTATCCTTCTATTTGTTGGTTGAGAAAATGTGTATATGCGTACATTATTGTAAATACTGTATCGAGTTGGATTTATAAAGCTCCATAGATAGTATGATTATTTGTTGGGAGAAAAAATGTGTTTTTTATTATAAATATTGTAATGAGTTATGTTATAAAGCTCCATAAATAGCATGTTTGTCATGTTTTCGATAGTGGTCATTGTAAATACTACAATGAGCTATGTTATAAAGCTCCATAAGAAGTATCTTTTGTTTTTAAAAATTTTCTAGTTTGTAGGTGGCATTGAACACCAAGGATGGTGTTCCCCCAAGGGGGAGGGTTCTATAACAACCCTGGTAAAAATCCATGTAAAAAATATATAAGAACTGGGTTGATGGGACACGTATTCCAATCTGAATGGTGGACAAAACATCCTAGGGGGTGTTCATTCATTTTATTATGTCTAAGGAAATTGGAAAAGGCTATGACTATGGCATTAAAGAGGAAAAAATTATTTTTGGCACATTTATTTATGAAAATAATGAAAATTAGGAGAAAAGGGAGATGAAATGTCACAGGTTGCATGTGAGGAGGAAAATGAAGGAAAATAATGGAAAATGAAGAAAATAGAGGCCTCATCGACAAAAAAGGCTTTCGAGGATCAGTTGGAATTTTTTTTTCTCACACTTATGGCTCTCATTCAATTTTTTTTCTCTCTCTCTCATACAATTGGATACTTGAGTTTTCTTGGAGCACTCTTGGAGGGTGTGGCATACTTGGTGAATTGGAGCAAGCAAGCAAGGAGGATCATGAATCAAGTAGCTACATCAATATTCTTTGTAGGTATCGATTTGCATGTATGATTTCCTTAAGATCTGGAATGCATGGTATTACATGTGGTTCTTTTCTGCCTTGGCATGGGTTTTTGCCAAGTGTGATAGTGTTTTCAGCCTAGCTTTTCCATTTCCATATAACCATGGTGTTTTGGAGTTCCCATGTTTTTGTTTAGCTATATTACTAGATGTATTCTAAGATGAGTGGGGTGGATATTCGAATTGATATAACACATGTCCTAGTAACCCCTAAACCATATTGTGGATTGCGGTAAAGTTGGATAGTGTGTTGCCTCAGGGGCCTAGGAATCCTCGACCGGTGAATGGAGTGATATGTGGTAAATCCTAGAAGTGGTTCGCCTCGGTTTAGGGCCTAGTGATCCAGGTTTGGATTGCGGTAAATCCTGAGAGGTGGTTGCTCTTCATTGGGCCTAATAGTACCATGATGATATGTACAGTAAATAGTGGATATTATGTATTAGTTGAGGGCCTAGTGACCCCTGATTCAGACTGTGGGTTGCTATAAAGCCTGAGAGACTAGGAGTTGGGAAAATTTCTCATGGTTTAGGCAGAGATAATCTGGTGATATCCATGCTTGTGTTGACCCAGTGATCAGGTGTAGATCACGGTAAAGTCTGGTTTATGATTGATGAGGGTGAGGTGGTTTAGCCTCGGGATGCCCTAGTTGGTTTTTAGTTTGAGTCCCACATTCATGCTTGGAATATGGAACAAGGGTGATTGGTTGAAGAGAGATTTGGCTCAGCCAATCTATGGTCAGGTGGATCGTGGTAGTCCCATCTCCAGATGGTTTTTACATACATTAATGAAGAGCTCATTCTATTGGTATTTGATATGAAAATTTACTGGTTATTATGTGGATTCTATTGTTGTTCTATCCATGATATTTCTGTTGTTATTATGTTGGTTATAAGCATGTATTTTATCAACGATGATGTATGGATCTAACCATGTTTTTACTTGTAAATGAATGCACAATTCATCTATGGTCAAATATATTGTATAGCAGCTTATGATGTAGGGGAGCAATGATTATTAGAGATTCTCATATAAGCAAGAGATCCTCATGTTTAAATCCGTTGTTTATACCTGTAGGTATAATGTTTGTGACATCTTTGACAAAATGTTTGTCATGGCTAGGAGGGGTCCAGATGAGTTCCTGATGATGTGATTTATTTTTTACCTTTTTTTTAATGTTATTCATCATCCCTAAAGTTTCATGAAGTTCTAGGAAGTGACCTAGGCTCTGGGGCTAAAAAGGTGGCACAAATCTCGGAGTTGCTGGCACAAAACTGACCAAACCGGGCCCTGGCCACTACCTTTCCTTGGCATGCCTGTGGCTATAGGCTTTTAGCCGCTACCTTGACTTGGAATTCCCGCAGCCAAGGCTCAAATTGGTTAAAAATTCAGTCTCCCTCATGGTTCATGGGCCTAGAAGGTTGGGTTACCTCCTAAGGATGTTTTTGACTTTATGTAAGGTTTTTTTGTCTTTTTTCCGTCGGTTTCACTTCCTTAAGGTTATCTAGGAGGTTGTATCTCATATTAGTATCCTCTTGTCACATATTTACCCCAGTTGGCTAGTTTCTTGGGTAGATGTGGGAAGGGGGTGTTACACCAAGGAATACAACTTCTTTTCATATGTGGGATAGTTCACAACAACTTGGGAGAATGTCTCTGAATGGTAACAAACATGTTTCCTTTGTTGCATTAGTACTGCTCCCAGGTCATATCCACTAGCATATGTTTCGACCTCAAAAGGTTGTTGGAGGTCAGGTAAATCCAAAATTGATGCAGTACTGGTCTTATATTTCAGCATGTAAAAGGATTTATGCTACTTTCCTCCCCACTTAATGATACAAATTGGATCCTATAGTTTGTGTCAAAATTGCGACGACCAAGAAGGTCCATTATACAAAATTATTCATCGACGCATGTCATCAAAAGGATCGTGTCGAAATTTGTAAATTACCAATATGGTCACATGTAACATTCTTTTTATGTGCAGGAATACAATTCATTCTCAAAATCAACATGATCGTCGTCAACTTCATCATCAACGTTAGTGACTTCGACAATATTCACCAATGTTGTCTATCTTCATGAATATGAAGTTCAAAGTGTCGTCATGTTAAGTTGTGTCGACCTGTGACATGAAAACATCAAGAATGGCATAGTAATGTTAAAAAATTTTAAAGTGCTAAAATCTTTGTAAAGACCTAATGAAAATTAAATCCTAAAGTCTAAAACATTAGCACTAGGAGTCTAACTTAAAGCTAAATGATGAGCGTTAGTACTAGGCAGATGATGTTAGTGATTAGTCATTTTATAATACTAAATCCTAAATGCCTAAGTAAAACACGAGAAAAGGTTAAGTTAGACCTAAGTCTAGCTTTAAAACTAAGTATAATGGCTAAAGACTAAGTTCCTAGGTCTAAAACATTAACTAAGGCCCAAGGCACAATTAAGCTTAGGAGTAAAGACCTTTCAGCCATGTAATAAAACTTTATATTAAATTTTTAAACATAACACAATCAAACCGTGAAGGTAGACCACGTCAGATTCCGGGTGCATGTGAATGTATGCAATCACGAAGGAAAATCACCGCAATAGTTGTTGCCAGCTCCAGTTGTTAGCCAGCCGTCAGAGTTCATGTGAACGCAAATTTTAACAGTGGCATCGGGACTTCTATCTCACTGCACCGTTAGGTCGACCGTAACTGTCGGTGATAACCCTTATCACATGCCAACAGTTATCTGCCATCTCACTGCTAGCCATTCGTCGGAGTTCACAAGTGGCATCGAGGCAGTCAACTCACCGTGCAATCATCGCACTAACCGTAACTGCAGGGATAACATTATCACATGTCAACAATTATCTGACAGTGAATGTCGATACCACCAGACCGGAATGTAGACTTAGCCACTGATTAACCTGATCATATGCCACCAGTTGCAACCTCCGCTCGGTTTGGATGACAATTATTGTTATCTTTTTTATTATAAATTTTTAGTTTGGGTTTTTCGGCATGTATAAAGGTGTTAGGTAAATAAAGGACCTAGTCACCTATGTGTATAACCCGAGATCAACTAAAACTATGAGCTCAACCTCCAACTAGATTTAGCTTCGAAGATCTCGAGGATGTTATGCAGATCTCAACGATGTCTAAAAGAGGTATGGAAGGATGAGAAAGCACTAAACTATTTGACTAAAGATGACATGAAGATAAACATAATGTACCTTAAATTTCGATGTATGGAGTTCTAGATAAGGTAGAGAAATGTTTAATCTCATTATTCTCTCTTATTATTTAAAAGCATGAGGATGTTTTGAAAGAGAGGAGTGAAGAGAGGGAGTCAAGAGTTGAAAGAAGAGGAGTGCATTTGAGAAGCATTGAAGAATTGCTTCAAAGCATTGTAGTGAGTTCTTTTTCATGATTTTGTGAAGGTGGAGGTCACCATTCTTGTAATCATATTTTTTTGAAGATCATTGCAGGGCACAAAGTTTGAGGTCAAAGCAGCAAGCTCAGTTCAACTGCAAGCGTGCAAGAGGTCCATTTTCTTCATATCACAAGTTTGTGCGTACTGACTTTCTCCAGTTTTCTTGGCCATCTGTGGGCCTTTTCCATAACATAGTCAGCCATTGAAAAGCTAATTTAGAGAGTTTTTCCTTCCACATTTTTCAGTAGTGCTGATATTTATTGATCAACTGACAAGTCCATGTAACCATTTCTCTCAGCTTTTCTAAAATTAAATGGATGCACAAATTTTAAGCGGATCCGAAGACGTAGCCTAGGAGGGACGAACTCCGTCACAAAGTTTGCAGCCTTTCTCTGTCTTGATGTTATTTATGATGCCATGTTTTGATC
The DNA here is from genome assembly GCA_034641835.2 of Pinus albicaulis. Classification (NCBI taxonomy): domain Eukaryota; kingdom Viridiplantae; phylum Streptophyta; class Pinopsida; order Pinales; family Pinaceae; genus Pinus; species Pinus albicaulis. The sequence continues at coordinate 243,656,043 of CM076582.1, forward strand.
ATACATTAACATTGATTTCTTTTCAAAAACTCCACTTTAATCATTTCAACGGAAATACATATCACTGATTATAAAAGTTCAGTTAATTTCTTCTTACCCATTCAATTTCTATCAAGAGTTAGGAAGATCTTGTTTTACGCATTCATATCATTTTTGGTATCAGAGCATACTATCTTTATTCAGGTACATAAATGGGCAAGAAATCAAGACAAAAACTTCAGTTGAAATAACTCAAGGATTTCAATCAACAATTTTAGCAGGAAAAAACTGTTCTAAGAAGGATGGTGACAAAGTGACAAGCAGAGATTGCAGTCAGAATTAAAAGTCAGAATTAAAAGTCTTGTGAGAGAACAAAATGGGAAATATTCCTCTAGTATAAAGTTTAGCTACTAATGCAAAGAAGCAAGCCCTATCTCTTCATCGGGAGGATGAAGATAGTTCTTTCCTCTCATCAACTCCAAAATCAACAAGAGAGGTCATTGGTACCTTTTCCTCACCTGCTAAGGAGAGAGGTCATTGGTACATTTTCCTCACCTGCTAAGGAAACTCCCAATGTTCTAGCATCACCAAAAAGTGATTTAGAGTCAGAGGAAATTTCCAGCAAGAAACAAAGTGGAACTTATGAAGAAAAGGTCCATCCATGATGAAGGCTATGGGATACAAAGAAGGAGAAGGCCTTGGTAAGCACAGTCAAGGAAGACTTCAACCAATATCTATGCAAGAAAGGCCTAAGCATGAAGGCTTATGATATGGTCAAATGAAGTTTGACTATTGCAAGAATATTGGCCACATCTCGGATCAATGTTGGTCTCTTCATCCTAAGCTTATGCCAAATAAGCTGCAGGAAAAGAAAGGTAAACAATAACAATCTACTACTAGTGATTCAGGAAGTGATTTCTTTTATCAAGACTGGGTTGTAGAAAGTGTTAAAATAATATATCCATGCACTTTTTGTGGAATTACATGGCATTTTGTAGAACATTGTTGGAAGCAGAGAGCCTACAACAAGAAATTTGGAGCTACCAGAAGCCAAACACAAGAATATGATAAAACATTGCAAGTTAAGAAGCGTTCAGGTAAAACCTTACTTCAATCTAATATTGAATCCACTGAAGATGAAAAATATTCATGGAATTCAAAGGCAATGAGTACAAACTCCAAAGAGAGTATTTTTCAGCATTGCAAACTGTTAGGGAATGCAAAGAGAAACTATCCAATTCTACCATAGGAAAAATCATTGACATCATCATAATAGGAGCCATCAAATTCACTTGTTGAGGAAAATAAGACTGCAAAAATGGAACTAGGTACACTATAGGCCTTATGTCTAAAAGTGTCTATAAATCTTTTGGATAGATCTAGTTGAGTCTATAACTAGGACCTAGATTTATTTTTCAATGCATTTACTGAAAATTGTAATAAATTTTTTTGGAGAACCAAAAGTTCTTTCTGTTGGAAGGTGTGATCCAAATTGGATCATGTAGTTTGTGTCGAAATTGAGACGACCAAGAAGGTCCATTATGCACAATTGTTCATCGATGCATGTCATCAAAAGAATCGTGTCAAAATGGGTAAACGACCAAGATGGTCACATGTAGCATTCTTGCTATGTGCAGGAATACAGTTCATTCTCAAAATCAACATGATCGTCGTCAGCTTCGTAATCAACGTTAGTGATTCAAAAATATTCTCCAATGTCGTCTCTCTTCATGAATATGAAGTTAAAAGTGTCTTCATGTTAATTTGTGTCGACCTGTGACATGAAAACATTAAGAATAGCATAGTCATGATGAAAAATTGTAAAGTGCTAAAATATTTGTAATACCTAAGGAAAAGTAAATCCTAAAGTCTAAAACATTAGCACTAGGAGTATAAGTTAAAGCTAAATGATAAGTGTTAGTACTAGGCAGGTGATGTTAGTGATTATTCATTTTATAAGACTAAATTCTAAATGCCTAAGTAAAACACGAGAAAAGGTTAAGTTAAACCTAAGTTTAGCTTTAAAACTAAATCTAAAGGCTAGAGACTAAGTTCCTAGGTATAAAACATTAATTAAGACCTAAGGTGCAATTAAACTTAGGAATAAATACCTTTTGGCCATGTAATAAAACTTTATATTAAATTTAAACATAACACAGTCAAACCGTGAAGTTAGACCGCGTTGGAGTCTGAGTGCATGTGAACATATGCAATCACAATAGACAATCACCACAACAGTTGTTTCCAGCTCCAGTCGTTAGCTAGTTGTTGAAGTTCATGTGAACGTGGAGTTTAACGGGGGCATCAAGACTGCCAGCTCACTACGCATTCAGGTCGACCGTAACCACCGGTGATAACCCTTATCACATGCCAACAGTTATTTTCTATATTACTGCTAGCCATTCGTCAGATTTCACTAGTGGCATCGAGGCAGTCAACTCACCGCGCAGTCATGACGCTAACCGTAACTGCAGGGATAACGTTATCACATGTCTAAAATTATCTAACAGTGAATGGTGAGACCACCAGACCAAACCGCAGACTTAGCCGTTGATTAACCTGATCATATGCTGCCGGTTGCAACCTCCACCTAGTTTGGATGACAATTATTGTTATCTTTTTATTATAAATTTTTAGTTTGGGTTTTTCGGCATGTATAAGGTGTTAGGTAAATAAAGGACATAGTCACCTATGTGTATAACCTGAGATCAACTAAAACTATTAGCTCAAACTCCAACTAGATTTAGCTTTGAAGATATCGAGGATTTTATTCAGATCTCAACGATGTCTAAAAGAGGTATGGAAGGATGAGAAAGTACTAAATTATTTAACTAAAGATGAGATGAAGATAAAAATAATGTATCTTAATGTTCGATGTATGAAGTTTGAGATAAGGTAGAGATATGTTTAATCTCATTATTCTCTCTTCTTATTTAAAAGCACGAGGATGTTTTGAAAGAGAGGAGGGAAGAGAGGAAGTCGAGAGTTGAAAGAAGAGGAGTGCATTTGAGAAGCATTGAAGAAGTGCTTCAAAGAATTATAGTGAGTTCTTTTTCAGGATTTTTTGAAGGTGGAGGTCACCATTATTGTAATCATATTTTTTTGAAGATCATTGCAGGGCACAAATTTTGAGGTCAAAGCAGCAAGCTTAGTTCAACTACAAGCGTGCAAGAGGTCCATTTTCTTCATATCGCAAGTTTGTGCGTACCGACTTTCTCTAGTTTTCTTGGCCATTTGTGGGCCTTATCCAGAACAGAGTCAGCCATTGAAAATCCAAGTCTTCCACATTGTTCAGTAGTGTTGATATGTACTAATCAACTAACAATTCCATGTAACCATTTCTCTTAGCTTTTCTAAATTAAACGGACGCACACATTTGAAGCGGGCCCAGAGACGTAGTCCAGGAGGGACGAAATATGTCACAAAATTTGCAGCCTTTCTTTGTCTTGATGTTATTTATGATGCTATGTTTTGATCATATACATTAACATTGATTTATTTTCAAAAAATCCACTTTAATTAGTTCAACGAACATACATATCACTGATTATAAAAGTTTAGTTAATTTCTTCTTACCCATTCAATTTATGTCAAGAGTTAGGAAGATCTTGTTTTCCGCATTCAGATCACTTAAAGCTTTGCTTCACACTCGTCAATGCATGTAAAGGAGATGCAATGATGGAGAAGTTGGCAATCAACCTTATCCAGTATTTTAATGCACCCAAAAAGCTACGAACCTTTGTAACATTAGTGAGTTTAGGCCACTTTACAATCACATCAATTTTAGAAGGATATATTTTCAATTGTCTTCCACCGATAATGTGACCCGAGTAAACCAAAGAGGTACCAAATTCATACTTCAACATTTTGACATACATTTTTATTTTTGAAAAACATCAAGCACCATTTTAGCGTGACTCGCATGATCATCCCATGCCCTACTGTAAAAAAGAATGATATCAAGATACACAAGTACAAAATCATCAATAAATGGCCTGAAAATAACATTCATCACCCTCATGAATGTGGTTAGAACATTGCATAGTATGAATGGAATCACCGGCCATTTAAACAACCCATGTTTTTTCTTGAATGTATTCTTCCATACATCCTATTATGCAATCCTAACCTGATGATAGCCACTATGCAAGTCCAGTTTTATGAAATAGACAACATTTTTCACTTGATCTAATAAATCATCAATGCGAGGGAGAGGGTACCGATTCTTCACCATTATTTTGTTGAGCACTTTGTAGTCCACTCACATCCTCCATGTATTGGCATTCTTTGGCACTGACACAATAGTTGAACTGCATGGAGAAGAACTTGGTCTTATGACCCCTTGGTTCAATAATTCCTGCACATGTTTCGTTATCTCCTCCATCTCAATGGTTGAAAAGCTATACATACCAATGTTGGGTAAAGGAGCATCCTGCTGCAAGTGAATCGCATGTTGTATCTCACGCTTTGGAGGAAACCCACTTGGTTCCTGAAAAATCCCATCATACTTAGAAACAATTTAACACAATTCCTTTTTATGAGTGGGATCACAACCTTGGAAAGAATCAGATGTCTCCACATCTTTTACCCTCATAACCATGAGCATGCACCCTTTGTTGGAATTCACCAACCTCTTCATCTGACCTGCACTTAAAAGATTAGTACTGATTTTGGCACGATGATCTCTAACAATGTATTCCACCTCATCTTTTGTGAGATGATACTTTTTTTCATGGAAAAATAAAATTACTTTCCTATCATACAAATATGGACTCCCCAATACAATGCCACAAATATCCAAAGGTACAACATCAAAGTAAAACTCATCTACTAGTCTGGATGCAATCACAAATCTATCCTTACACTATTTAGTTACATGTAATTTGGATTTATCACACACCCAACCAAGAGGGTAACATTTTATATGAGGCTTGGTTTCCAATCCCAATTTCTTAACCAAGGATTACGAAACAAAATTTTCTTGTGAGCCCTGATCAAACAAGGTTTCCACTTTAGTATGATTCATCACGACTCTAATTTGGAAAAATTCAATTCTCTTTCATTAATTAACAAGAGACTCATTTGAAGAACTTGTACTTGCATGCAATTCAGAACTTCCATTAACATGAAGATAAATGATACCTTGTATGCCCACTATTGTGATATGTGTTTCTTCATTGGAATCAAATCCAAGGTTCTATTGTATGGTTTCCATCATCTTTTACTTTCCCTTTCCACCAAATCTCTTTGGCTTCAACTCCGGATGAAAATTATAACAATTTTCATCATCATGGCCTTCCTTCTTGAAATGTGTGCAAGATGGCTTTGCTCCTTCCTCCTTCTTGGTTGTAGTTTCCTTATTCTCCTTTCCCTTGCATTTTCCTTTGAACTTTCCATTACGAGGTTTGAAAATTGATTTCTTTGACTAATCTTCTTTGTCAATATTGCCCCTGATTTCAAGGTGAATTTCCTTCACATTGCCCACATCAATAGTAGTAGGCTTAAATAATAACAAATAATGCTCGATGTAACTATGTAAAGCACCAATATACTTTGTTACAGTTTCAGGAGAATCAAGTGAAATTCCCAAATTCAATGGTTGTTTTCTAAACTCTTCTATGAAGCTTTGTAAATTTTGACCCTTTCCTTGTCTCAAATATTTCCATTCCATTAAATCCTTTTGTCGATAACCTAAAGGATAAAAATGATATTTTAATGCAGAAACAAAATTGGACCAAGAAGAAAGAATATTACCCAAGTTTTTGCTACCTTTCTGTAACTTTCTCTCACACCAAACGAGAGTGGTGACACTCAGCTGAACGGATGCTAACTAGATATTTGCCTCTTCCTCCTCGATATTTTGAATCCGAAAATAAAACTCGATCTGTGTAATCCAATTATTTAGTTTCTCTAAATACATTCTCCATTATATCTTGGAAAATCAAACTTTACATCTAGCTTAAAAAATGGCTTCTTAGATGTATTTTTATGGTGCCTATTAGAATGATGAGAAGAGGAAGAAGAAGAAATTTCATTGGTGGATTGGGAGGGAGGAGGATCTTCTCCTCCACCTCCATGGTGTACCGATGCATGATCATCAGGATCTTTCTTCTCATGCTTGATTGTATTCTCCTATTTTGCAAACAACTTGTCAAATTTGTCTACCATGTTGAAGAAGATATTGCGATAATTTCACTCTTATTCTTCTCATGCATCCTCACCTACCATGTTCCATCTTCGTGGTGCACACCCCACTTCGGGTTCAAAGGATTTAAATTTTCCTTCACCTTTTTGGATCTTTTTCCTGGTTAGTATTCACTCATGCAACTCACATCAAGAAGACCTGCTACGATACCAACCATGATCCCAGTATTTTAACTTCAAGGATGCATTCATAATTTCATGTAAAAGAGAATATTAACCAAGTAACTTAAACCACATGAAAAATAAGCATAAATCATAAGCAAACATGAAATCAAAGACACAACGATTTGATTACGGAGTTCACCCAATGTGGGCTACGTCTTCAAACCCCGCTCAATGTTAGAAAATTATATATTGCAGAGCAATGGAACACATAGAATATGCGGAAACACAAACACAGAAAAAATGTAAACCAAGAGAGACACATATATACGTGTTTCACCCAATTTGGGCTATGTCCACCCCAAACAACTAGTCCTTCCTTTATATTATCCAGCATGATGAAGAGAAAAAACCTACAACATATCCGTTGTAATATCCTCTACTCTCTCACACAATCCCCATTTCTGTTTCTTGCTCATAATACACATACCATACAATACCCTCATACAAAATTAGGGGTTTCATTCTAGGGAAAAAAAACCTAAATTAAACATAACTTCTACCGTCATATCAGCTTCATAATTAACGGCCTAGATTGACTAACATTACTATATTTTAAAAGGAAAATTTACCTATGTTAGCTTCAGGGGCACTGCCCCCGAAACCCCCTGCTGGGGGGGTCTCCAAAAGGTCATCACTGCCCCCCCTGGCAGTGATTAAATGACAGGCAGTGTTGCCACCCCATTAAGAAAATGGGTCCAACACAAGGATACATCTAAATAAAGAAGATAATCAGGCTCCACACCCAACAATCTCCCACTTGGATACTGATTGTAGCAACTCCACTGTTGCTTCATTTGCTGGAAAATTACTCCACTTTGGACCTGGTTGTTTCTCATCTTCAACATCATACTTGAAGACCAATTGAAACTGAGTAGAATCTTAGTTTATACCTGGTTACAACTTTTGTTAACATATTTGCAGGATTCTAGCTATTGTGTATCTTTTCCAGCTTCAACTGTCCATATTCCAACACTAATCATATGAAATGGTACTTGAGATTTATGTGTTTAGTCCTGGAATGAAATGTTGAGTTCTTTGCAAGATGAATGGCACACTGGTTATCATTGTATAGCCTTCCCATGTCCTGCTTCTTACCAAAATCATCCATAAACCTTTGTAACTAAATCATTTATTTACTAGCCTCTGTAGCAACAACATACTCTGCTTCTGTTGTTGAAATTACAACAACACTTTGCATTTTTGAAACCTAACTAACAGATGTTCCACCTATATTAAATACATACCCTGTAGTGTTCCTCCTATTATCTCTATCACCTGCCATATCTGCATTAATATATTCCTATAGAGAAATGTTTGAACCACCAAAGAATAATTCCTTATTTGTGGTACCTCTCAAATATATGAGAATCCATTTCACTGCCATCCAATGTTCTTTTCCTGGATTGTTCATGTACCTGCTTATAACTCCAACCACATGTGTAATATCAGGCCTTGTGCAGACCATTGCATACATTAAGCTTCCAACTACTGATGCATATGGAACTTTAGACATATAATCCATTTCTTCTTGGGTCTTGGGGCACATATCCTTACTAAGTTTGAAATGGATAGACAAAGGTGTACTAACTAGTTTTTCATTCTGCATATTAAAATTTTCCAGCACCTTTTGTATGTACTCATTATGACCTTTTCATTGAATATTACATCTATGCTCCTAATTATTTTGTGATTTTTATAATCATATAAGTGATAAACAAAATCATTAACACCATATCCAATAAAGGTACATTTATTTGATTTTGCCTCAAGCCTTGTTCTATTTTCTTTATTAATATGGACAAAGGCCTCACAACCAAAAGGCTTTAAAAAGGAGTATCTTTTTACATATCCATGCCTCCTCTGGAATACCACCATCCAAGGAATGTGAAGGCCCTCTATTTATTAGATAAAAAATAGTATCTACAGCATCTGCCCAAAATTGTAAAGGAAATATTGCATGCAATCTCATGCACCTTGCACGCTCCATGATTGTTCTGTTCATCCTTTCTGACACACCATTTTCTTGTGGTGTTCTTGGAACTATCTTCTCTCTGTGAATTCCATGCTCTGAATAGTACCTATCAAACTCTTTGCTACAATATTCACCTCCATTTTCTGATCTCAGACAATTTAACTTCTTTCCATCCATTTATTGAAAGTATCAAATACATCAGGTTTATTCTGAATACAATAAATCCAAGTTTTTCTAGTTGCAGCATCAATAAAAGTAACATAATAACAAGAGCCACCAAGAGATGATACTTGATCGGGTCCCCATACATTTGTATGCACAAGCTCTAATTTTTCACTCTTCTTTTCTTTCCCAACTCTAAGAAATATGACTCTCTTCTGTTTTCCATAAATACAATTCTCACAAAAATCCAAATCAATATTCTTCAAACCCGACAAAAAATTTCTTAAGTGAATAATATTCATCCCATTCTCACTCATGTGTCTAAGCCTATGATTTCATAATGTTTCATCTACTCCTTTGGAAGTTAAAGCATTAACAGAGTTAGAAATACCATTGCATAAATATAATGAATGTTGACTCGAGGGGTCCTGACCTAGGTTTGGAGGTGAAGGTTTTCCAACAAACCCCTATAATATTGGCCCTTTCGGCGGTGACCCATGTGCCCAGATAAAAGTCTCACCCGAAGCAGTATGGGAGGGTGCTGGAACCAAGTTTCCGCACCCTGAGAGAGAGAGTAGGTAATAACGCAGGTCCACAATTATCAAATCTACACCGAAGGGTGATTTGCAGGGTTCCAGAACGTAACCAGACTATAGTTCTTATCAAATCTACTTTAGCAGTTTCGCATCCACATGTGTATCATCAATTACAACATAAAACAACATAATTGCAGCCAATATTGTCAACATAGATAGTTCACGTTCATTAATAGAGATGAAATCAGGAAGTGACACAACATTCATATCACAGTAATATACTAAGTGTAGATACTTTCATATCATAGAGATAAAACAGACGAGTTTGTAGCTTAATCAGACAATCTTAGTTTGCATCAATCATAACAGAACAGATTCAGATAGCATCACATGTTTCAGCAATACTTCACATATATTACTTATCAAAATCCTCTTACATTCCCCAATATTCACCTGCGCACACAGCCAACAGGGTCCGCACACAGCAGGATAGAGGATCTCTGCGCACACAGCCAGTAGGAGTCCTAACCCAAACAACCCAACCCAAGATCTAGCAATTTGTACTTCGCATCAATCTCTATTCATTCTCTCCTTCTCGACTCAAAAAAGGTTCAACTATTTATACTACTTCAGCCTACGCATCCAATGGTCCGCAAACCATGGTTTGTGGACTCTTGGTCTACCCTTGACCCACTTACAATGCATTAGGGGCTTTGACCCACCCCAAACCCCTTGCGCTAGACTAAATCTAATAAAAAATATACAAAATGGACAAGATTCGTAGCTTTGTAGGAGACCCTATTCCAACAGTCCCCCAACACAATCTTGTGACTCGTCCGGAGTCATTGTGATGGCATGTTCTCCACCTGTGCCTGCACAGCTATTCCAACCATATAGTCATTTGATCTGATACGGATTGAGCCAACTACCATTGAAGTAGCCTGGTGGCATATCGCCGCGCAGGGTAGCTAGCCTCACAGCTCTTCCATCCGTGACTTCCTTAACGGTGTAGGGACCAAGCCAGTTTTGTTGGAACTTCCCTGGATGCTTTCCAAACTGGCTATCGTATAAGAGGACCAATTTTCCCTCCGCGAATGTCGTTTGGAAAATATGTCAATCATGCCAAGCTTTATCGTGGGCCTTCTGAACCTGCTGATGGAAATGAGCGAGAAATCAAACTTCCTCCAAAGCCATAAGTTGTGCTAATCGTTCTTCCATGATGTCAGGTTCTTCCATGTTCGTAAATGTTGCGATGCCAAGACTAGGAACAATATACTCCATTGGCATAACCGCCTCCTTACCATAAACCATCGTAAATGGGGTTTTCCCCGTTAGCTTCTTACAGGTTGTGTGATAGGCCTAAAGAACCGATGGGACACACACGTCCCAATTGTTGCGATCAACATTGCATGCCTTTGTCAGCGCTTGCTTCCAAGATTTTGTTAAAAGCTTCGATCGCGCCATTTTCCTATGGGTGATACGGTGTGCTCTTCGCATGATGGATTCGAAACTCCTCAGTCAAAGCTTGGATTGTTTCATTAACAAAGTGTGTACCTCTGTCGCTCATGAGCATCTTCGAGCATCCAAATCTGGTCATAATTTGTTCAAAAATTAAACGCGCAGCGGTCTCCACAGTACAATCCTTCACTGCTTGTGCTTCAGCCCACCTAGTTACATAATCAGTGGAAGTAATAATGTATCGTGCACCCGTCTTCTTCCCTGGTGGGTTGATAGAGCCTATGAAATCGATGGCCCATTTATCAAATGCTTATAGAGCCATTTTTGGTTGAAGGGGCATTTCATCTCTGTGGGACAGCCTCCCTATGTGTTGGCACGTATCACAGACTTTACAATAATCGTGAGCGTCACTATGTAGGGTTGGACACCATAACCCAACTCTCAAGACCTTTTGCACCGTTTCTTTCCCTACGTAGTGACCTCCTGCTACTCCGTCATGAGCCTCTACTAAGATAGCATGCCTTTCATGCTCCAAAACATATCTCTGCAATACTTCATTAGCTCCCATCTTATATAAATGACCTGCGATGATGGTAAAATCTGTGGCCCGGGTGACTAATTCTTTCTTCTATTGTACCGAGTACTCTGGAGGTGCCCTCCCAGTAGTCAAGAACTAAATGATATCAGCGAAGTGTGCATCTACTACCTTAATAGAAAATAGTTGTGCATTAAGCAATCCATCCTCTAGGTTGGTTGGCTCCTCGTCACTCTCAATTCGGGACAAGTGATCTGACCCAACATTCAACTTTCCCGGCTTGATGATGATTTCAAATTCATACTCCTAAAATAGTAGTAGCCATCGGTAGATTTTCCCACCCAACACAGGCTTATTTACCAAGTACTTCAAGGCTGAATGGCCAGTGAAAATTTTGAAGTGTCCTCCTAACAAGTAATGTCGATATTTCTGCAAAGCATACACCATGGCCAATCCTTCCTGGTCTATAGTGGAGTAGTTGTGTTCTGCAGTAGAGAGTTTCCTACTCGCAACGGTAACCAGGTGGTCGATATCTCCTTCTCCCGGCTGCGTAAGGACAACCCCGAGAGAAATGGCCGATGCATCGACGTGAACATGAAATACCTTCTCCCAATCAGGAAAGATGAGAATAGGTGCCAAGACCATATTTTCTTTAAGTAACTCAAAGCTCTTTTGACACTCATCATTCCAAAAGAACGAAACATCCTTCTTGAGAAATTTTTCCATAGGGGCCGTAATTAGCGCATAGCCCTGAATGAATTTCCTGTAGTAACCCATGTGCCCAAGGATCGAGCGCAGTTGTTTCTCTGTTGTTGGTACTAGCAAGTTTATGATAACTGCGATTTTGGCAAGATCCACCATCAGTCCTTGCTGACAAACTATGTGGTCGAGCAAGATTCCAAAGGGCACGCAAAAGATACATTTCTTGATATTTAGGGAAATCTGGTGTTTTTGGCAGGCGTCCAACATCATGTGCAGGTTTGATACATGTGCCTTTACCAAGCCGAAGAGAGTCCAATCATCAAAATATACTTCTAGGAATTTGTGGATGAATTCCTTGAATGCTACGACAACGACCTATGAGAAGATAGCAGGGGCATTATTGAGCCCAAATGACATGAAAGTATACTGAAAAGATCCCCACTCAGTGGTGAACATGGTTTTGCTGCAATCCTCAAGTGAAATTATGATCTGATGGTATCCTCAAAACCCATTCGTGAAGTAATATGCTTCCTGCCCTCCCACGCTGTCCAAGATTTCGTCTGAGAATGGTGTAGGGAATGGATCATGAACGCATGCATCGTTCAACTTGCGCAGGTCCACACAGATCCGAATCTCCCCCTTAGTCTTTTTCTCCTGAACCACCATCGAGTTGACCCAATCTGACTGTTCAACAGGTTCGATGATACCAGTAGCAGTCATTTTATCAAGTTCTTCCTTGACCTTCTACTTATACTTAGGATTCAACCTTTAGGGCCTCTACTTCATGAGGCACGCATCCGGTTTGAGAGTGATATGCATGACCCCTAAGTCCCCCATGATCCCCTTCAGCTCTGAAAACTTTGTTGGGAACAAGTCCTAGTATTCTGTGAGTAATTCAGCCACTTTGCCTATTTTATCCTCATCCAAATAGTCCCCAATATTAGCCAACTTAGGGTGCTATTCCATCCCAATATTGACTTCATGCAGCTTTAGAGGCTTAGTGAAATCCACCTCTTGCAGTGGAGGTCCCGCAATGGCGCGCTCCCCTTCTGATTCTAGGATAGAGACAGACCGTGGGTCATCTTCCCCTTCGTTCCTTGCCAAGATGCGACAATTGACAATATCCTGCATCTGTGTTTCCCACGTCGGTGCCCCGAATACTACAAAGGATCCGGACTTGCCAAACACAAATGTATCTATATCCCGCAGAGCATCGTCAAGCACCTCTGAACCCCCTATCAGTCTGAATGTTCCTATGAAGTCATCCTTCAGAGTTACCCAATGGCGAGTGCGTTGATGGAGCTCCGAATCCAGGTACCATGCAGTAGGGATTGGACCCAACATTAGGGGAATTTTGAGGTCTAAAATGGGCCTCCTAAGGAAATTATAAAATAATAGTGGAAAAGTTCAAATAAGATTTGATGACATCATCAAAGTTTAGAGGGAAAAAAGAAAAAACTACTTTTTCAACTCGTATTTTCAACTTATCTCCCAAAGGTTTTACTCAAATTTCGAGCAGGAGTACTCGTTGGATGCAAAATTTCATTCCTCATCCAAGGAGTACCCATGTTGCATACTTTCGATGTACCCTGCTACACAAAAAATGAGAAATACATGAAAAACGTGATTGCAATCACGTTTTTTCATGTATTTCTCATTTTTCACATAGTAGGGTCCATCAAAAGTATGCAACATGGGTACTCCTTGGATGAGGAATTAAATTTTTCATCCAACAAGTACTCCGGCTCAAAATTTGAGTAAAAAATTTGGGAGATAAGTTGAAATTATGAGTTGAAAAAGTATTTTTATTATTTTATTATTTTTTAATCTTTTTATCCTTTTACTTAAAAAATGGTGAATCATCCCCCATGGTTGACATCATCATCTTTAATTCTATTGGTTCTTATAAAGTTTATTTTGGTTGTACATTTTTCTTAGGAGGCCCATTTTAGACCTCAAAATTCCCCTAATGCGTATGAATGAACAAGTGGACCCATTATTCTGTAGTTCGGTCACCCCACGTTTTTATCCATGCAGCCAAGTGCTCACATGGATCCCCTGGGCCGAGGAATTTCTTGACCAGTATCTCCGCCGAAGGTTCAAATCGCAGGAGTATCATGTCCCGACAGCCCTCCTAATCCTGGAATAGCCCCTTATGCATATCCCACCATCGTGCCAGTGTTGCACACATAGCTAGATTAAGGGCCCATAACCTTCCTTCTTTGGGAACCTCGGCTTTGAATATTCGCAAAAATTCCTTGACATTACCAGAACCATCGAAATAGGGTAGGTCTCTTACCTCTAAGTAAATGTAGCAGAAGTCCTTTGAGACCCGAAGACATCGTATCACAGAGACATCATGTAACCGATTTTTCCAGTTCTCCATCTCCCCATAGGAGTTAGAGAAGCATTCACTATCCTTTTCCCAGTAGAGTACACCATCCACCGTGGGGTTGATCCAATATTCATCCTGCGCAGTCAACTTATAAATGTGATCTACATCTTCTTCGTCGTGCACCGGCTCGGTATATCGTTCGCCTTCCGCGGGATCTAATGGTACTATCACCCTTGTACCATTATTTTCAAACACCATGCTTCTCTTATTCAAATTAGTGATGCCTCCCATATATATGGCCCAGTCTAACCCTAGGAGCGTAGGGTAGGGGTCCGCATCTTCTATAATCTAAATTACTTCAAAATCAGCCTGGACCTTGACTCCTACGATATTTACCATGATCTTCAACAGTCTCCCCAAGGGTATGATCTTCTGCTGATTGGCCGTACCTGCTGGATAGTGGACCACTCCAACTTAGGTTCTCCCATTCGTTGCCACGTTTGTTTTGGTAGTACATTCACATTTGATCCTAGGTCCAAAATAACCTGATCCATTTTGTAGTCACCGATCTATGCTGTCAACCGCATCTCCCTATCGATGTGTTTCTTGTATAGTTTGTGCACATCCTTGATTTCTGGGGTTAGGTTAGGCCGCGCTTCGCAGCTATCTATTAATGCCTGAAGATTCTCCATAGCCTTTGGGTTGCGCAGCAGCTTCATACATGCCTGCAAAAATGGTTTGACCTCCTTATCTACCTTGAGGTTCATAGGTGCCTGAGAAGTAGGTGCCTCTGCCTCAGCAAAGTCTTTTCAAGCTGCGACAAAAGTTCCTTTTTCCTTTTTTAGATCCAAACCTTCCTACTTGACAACTACTTTTCGGATCAGAGGTTCAATTGCAGCCTTCTCCTCAAGTCCCCCGGTGGCCATCCCACTGTGTGTTATGACATTCACGCTTGGATCTTTGTCTCGCAGTTCAGTCTTAACCCTCTGCACATTCTGCGTAGGTGTCGGCTGCCTCTCCTACAATTTTGCTATCAATATTGGACATTCTTCAATCGCATGGTCCAGTTGTTTGCAATACCATAGGAATTCCTTGTAGGGTTCGGAGAGTCCCTTGTAAAGTGTCATACTTCTCCACAGTTATAATAGATTAGTTGCCCTCGTCCCCGACCTGCACTGCCACCTCTTCCTCCTCCCATGCCCCTAGCTAGGGGGGCACCTATGCCTGATCTTGGCGAGGACGGGTCCGAATGTACCCTATATAGTTTCCCTCTATCGATCATTAAATCATATGTTCGGCAGTTCTGCTCATCATTTCCTACAGTCCTACAGAATCTACACCATTGCTGCTTTACCTCTGGGACATATGCAGCAAGGCGGAGGCAGTGGTTTGTGTCGTGCAACCCCGCAATGCGACAATCATTTCACAATAGTGTCAGCCCACTTGACCCTATAGTTTCCCTAGGGCGCAACGGGCTAGGTCCCCGGACTTGCATATAGTCTGCTAACAGAGGACACTTATCTTTGGTGTGACCAGTCGTCTTGTATCATATGCGCCATCTCTCAGGGCTAGCCTCTGTTCCTCGCTCCTTTCGCAGATTCTAGATCTCCATGTGCATTGCCTCCAATTTTCCTTGGATCTGTTGGGCGCCCAGCTGGGTATCATCTCTGGGTGCAGCTTCTAACTTCATAGCGACCCCCAAGGCTTTTTCTTGCGATTCAGAATTTTGGTGACCCATAGGTATGCGCAGGTGAGGCAGCAACATAGCAATGAACCGTTCCGTGTGCTATCTGTCATCATACTGAAATCATCCTTCTTTGATCACCTTCTTCAGTCACTGATCGGCCTCCCACACAGACTCAGAAGGCCCTTGCTTGAAATCCTTTAGGTCCACCACTATTTGTGAGTAGGACTTAGGATTCTTGAACTATTGCTTTAAGGTGTTCTTAATCTCTTCAATGGTTGCATTCGAATGCTAGACAATGTATACCATGTACCAGTCCAAATCTCTTCCTTCAAAGGCAAGGGATAGTTGAGCCCTTTTCACCGTATCACTAGCTACGTTCTACGTAGTCCATACGGATCCTGCGACAAACCAGAACTGATCCATGTCTTCATCTCCCACACCCTTAAAGGTAGGTAACTTCATGTGCGCAGCCATGTCGCCTTCTGGCAGTGGCGGAGGTGTAGGTGAGTTCCTTCCCCTATGCTGGTTTGAAAGTGGTGTGGCTGGAGGACTCTGTGCAGCCACTTCTCTTATCGGACTGTAGGCAGATCTATCTCCTTCTTGGTTGGTCCGATAGTATTTTCCACTTCATGTTGTACTCCCATCCAGATCAGAGGTCATTCACTCAGTGTGGCTACACAGACTACTCTCTTCGCACAGTAATATCTTGATCAGTAAGGTTTTCAGAAAGCCAATATTGATCCTAATTGTTACAAAGAAGATCTGTAGATCTTCGTGAAAATATACTTGTTCTTCCACTCTTCGATTTCTTTCTTCACAGGCTTCCAATACGGCCTTGGCATTACCAAATCTCTCCCTCAAAATTCTCCCAGTCCTGGCAACAGAACCATTTGTTGGCTCGAGGGGTCCTGACCCAGGTTTGGAGGTGAAGTTTTTCCAACAAACCCCTATACTACTGGCCCTTTTGGCAGTGACCCGCGTGCGTAGATCAAAGTCTCACCTGAAGCAGTATGGGAGGGTGTTGGAACCAGGTTTTCGCACCCTAAGAGAGAGAGTAGGTAATAATGCAGGTCCTCAATTATCATATCTACACCGAAGGGTGATTTGCAGGGTTCTAGAATGTAACCAGACTATAGTTCTTATCAGATCTTCTCCAGCAGTTTCGCATCCACGTGTGTATCATCAATTACAACCATAAAACAACATAATCGCAGCCAATATTGTCAACACAGATAGTTTGCGTTCATTAACAGAGATGCAATCAGGAAGTGCAACAACAGTCATATCACAGTAATATACTAAGTGAAGATACTTTCATATCACAGAGATAAAACAAGTGAGTTCGCAGCTTAATCAGACAATCTTAGTTCGCATCAATCATAACAGAATAGATTCAGATAACATCACATGTTTCAACAATACTTCACATATATTACTTATCAAAATCCTCTTACATTCCCCGAATACCACCTACGCACACAGCCAGCAGGGTCTGCACACAACAGGACAAAGGATCTCCATGCACATAGCCAGCAGGAGTCCTAACCAAAAAATCCCAACCCAAGATCTAGTAATTCATACTTCACATCAATCTCCATTCATTCTCTGCTTCTCGACTCAAAAAAGGTTCAACTATTTGTTAGAAAATTATAGATTACAGAGAAATGAAACACATCAAATATGCGGAAAACACAAGCACACAAAACACATAAAACCAGAGAGACACAAATATATGTGGTTCACCCAGTTTGGGATACGTCCACCCCGAATAGCCAGTCCTTCCTTTCTATTATCCAGCAAAATGAAGAGACACAACCTACAGTAGATCTGCTGTAATATCCTCTGTTCTCTCTCATAGTCTCCCTATCTGTTTCTCGCTCTGAGAATATACATACAATCCATAGCCGCAATACAATACCCTCATACAAGCGAGGGGTTGCCTTCTAGGGCAAAAAACCATAAACTAAACATAACTTCTACCGTCAGATCATCTGCCTAATGAACGACCCATATTGACTATAAATTACTATACTTTTATAAGGCAATTTTACATCTGTTTTTAGCTTCGGGGGCGCTGCCCCCGAAACCCCCCACCAGGGGGGGGCTCCATAAAGTTGCAGCCACCTCCCCTGGACTCCCCAGGCAGTGTTTAATTATGGGCAGTGTTTCCGCCCCATTAAGGTACAGGGGTCCAACACTGTGATACAAAATAAACAAGATGATCAGGTTCCACACCCAACAATCTCCCACTTGGAGACTGATTGTAGCAACTCTACTGTTGCTTCATTTGCTGGACAATGAATCCTCTTTGGACTTGGTTTTTTCTCATCTTCATCATCATCTTTGAAGACCAATTGAAACTGAGCATAATCTCAGTTTCTCCCTGGTTACAACTTTTGTTAGCATGTCTGCAGGATTCTGGTTAGTGTGTATCTTTTCCAGCTTCAACTGTCCATCTCCCAACACTGACCGTATGAAATGGTACTTGAGATGTATGTGTTTAGTCCTAGAATGAAATGCTGAGTTCTTTGCAAGATGAATGGAACTTTGGCTATCACTTTATAACGTGCCCATATCATGCTTCTTACCCATTTCATCCATAAACCTTTGTAACCAAATCATTTCTTTACTAGCCTCTGTAGCAGCAAGATACTCTGCTTCTGTTGTTGAAAGTGAAAGAAAGCCTTGGATTTTTGAAACCCAACTGACAATTTTTCCACCTACAGTAAATACATATCCTGTAGTGCTCCTCCTGTTATCTCTGTCACCTGCCATATCTGCATCAACATATCCCTATAGAGAAATGTTTGAACCACCAAAGCATAATGATTGATTTGTGGTACCTCTCAAATATCTGAGAATCCATTTTACTACCATCCAATGTTCTTTTCCTGGATTGTTCATGTACCTGCTTACAACTCCCACTACATGTGCAATATCAGGCCTTGTGCAGACCATTGCATACATTAAGCCTCCAACTGCTGATGCATATGGAACTTTAGACATATAGTCCATTTCTTCTTGGGTCTTGGGGCACATATCCTTACTAAGTTTGAAATGACTAGCAAAAGGTGTACTAACTGGTTTTGCATTCTGCATATTAAATCTTTTCAACACCTTTTGTATGTACTCATTCTGAGATAGTGTTACTTTATGATTTTTCCTGTCTCTAGTTATTCTCATACCAAGGATTTGTTTTGCAACTCCCAAATCCTTCATTGCAAATGAATTTGCCAATTTTCTTTTGAGCACATTTATTTCCTGCATGTTAGACCCTTCAACAAGCATGTCATCTACATACAATAACAATATAATATAGCTGCCATCATTTTTATTTTTCATGTAAACACAATGATCACAGTGACATCTAGTATAACCTTGTTCAGACATGAACTTGTCAAATTTTAGATACCACTGCCTTGGAGCCTGTTTTAAGCCATACAAGCTCTTCTTTAACCTGCATACTAATTTTTCTTTCCCTTTGACCTCATATCCTTATATTTGCTCCATATAGATCTCTTCCTCCAAATTGCCATGGAGAAATGTTGTATTTACATCTAACTGTTCAAGATGTAAATCTTCCGTTGCTACAAGACTTAAAATAGTTCTGATTGAAGTCATCTTAACAACAGGAGAAATTATTTCATCAAAATCAATACCTTTCTTCTGTGCAAACCCCTTCACTACAAGTCTAGCTTTGTACCTCTATTTTCCTCCATATTCTTCCTTCAACTTGTAAACCCATTTATTCTACAATGTAGTTTTACCTGCAGGCAACCTGACTAAGTCCCAAGTCTGGTTATGAATTAAAGAGTCCATCTCTTCTTCCATGGCTAGCTCCCACTTCTTTCTGCTTTCAACCTACATTGCTTCCTCATAACGTTCAGGTTCACCAGAATCAGTGAACAATAAATAATATAATGAAGGAGAGTATCGTTCAGGGGGTCCACTTATCCTGGTAGATCTTCTAACACCACTTTCAGGTGTTTGAGGTGCCTGTCGTTGTTGTGGTGGTTGTTGTTGCTGTGGTTGTTGATTATTATTATTTTCAGGCACCTTTACTTTTTCTGTGATCTCATCAAGAATTGTGTATTCTTTGTTTTCTTTTTCCTGTTTCTTTTCCCGCAACTGATTCCTATACAAGACCTTTTCATTGAATATTACATCTCTGCTCCTAATGATTTTGTGATTTTCATAATCATATAAGCGATAACCAAAATCATTAACACCATATCCAATAAAGGTAAATTTCTTTGATTTTGCTTCAAGTTTTGTTCTGTTTTATTTACTAATATGGACAAAGGCCTCACAACCAAAAGGCTTTAAAAAAGAGTAGTTTACCTTTTTACCTATCCATGCTTCCTCCGGAATACCACCATCTAAGGAACTTGAAGGCCCTCTGTTTATTAGATAAACAACAGTATCTACAACATCTGCCAAAAATTGTAAAGGCAATCCTGCATGCAATCTCATGCACCTTGCACGCTTCATGATTGTTTTGTTCATCCTTTATGACACACCATTTTCTTGTGGTGTTCTTGGAACTGTCTTCTCTCTGCGTATTCCATTTTCTGAACAGTACCTATCAAACTCTTTGCTACAATATTCACCTCCATTGTCTGATATGAGACACTTCAACTTCTTTCCTGTCTAAATTTCAACCAAAGCTTTCCATTTCTTGAAAGTATCAAATACATCATATTTATTCTGATTACAATAAATCCAAGCTTTTCTAGTTGCATCATCAATAAAAGTAACATAATAACGAAAGCCACCAAGAGATGATACCTGAGCAGGTACCCATACATCTGTATGCACAAGCTCTAATTTTTTGCTCTTCTTTTCTTTCCTGACTCTGAGAAATCTGACTCTCTTCTGTTTTCCATAAATGCAATTCTCACAGAAATCCAAATCAACATTCTTCAAACCTGGCAATAAATTTCTTGAGTGAAGAATCTTCATCCCCTTCTCACTCATGTGTCTGAGCCTATGATGCCATAATGATGCATCTTCTCCTTTGGAAGTTAAAGAATTAACAGAGTTAGAAATACCACTGCATAAATACAATGTATCAACCTTTTCACCTTTTTCTATTACCACGGCTCCTTTGGTGACCTTCCAAGTTTTATCTGTGAAAGTTGTCACACAACCTTCACCGCCTAACTGCCCTGTTGAAATTAGATTTTTCTTCAGATATGGAACATGCCTTACCTCCTTTAATAGCCATTTATTTCCATTCTGTTGTTTTAAAAAAACTTTACCCATTCCAACAATTTTACAGGGTTTATCATCACCCAAACGAACTTGTCCAAAATCTCCTTGAACATAGTCATGAAAATATTTCTTATCAGGTGTGGCATGGAATGAAGCCCCTGAATCTACAACCCAAGAATCAGTAACATTTTCGAAAGAAAGAATCAAAGCATCTTGTAACACATCACCTGTCACATTTGCTTCATGATTTTTTTCTTGTTGTGTGTCTCCTTCTTTTCCCTTCCGAGATCTACAGTCTTTCTTCAGGTGTCCTTTCTTTCCGCATTTCCAGCACACTATCCCTGATCTGGACTTGGATCTGCCTTTCCTTGATTTACTACGATATCCTGAGCTCTTTCCCCTTTCAATTCTTCTTCCCCTAGACTCTGCACTCAAAGCATTACCCGATGTCTCACCGAAGCTTTTCCGTCGCATTTCCTCGTTAAGGATAGCACCGATGACATCATCAAACTTTAAAGTACTAGATCCAGAGATAGAGTTACTAATGGCCATAACTAACCATTCCAGCTTTCTGGCAGTGAGCACACAAATAAAAGAGCCCTAACTTCATCATCAAATTTTACCCCTACAGAACTTAACTGACTGGTAACTGTATTAAAATCATTTAAATGGTCTGCAACAGATCCACCTTCCGACATCTTCATATTAAATAAACGTTTCATAAGAAATACCTTGTTTGAGGCTGAGGGTTTTTCATATAGTTTCGCCAATGCCTTAATCAAACCCTTTTTTGTTGTTTCCTTCGAAATATTGAAGGCTACCGACGCCGCAAGGCACAACCATACTGTTCTGAGTGCCTTTCTATTGAGAATCTCCCATTCTGCGTCTATCATAGCCGTCGACTTCTTTGTTTTTTCGCTCAATGGTAGGCATAAATCTTTCTGATACAGATAATATTCCTTCTGCATCTTCCACAGTGGGAAGTTTTGGCCGTTTAATTTCTCGACCCTAAACTTACCATCTTCTGCCATTGCTCCCACTCGAACCAGGAACCCTTCTTTCCTGCGAGTTTATCAACCAAATAGACCTTCGGCTCTGATACCAGTTGTTAGAAAATTATAGATTACAGAGCAATGAAACACATAAAATATGCGGAAAAAACAAGCACACAAAACACATAAAACCAGAGAGACACAGATATACGTGGTTCACCCAGTTTGGGCTACATCCACCCTAAACAACTATTCCTTCTTTTCTATTATCCTAAAAAATGAAGAGACACAACCTACAGCAGAACTGCTGTAATATCCTCTGTTCTCTCTCATAGTCTCCCTATTTGTTTCTCGCTCTGAGAATACACATACAATCCATAGCCACAATACAATACCCTCATACAAGCGAGGGGTTGCCTTCTAGGGAAAAAAACCCTAAATTAAACATAACTTCTACCGTCAGATCATCCACCTAATGAACGGCCCATATTGACTCGAAATTACTATACTTTTACATGGAAATTTTACATCTGTTTTTAGCTTCGGGGGCAATACCCTCGAAACCCCCCACCAGGGGGGGGGACTCCATAAAGTCGCAGCCACCCCCCCTTGGACCCCCCAGACAAAATTTAACTATGGGCGATGTTTTCGCCCCATTAAGGTATAGGGGTCCAACACTGTGATACAAAATAAACAAGATAATCAGGCTCCACACCCAACACTATTATACTACTTTAGCCTATGCATCCAATGGTCCGCAAACTGTGGTTTGTGGACTCTTGGTCTACCCTTGACCCGTTTACAATGCATTAGGGGCTTTGACCTACCCCAAAACCCCTGCGCTAGACTAAATATAATAAAAAATATACAAAATGGACCAGATTCGCAGCTTTGTAGGAGACCCTGTTCCAACAATGTACCAACGTTTTCTCCTTTTTCTATTACTAGGGCTCCTTTAGTGACCTTCCAGGTTTTATCTGTGAAATTTTTCACACAACCTTCACCGCCTAACTGCCCTATTGAAATCATATTTTTCTTCAAATATGGAACATGCCTTACCTCCTTTAATAACCATTGGTTTCCATTTTAATGTTCTATAATAACTTTTCCCATTCCAACGATTTTACAGGGATTATCATCACCTAGACGAACTTGTCTAAAATCTCCTTAAACGTAGTCATGAAAATATTTCTTATCAGCTGTGGCATGGAATGAGGCCCCTAAATCTACCACCCAAGAATCAATAACATTTTCTAAAGAAAGAATCAAAGCATCTTGTAACACATCACCTGTCACATTTTCCTCATGATGGTTTTCTTGTTGTGCTTCTCCTTCTTTTCCCTTTCGATATTTATAGTATTTCTTCAGGTGTCCTTTCTTTCCGCATTTCCAGTTAATATCCCCGATATAGACTTGGATATGCCTTTCCTTTATTTATTGTGATATGCTGAGATCTTTCCTCTTTCCATTTTTCTTCTCCTAGTCTCTCCACTCAAATCATTACTCGATGTCTCACCGGAGCTTTTCTGTCGCATTTCCTCACTAAGGATAGCACCGAAAACATCATCAAACTTTAAAGTACTAGATCCAGAGATAGAGTTACTAATGGTCATAACTAAACCATTCCAACTTTCTAGAAATGAGCACATAAATAACAGATCCCTAACTTCATCATCAAATTTTCCCCTACAGAACTCAACTGACTCGTAACTGTATTAAATTCATTTAAATGGTCAGCAACAGATCCACCATCCGACATCTTCATATTAAATAAACGTTTCATAAGAAATACCTTATTTGAGGTCGAGGGTTTTTCATATAGTTTCGCCAACGCCTTAATTAAACCCTTTGTTTCTGTTTCCTTAGAAATATTGAAGGCTACCAATGCCGCGAGGCACAACCGTATTGTTCCAAGTGCCTTTCTATCGAGAATCTCCCATTCTGCATCTGTCATATTTGATGGCTTCTTTTTTTTTCTACTCAATGGTAGGTAAAGATCTTTATGATATAGATAATCTTCCATCTGCATCTTCTAAAGCGGGTAGTTTTGGTCATTAAATTTCTCGACCCTAAACCTACCATATTCTGCCATTGCTCCCACTTGAACCAGGAACCCTTCTTTCTTGTGATTTTATCAGCCAAATAGACCTTCGGCTCTGATACCAGTTGTTAGAAAATTATATATTGCAGAGAAATGGAACACTAGAATATGCGGAAACACAAAAAAAGAAAACATATAAAACAAGAGAGACACAAATATACGTAGTTCACCCAATTTGGCCTACGTCCACCCCGAACAACCATTCCTTCCTTTATATTTTCGAAGGAGATGAAGAGACACAACCTACAACAAATCCACTATAATATCTTCTCTCACAGTCCCCCTTTCTGTTTCTCGCTCATAATACACATACCATACACAACCACAATACAATACCCTCATACAAAACAAGGGGTTTCCTTTTAGGGATAAAAACCCTAAATTAAACATAACTTCTACCGTCAGATCATCCGCCTAATGAACGACCCAGATTGACTACGAAATTACAATATTTTACAAGGCCCCCCTGGACCCCCCCTGGCAGTGGTTAAACGATAGGTGGTGTTGCAGCCTTGTTAAGAACAGGGGTCCAACACAATGATACATCTAAATAAATAATATAATAAGGCTCCACAGCCAACACTCAAAAGTGGGGAGGTATTCTTTCATTAAGTGGCATCAAAGAAATTAGTTAAAGCAACTCTTACAAAAATGACACTTATAACTCCAATTCAGATGATGGCATGAAAATGAATACCTCGACTGGAGAAAATAATTACATGGTTGGATTCCTAACACGAAAATGTGAAAAATTGACTATAAACTTGTCAAATTCTGAAATTGGCACATTTGGACCTCTAAGGGAATATTTTTAGTGTCTCCAAGATTTCTTTGCTCATGGTTCCACACCTCAGGCTGCTCCTGGTTCTACACTTTTCTACCCTCCACCGGTCTGGTTCTGAATGCACAAGAAGGTTTAAATTGTGTAAGGCAGATGGAGCCACCAACGTGGGCCATTGGCCTGTTGGTGGTGGTGGAAAATAATACAGAGGTCGGTCGGGTTCGAAACCTGCCCGCTCCAACCTTGGCATGTAACCGTTTAATAATGCGTGGCTTGGTATTTATATAAGGCAATGTTTATATCACACATTTCAACAATTTACATATAATGTCATTTTTTTTTAACCACCCAGGTGGCGGGCCGGCCCCACCGAGCCTGACGGGTTCAAGCTCCGCAGGTCCCTTTATATATAATATATATGGTATGGTATGGTTGGTGGGGGTGGTGACCCGCAAACTAACCTTTATATATATATAAATTTGGCGTGGGTGGAAACCTGCCACCCCAATTCAATATATATTTTTTTATTTTTTAAACTATATGGTTCAAATTTTCTCGTCGGGAAATAAGGGTTACTTGAAAAATGAAGTAGGTGAAAAATTTTCTTGTTCCGAACACCAGATTTTGTGGGCCGAGATTCTTCCAATTTGTTGCCTACCACTTGGCCAAGTTTGACTATAAATTTTTCCACCTATAAATCGATCATACGAACTCGGATTTGAGTTCCATTCACACAGTTGGAATCAGGGTGACGAGGACTACGATCTGGTCCTAGTTTCACTTCCATCTGATGACTTTGATTTTTGATCTATTTTCAAGACCACTTCTATTTCTAGATCCATTTGGATCACCACACAAGTTGTCCAGGGCTCCAAAGCATTTGTCCCAACTGTAGCTCCAGGTACTAATAACTCAATCCATATCCTTCTATGGCTCAAGAGCGCTTGTCCAACATGGACTCTAGGACTAGTAACTCAACCCACCAAGGGCTTCATAGCATTTTTCCAACCTAGGCTTCAGGAATAGTATCTCAACCCAAGCTATTCCAGGGCCTATAGAGCATTTTTTCCAACCAATGGCTCCAGTAACTAATAATTCAACCCACATCCTTAAGGAACCTGAGAACCAATCAGAAACAACAAGTGGAAAAACCCACAACACCATGGCTATCTAGGAAATGAAAAGCTTAGGCTAAAACCACTATCAATCCAGGAAAACATCCATGCCAATGACATATCATAAAAAAATAATTACATGCATATACCATGCATCAAGGAAATCATACATGCAACCAGTTACCTACAAAGCGATCCAGATATAGATATTGATCCACCTATTCCCTTGTTCTTTCCAACTTTCCTTTTCCTTCTTTCTCCAAATCAAATGAAACTAGAGTGCTCCAAGCATGCTCCAACAATGCCCAAAGATTTCTCTAAGTGTGCAATAGTATGAGGGAATAGAGAGAATAGACATAGAGCTCCAAAACTAAACTGATAAAAGCTGTGAACTAGTCCTCATAATCCTTTTTATCATTAAGGCCTCTATTTTCTTCATTTTCCTTTATTTTCCTTCAATTTTCCTCACGTGCAATTTTGAGACCTTTCACCTTCATGCCTTTTCCAATTTCCATATCCATTTATTAATCACCAGTGATCCACATCACTATGTTTTTCCCAACATTAATCTTTGAATACGTGTCCTGTGACCTTGGTTATTATTTTTATTTATTTGCATAGGAAATCAACCAGGGGTTGTTACAAACCCCTCCCCCTTAGGGGAACACTGTCCCTAGTGTTCAATGACACTTACAAATAAGAAAAAACACATTCTTCCCATGGAGCTTTATAACACAACTCGTTGCATCACTTTCATCATATCCATCTGTTGAAAAGAAAACCAACATATCATGAACACCATACCTATTATTGGAGATTTATAACATAGCTTGATGCGGTATATATATATATATATATATAAAATGATCATGGAAGAACTTGGACTTTCATGCACTAATGAAATTCCTGTAAACATGTTGTCATTCAACAAACAAAAGAAATCCAAAATTGGTGAATTCAAAGATATCACATTAGTCATGTGTTCTCAACCTGAAATTCCTAAAACATGTAGTTTCCAAGTTATCAATTTGTAATTATTCAATAATTCTTGGTAGAGATTGGAAATCACTAACCATTGGCTATTATTCTATGGATGGTTCTCATCTTATCATTCCTAAAGGTCCTAAAAACATAATCATATGTAGGTAATAAATAATAGTGAATTATATCGAAAACCTTCCCAAACCATCATTAAAATATGTATAGGAATACTTAGTGATTTGTTCCATCTTCAATGAAGAAGAAGATGGCAATCAAAGTACTGTGAGTGTTCCTTTAGATTCCTATTTAATTTGGCATATGTTCTTTGATGGGGCATCATCATAGGAATGAAATGGAGCCAACATCTTTTTGAAAAATTATTGTGGAAAATCTCATTCTTTTTCTTACCGCTTGAATTTCACATGCACTAACAACATTGCAGAGTTTGAGGCTCCACTCCTTGGGTTGGATAATACCCTTCAACTTGGAATACAAAATATTTCTATTTTTGGGGACTCTGAACTACTGGTTAATCTAATAAAAATAATTTACACCCCTTCTAACAACATAATGAGGCGTTATACTGCCCTTACTTCAGATGTTATCATGGAATTTAAAATTTTTAACATCACTCATGTAAAGAGAAGCATGATTATTGTTGTTGATGGTTTGGAAATGTATGATATGAGGCCTAAATATTTTTATGTAATTAATAATCTTGATTGCATTGTAGTAATATAGTATAGACCACACCTTCCTGATAATGAGGGATCATGGCAAGTATTTGATGATGACCAGGATATCCTCACTTTTCTTACCATTGATATCAAGGAATCATCTCAAATCGTTAATTTTGAGTAAAATGAGTATCCTAAGGTTCTGGTCCCTTTGGAAGATGCTTTCTCACCTAGTGATGTAACTAAAGTTCCTCCATTAATAAAATCACCCCTCAAGACAATTGATAAAACAATGCAGGTAAATATTGGAACTGGAAATGATCCAAAAATGTTGTATGTCTTTGATACTTTCTCTGAGGATGAAATAAATAAATTTATTCACCTTTTTTGTGAATTTTATGATATATTTTCTTGTTCCTATAATGATTTGAAGGGTTTTGATCCTTCCATTATTACTCATGTCATACCTATCAAAATTGATTCTCAACCTGTTAGGAAGAAGCAAAGACCCATAAACCTATATTTTGAGGCAACCATTAGATTTGAGTTAGATAAATGTTGGCTACTCATATTACTTATCCTATTTAATATTCTGAAAGGGTGGGTAAATTAGTTCATGTTAGAAAGAAAAATGGCCATAATTTTTTATCATTGATTTTTGTTCCCTAAACATGAATAGTGTGAAGGATAATTTTCCTCTCCCGAACATGGAATTAATATTGTAAAAATTAGATGGTTATGCCATGATGTCACTTTTAGATGGATTTTCCAGCTAAAATCAAATTTGTGTGAAGAAAAATGATAGACATAAAACGACCACCACTAAATGGGGGACATTCACTTTTAATCACATTCCTTTTGGCTTGATAAACACTAGATCTATATTTCAAAGACAAATGAATATATATTTTGACAACCTAATTACAGTAATTATCCAAGTATACTTAGAATATTTGAAAATTTATTCTAAACATCAAGCAAATAATTTTTACCATCTTGCAAGAGTTTTTACTCATTACAGAAAATATGGAATATTTTAAAACCCCATCAAGTCAAATTTTGGTGTTAAATTGGGTAAGTTGCTTGGACATATCGTCTCTGATTGAGGGATCAACATAGACCTTGAACGAGTGTCAGGTTTTTAATCTTTGTCTCCTCCTACCTTTAAAAAGGACATTCAATCATTGATGGGTAAAATAAATTTTGTAAGAAGATTCATAACAAAATTTGCAAAAATTGTCAAGCCAATCCATAATTTATTAAAAAATGATCAATATTTTAATTGGAATTTGTCCATTTAGCAAGATTTCCAACAAATTAAAGATGAAATTTCAAAAACTCTTGTTTTAACAAGCCCTGATTTCAAAAATTATTTTATCATATATACCAATGCCACACACGAAGAAATTTTTGCGATCATAATGCAAAAAAAAACATTCAAGGACCGGAAAAACCTATAACATTCACCCATCAAATGTTATCTGGTGATTCTATGAAATATTCAATGATTGAGAAACATGCTTATTCTCGTGTTAAGGCTATTGAAAAATGTAGGCATGTCATCCTTGGAAAGCACAGGTAAGAACTCCTTTACCATCTGTAAAATTTTTACTGTCTCAAAATTTAATGTCTGGTAAATTAACACATTGGCTGACTAAAATTCAAGAACACGACCTTACTATAGCTACTTCCAACACTATTAAGGGTCGGGATCTAGGTTTTCACCTTGCACAAGATTTGGATTATACCAAGGATATTGAATCACAAAATCAATATTTTGTTGATTTATTTTTCATCCGAGATGAACAATCTAAAATTTACCATCACCCTTGGTATCATAATATCATTTTTTATCTAAATTACTAGAAATTTCCAGAAAACTTAGACAAAATCCGGAGAAGAAAACTCAAACTTGACACATCAAAATATGTATTTGTAGGCAATATCTTAATTAGAAAATCTCTTGAAGGAGTACTCTTGAGGTGCGTAGATGAAAATTTTACAAATGTTATTTTGAAATGCTTGCATATATCATCTAAACAATTTGATCATGTAGATGGTCATTTCACTGAAATATCCATTGCTTACAAAATTTTGAGAACCAAATATTATTGGTTGCATATCTTCAAGGACACCTTTAATTTTTCAGACCATGCAATGAATGTCACTGTGCGGCTGGAAAATTGCAATACTCATTAATTCCTTTGGAACCCATCATTGTCACATGCCCCTTTATCAAATGGGGGTTTGATTTCATAGTCCCAATCAAACCATATTCTTCAACTAATCACATTTATATCCTGACCGCAATAGATTATTTTAGCAACTTTTCTGAAGTGATTTTTCTCAAATGGGCTACTAATATCATGTTATTCAATTCTTTGAAGAAACTCTAATGCCTACATTCAACACACCTATTCACATCGTAGCTGATAATGGCACTTATTTTATTTCTTATAAATTCACTCTTTTTTTCAACAATTTTTCTATCAAGCATAATTTTCCATCTTCTTACTACCCCCAAGCAAATGTGCTAACTGAATCAAAAAATAAAAATATTCTTAAGATCCTTAAAAATATCATTTCTGATAATCCCAAATAATGGCGTATTTTTCTTTCTTGAGACTTATGGGTAGATCGTACTGCCACTAATGATCCAAATTTATGCAGGAATGCAACAGAATACACATATAACCATAAATATAAAAATGCAGTAGAAATATCACTTCATTTCATTAATATCAAAGAACTGAAATTTGTTTACAAACAAAATGGAACTAAACTAGCTAGGGCGCTGGTAGCTTATCTCTGAGAAGAGATGTGGTGGCTACAAGCCTGTGAAATTTGGCGTTACAATGAGGCTCGAAGGCCTATATATTATTGAGAAATAATGGAAAACCCTAAACATCCAAAAACCTAAACCTAGGAGATGAAATGCCAGAATATGGGCCATGTCGAGGTAAATTGGTACATCAATTTCTCGGGGTCATAACTTTGGCATATTATCTCTGTTTGACACACATGATACATCGTTAGAAAGATCTATTTGAGGAATACAAATGCTGACAGCGAATATCAAATCCAAAACATACTCATATTCTTCGGAGGTTTGATTCCCAAAAAACGTCGTTTAGGGCCTCAAAACGGCTCCCAAAGTTCAGGACCTGAAAAACCACTAAAAATAGTAAATTGTGTTATATTTAAGGAAATTGAAAAACTGAAAGAAACAATGGTGGGGCCCCAAGTGGAATAGGCAGGTGGCCACCAATATCCACCTGGATCAACTAAGGTAAAGAATGGTGTTACACCCTTCCAAATTATCTATGGGAAAGAAGCTATCATGCCAATCGAGAAGAAATTAACTTCCTTTCGTCTTACCTTCCAAACTAAAGAGTTTAAGGAATCTGATTTAATCAACCATTATCATGCACTCCTATCTCTTGATGAAAAAAGAACCAAATTTCTCAATAAAATTCAGAAAAAGGAAAAATTCTATGTAAAAATATCATGATAAAAAGGCTAAAGATGACACTTTTTAAGTAGAACATAACGTTCTTTTGTGGGATCTAGCCCATGTTCAGAAAGGAAAGCATACTAAGTTGTAAAAGCTCTAGATTGGGCCATATGAAATAACTTCCAACATTGGAATTAATTCCTACATGCTGATGTTGGCAATATGATTCTTATGTCTTAATATGCTTTCCTTCATGGAAACCTACTTGATGAGTTTCCTTTTGATAGCAACCTATGTGTTAAAGATGTAAAAATGATGTTTCTACAGGTCAGTTCAAATGTGACAAAGAAAGGAATTCTAGTAAGTGCCAAAGAAATGAAAAAGGTAATATTTCACAATGTATACGCAGGTTTAATGAAGGCAACCTGCATACATACGCAGGTTGGTATACAGGCAACCCATGTATACATCCAGATTTAGTATATACACAGTTTTTGTGATGAGAAGTCATGTATACACACAGGTACGGAGAATCCAAGTCGTGTATGCCTTTTGCGCTCTAAAATTATGATACTAGGGGGCATTACCATGGTTTTAGCTCACAGTGTTGAGAATTTTTTAGTCTATTTGATTCCGTCCAAGAATACCATCGACACTTGTGTGGTTTTGGCTCATGGTATTCGTAAAGGCTAAATCTATATAAAGAGAAGAATATCATAGTGCAAATGTGTGAATGTGTAAGGGTTGTTATTGAATACTTCCCAGTGAAATATATCTGCATTGGATGGACTCTGTTTATTGGTAGATCTGAAACTATGACGCACCCTTGGATACAATGATGGATCATGATCTCTAGACCTGAAATGACTATGTATTTGACCTATTGATGAGATTATTGGATCTGTGACCTCGCGCATATTTTGTTGAAGTGAAGTAAAGAAATCTAGGTAAGTCTATAGATCTGAAACTTTATGCAAAATTAATATTTACAGATCTATACGCTAGTTCGTCTCGGTGGAAGCACGTATATACGTGGCTTTGTCTTATCTAAAGCGCGTATGGAAGTCAGGGTTTTCTGAAGCTGGCTAGAGAGGTTATCTGTTTATTACTACTATATTCCTGTTGTTTGTCAATGAAGTCTTCATATAGATCTGGGTTGTTTGAATATTGTATTTGCTGCTAAGTTGAATATGTACAAATCTGATCAATGAGTGATTAAATATGATCAATGATGCTGACTGAATAAGGACTCTACAAATCTGAAAATATATCTGACTGAAAGCCTCAGATCTATTTCTGAGACTGATCATATTCTGGAAATTTAGCATTCTCAGATCTATACGCATGTTCGTGTGAAGGAAAGCGTGTATACACGCGAGTTCAGTAAAGTGAAGTAGCATATGCATTTTAAGATAATGAATGATCAGGGTTGATATTGGTTCTGCATACTGATTCTGAAATCTGGGTTTATTACTGTGTTCTAGTTACAATTATCTCTCTGTTCTGATTGAATTTTGGGTTAAGTTTATTATTGTTGATCTCTATGTTGAGTTGTGTTGAAGCTGTGGAATCCAGTGTGAAAATTTATGAAACGTGTTCTGCAGTGGGTTTGAGGGTTGAAGCCTTCAGTGTGGAAGTAGAAGCTTCCTGCCAATAGATGCTGGTGTTCTGATCAGAGGGTTGTAGCTCCCTTCCAGTAGAGGCTGGTAAATGAGATTAGGGGGTTGGAGCTCCCTTCCAGTAGTAGCTGGAGAACGAGAGAAGGTTGCAGCCTTCTGCAAGTAGATTCCTGCGTACTTATATGATTCTGCATTAGTACAATATTGTAAGTAGTTTTCCATATAATAAATATTGAAGACAGAGATGACAGCAGCGGTGGTTTTCTCCTGAATTGGGTTTCCACCTTAAATCTTGGTGTTCATGTGTGATGCTCTTGTGTGATGATTTATTCTATTACTTCTTAACTATATGATGCATAACTGATGGTCTGGATTAAAGATTTCTTTTAAATGTTTATCAAAACAGTTGAGTTATTTGTGTATATGCTAGTTTATGTTTTGAAAGCCGCGTACATACTCTAGTTGGGTTAATCAAAGTAGCGTATAGAAATCAGTAAAGGGAAAAGGAAAAAGATTGTGATTATTCAAAATACTGATTCACCCCCCCTCCCCCTCCCCCCCCATCTCAGTATTTTTCCCAACAATTGGTATCAGAGTTGGTCCTTCTTAAGAAGCTTAATCACTAGAAGGAAGAGCATCTAAGATTAGAAATCAAGATGGGACATCATCTATTAGACCGCTACTCTTCAACGGAAACAATTTAATCTTCTGGAAGACAAGGACAAGATCCTATATTCAGTCTCTTGGAGAAAATGTATGGGCTATAGTTGAAGGCGATTATCAATATCCAGCCTCAGTTCTAGCAGATCCAGCAGTAAGAAAGAACTATGAAACAAATGCAAATGTTGTCAATGCATTATTGGGGAGTCTGACTGAATCAGAATTTATCAAATTCATGAAGTTGAATACATCAAAAGAAATATGGGACAAAATCATTCCGAGCTATGAAGGTGATGCCAAGGTAAAAAGCGCTACACTCCAAACTCTTAGAATTCAATAGGAAAAACTCAGAATGCATAATGATGAAAGCATTGCTAGCTTCTTTTTATGTCTATATGAGATTGTAAATCATATGAGAAATCTTGGTGAAATTATAACTGATACTACTCTTGTAGAAAAGGTTTTAAGATCTCTAACTCCTAAATTCGA
The DNA here is from genome assembly GCA_034641835.2 of Pinus albicaulis. Taxonomy (NCBI): domain Eukaryota; kingdom Viridiplantae; phylum Streptophyta; class Pinopsida; order Pinales; family Pinaceae; genus Pinus; species Pinus albicaulis. The sequence continues at coordinate 243,689,861 of CM076582.1, forward strand.
GTCAAAAGTATCTTCTATTGAAGAGAAGCAGGATCTACAAACTCTTACTATTGTTCAAATTCATGGGATCCTAAATGCATGTGAAATGAGAAAAGGAGGTCCATCTAAAGTCAAAGAATTTGTTTTTAGAGCTGCTACAAAAGGAAAGGAAATAGAAGAACAAGAAGGATCAGGGTATGTTTCAGAAGAATATGAGATAAATTTTGTAAATAAACTACAACTTGGCACTAGGGGGTTCATAGGTAAGCTTCCTTTCAAATTTTTTTCTTATGGAAGAGTTGGTAATTATGCTGCTAAATGTCCTCATAAAGATAATCATGAAAAGGGAAAGGAATTAGCAAAAGGAAATAAGAAATGTTTCATCAATAGAAAAAATTATTATACTCATGAAGATAGTGATGGTCTATCAAATAGTGAAGAAGGAGAATTTGATCAAGATATTAGACTACTCATGTCATTTGAAAAGAACACTAGTGTGACTAAAGATACATTTATGGATGCTTTAGGAGAAAATTATTTTCTTCAAGAAATCAATCAACTCAAAATATGTTTGGAAGAAAATAAAATAGCCATAGATACTCTAAAGAATCAGCTTATAGAAAAGGAGAAGCACAATGAGAAATTAGAATGTGAAATAGTAAGTCTAAGAAAGGAAATTGAGAAATTGAAAACCTTAAATCTTAGATTTTCTAAAGGATCTGAAAACTTAGATGAAATTATCAAGGTTCAACGCTCTCCTCTTGTAAAGACAGTTCTTGGATATATCAGAGAATATTCTCAATCTTCAACACCAAGCTATCTAAATGCAGCTAAAGCCAACTAACATCATTTCATCACTCAGCAAAAGAACAAAGAGAATACCCAAGTAAAGCATGACCACTTCAATTCAAGGATGAACAATAACAAAAGTATCAATCAGCAGGTAAACATCAATAGAAGGTTCCATGAACACATAAATTTACTCTTCAATGGACAATGTTTCTCATGTCATAACTTTGGTCATAAAGCTGCTCAATGTGTTGCATACAAAACCATCATGACCAGAGAAGCAAGAAAGCAAAGAAATGAGACTAGAATAAAGAAGAATACTTATAACAACTTTTTTCCTTTTCAAAACGAAATTGAATGTTCTTATTGCAATAACTTTGGACATGAATAATCTAAATGCATGAGCAAACTTCAGCCAAAAGAGCATATACCCTCAAACTCCAAGGTATGGAAAAAGAAGGACGTACAAGTTGAAAGTTGCGGCATAGCTTTATTTGTAGGAGGGGAATAAAATCAATGGTACATTGATAGTGGATGCTCAAAACACATGACAGGTGATAAAAATAAACTCCTTTCATACAATGCTTTAGAGAAGGAAATGAATGTTACTTTTGGAAATGACTCTCTTGTTGTCATTAAGGGTAAAGGTTCTATTTTTCTAAAAGAAAAGGTGAAAGCTAACAATTTTATGTATGTGGAAGGATTAAATCATAACTTGTTGAGTGTGAGTCAAATGTGTGATCAAGGAAATGAAGTTGTCCTTAGTTCAAAAGAATGTGTAGTATGTGAACTTGACACATGAAAAAAGGTAATAAAATGAACTAGAACACCAAGCAATCTGTATATATTGAAAGGTGGCTAAGAGCAATGCTACTTAGGTAAATCTACAGAAAATTGGTTATGACACAGAATATTGGGACATTTGAGCTTCTCTCAAATAATAAAATCTAGCAGACTCAAAGTTGTTCGTGGTCTACCCAACATCACTCTGCCTGAAAGTACCATATGAAAATCATGCCAATTTGGTAAGCAAACTAGGGTGAAATTCAATGCCAAAAAAGGATCATCAAGTAAGCTTCTTGAACTTATACATACAATCTATGTGGACCTGTAAGGAAAAAGTCACCTCGTGGACTATATTCTATTTATTGATGACTTCTCTAGAATGTGTTGGATCGGTTTACTGAAACATAAATATGAAGCATTTGAAAAATTTAAGAAATTCAAAGCTTTGGTTGAAAATGAATTATATCTAAAAATCAAATGTCTTAGATCTGACCGAGGAGGAGATTATATATAAGATGAATTCTTTGATTTTTGTGAACATTATGGCATAAAAAGACAATTTTTTGTAGCTAGAACTCCACAACAAAATGGCGTGGCAGAAAGAATGAATAGAACAGATCAAGAGATGGATCGTGCCATGCTTGATGAATCTGGAACTCCCGATACCATTTGGGGAGAAGCAGTACATACTGCAGTAAATATTCTTAACAAGGCTCATGTTCGTGTAAAAAATGATAAAACTCCTTATGAGCTCTAGTATGGTAATCTTCCCACTGTAAAGAATTTTAGAGTTTTTGGAAGAAAATGTTTTATCAATAACAATGATGAAAAACTTGGTAATTTTGAGCCTAGAGCAGATGAAGGAATATTTCTTGGTTACTCTTCTAGAAGTAAAGCATATAAATGTTACAATAAAGACTTAGGAATATTTTTGAATGTATTGATGTTGTAATTGATGAGTCTGTCACAGCTCCTAAAAGGGAAATAACAACAACAAATGAAGATGATGATGATGTATATTTTCCCTCATCAAATGGAAACAATATAGAAGGAGAACCCAATGAAGCACCAGAAGAAGATATATCCGAAAAGGCTCCATCTAGGTATATTCAAAAGAATCATCCAAAATCTCAAATTCTGGGAGAAAAGGAATAAGGTGTCCAAACAAGAATAACTCTTGTAGGATCGCCTAGTTATCTGGCATTCTTATCCACTATTGAACCACAGAATGTAAATCAAGCTAGTAAAGATGAATTTTGGATTGAAGCTATGAATGAAGGACTTGATCAGATTGAAAAGAATCATACCTGGGAATTGGTTCAAAGACCTCATGATAAAAAAGTTATTGAAACAAAATGGATATTCAAAAACAAGTTAAATGAAAATGGAGATGTTATTAAAAAGAAAGCTAGACTTGTTTGTAAAGGGTGCACTCAACAAGAAGGTATATATGGACTTTGAAGAAAAATTTTCACCCGTAGCCAGAATTGAAGCCATAAAAATGTTTCTTGCTTTTTCAAGTTTTCAACAATTCAAAGTTTATCAAATGGATGTAAAATTTGTTTTCCTCAATCGTGATCTAGAATAAGAAGTTTATATAGAAAAACAAGAAGGATTCATTATGGGAAATGATGGAAAAATTGTTTGCAAACTTAAAAAGTCTCTATATGGTCTCAAACAAGCTCCCCGAGCATGGTACTATCTCCTTGACAAATATCTTCAACAACAAGGTTTCACAAAAGGATCTGCTGACAGCAACTTATACACAAAAATTGAGAATGATAAACTATTAATTATTGTTGTGTATGTTGATGACATCATTTTTGAAAGTAATGAAGAGTCCATGAGTAAGAAATTTTCTTCTGTTATGAAGCAAGAATTTGAAATGTTATTACCTGGGGAACTAACATATTTTCTTGGCTTACAAGTACAACAAGCAACGGATGACATATTTCTATCTCAAGAAAAATATCTCAAGCAAACTCTAAAGAAGTATGGGATGGAAGACTGCAAACCTGTAAGTACTACAATGGTAACTGGATGTAACCTCATTTCTCATGATGATTCTCCCATGGTGAATCAACCAGAGTATAGATCCATGATTGGAAGTCCACTTTATCTAACCAGGACAAGACCAGACATTATGCATGTATAAGGGATTGTTGGATGATTCCAAGCTAATCTAAAAGAGTCTAACCTTCAAGATGTAAAAATAATATTCAAATATCTACAAGGGACTCAAGACTTTGGTCTATGGTATCCAAAGAATGTTGATCTCACTCTTCATGCTTACATAGATGCGGACTGGGTTGGAAATGTTGATGATAAAAAAAGCACTAGTGGTGGTGCATTCTATATGGGGCCTCGATTAGTATCTTGGTTCAGCAAGAAACAAAGTTATATGGCCTTATCTACAATAGAAGAGAAATATGTGGCTACCGCATCATGCCGCACACAACTTCTTTGGATGATGCAGACATTATAAGATATTCAAATCAAATGTTCACCTCCCATCTCCCTCCTATGTGATAATATAAGTGCCATCAACATCTCGAAAAATCCTGTTATGCATTCCAAGACCAAGCACATTCCTATCAAGTATCACTTCTTACATGAACAAGTGCTTGAAAAAAAGGTAAAATTGGAGTATGTTCCCTCCAAAGAACAAGTTGTTGACATATTTACTAAACCTATTCCTAGGGAAGCATTCAAATATCTCAGGCAGAAGCTAGGAGTTGTCTCTGCCTCTCTTATCAAATCTTCTTAATATCAGAAGATTAAATTCAGTACGTTGGTTGCATGTAGGTGAATCATGTATATACGCGAGTTTCTGTACATAAAACCGTGTATGGTATTTGCTGACAGAAGTTCTATGGGTCAGCTTTCAAAACAGTTTGTGGTGTTGTTGGGTAAACTTTGTTGTTTTGGTATTCATCTTACAATACCTTTCTTTGATATTTATCTCCTTGATGAAGATGCTTTGATGAATTATTTTTTGAAGGTGTTTAGGATGCAAAAGTTTAGGGGGAGCATTTTCCTTGCTAAAGAGGATGCATTGTTGGCATTATGATTGGTTTTTGTGTCATGATCTGATTGGTTTTTGTGTCATGATCTCATGTTTGATATTCTTTGGTTATCCAGAGTTATATATGTTATTTGATGAAAAGGTCATGTTGAGACCTATGATATAAATTTGTCATATTCATTCATGTGTCAGGACTTGTTCAAATTTGTAAACCCACTTGCTTGGGTAATTGAGTCAATATGTAAATCCTATTGGTTGGATCCTTGATGTAATTTTGATGTCCTTGGTGATAGGAAAGGTCATACTTTTTTGAGATAAAAAGTCATGTATTTCATTTAAATTCTATCCGCATGTGCTCAGGAGGAGCAATCATCCACCCTTTGCTCTTGATTTCAAAGGGGGAGAATGTTTGATGTTTGAATAATATTTATGTATCTACATGATGTGTTGATCAAACTGCATCATGGTTGCCATCAAGTCCAAAGGGGGATAATGTTGGAAATATGATTCTTATGTCTTAATATGTTTTCCTTTATGGAAACCTGATTGATGAGTTTCCTTTTGATAGCAACCTATGTGTTAAAGATGTAAAAATTATGTTTCTACAGGTCAGTTCAGATGTGATAGAGAAAGGAATTCCAGTAAGTGCCAGAGAAATGAAAAAATCAATATTTCACAATGTATACGCATGTTTAATTAAGGCAACCAGCATACATACGTAGGTTGGTATATAGGCAACCCGTGTATACATCCAGATTTAGTATATACGCAGTTTTTATGACGAGAAGTCGCGTATACATATGATTACGAAAAAGCCAAGTCGTGTATGCCTTTTGTGCTCTAAAATTATGATACCAGGGGGAATTACCATGATTTTAGCCCACAATATTGAGCGTTGTGTCATATATTTGATTCCATCCAAGAATACCATCGACACTTGTGTGGTTTTGGCTCATGGTATTGGTAAAGGCTAAATCTATATAAGGAGAAGAAGATCATAGTGAAAATGTGTGCATCTGTAAGGGATGTTACTGAATACTTCTCTCTGGACTATATCTGCATGGGATGGACTTTGTTTATTGGTAGATCTGAAACTATGATGCACTCTTGCATACAATGATGGATCAGATCTATAGACCTGAAATGACTATGTATTTGATTTATTGATGAGATGATTGGATCTGTGACCTGGCGCATATTTTCTGAAGTGAAGTAAAGAAATATGGGTAAGTCTATATATCTGAAACTTTATGCAAAATTAATATTTACAAATCTATACACTAGTTCGTCTCGGTGGAAGCACGTATATACGCGGCTTTATCTCAACTAAAGCGCGTATGGAAGTCAGGGTTTTCTAAAGCTGGCTGGAGAGGTTATAGATTTAAAACTGTTATATTCTTGATGTTTGTCAATGAAGTCTTCATGTAGATCTGGGTTGTTTGAATACTGTATATGCTTCTAAGTTGAATATGTACAAATCTGATCAATGAGTGATTAAATATAATTAATGATGTTCACTGAATAAGGGTTCTGTAAATCTGAAAGCCTCAGATCTGGCTCTGAGACTGATCATATTATGTAAATTCAGTATTCTCAGATCTATACACAAGTGGGTGTGAAGGAAAGAGCGTATACATGCGAGTTCAGTAAAGTGAAGTAGCGTATGCATTTTAAGATAATGAATGATCAAGGTTGAGATTGATTCTGCATATTGATTCTTAAATCTGGGTTTATTACTGTGTTCTGGTTACAGTGATCTCTCTGTTCTGATTGAAGTTTGGGTTAAGTTTATTGTTGTTAGTCTTTATGCTGAGTTGTGTTGAAGCTATGGGACCTAGTGTGAAAATTTATGAAACGTGGTCTATAGTGGGTCTCAGGGTTGAAGCCTTCAGTGTGAAAGTAGAAGCTTCCTGCCAGTAGATGCTGGTGTTCTAATCAATGGGTTGTAGCTCCCTTCCAATAGAGGCTGGTAAACGAGATCAGGGGGTTTGAGCTCCCTTCCAGTATTAGATGGAGAACGAGAAAAGGTTGTAGCCTTCTGCAGGTAGATTCCTGCGTACTGATATGAGTCTGGATCAGTACAATATTGTAAGCAATTTTCCATATAATAAATATTGAAGACAGAGACAACAACAGTGGTGGTTTTCTCCTGAATTGGGTTTCCACATTAAATCTTGATGTTCATGTGTGATGCTCTTGTGTGATGATTTATTATGTTACTGCTTAACTATATGATGCATAACTGATGGTTTGGGTTAAATATTGCTTCTAAATGTTTATCAAAATAGTTGATTTATCTGTGTATACGCTAGTTTCTATTTGGAAAGCTGCATACATATGCTAGTTGGGTCAATCAAAGTAGCGTATAGAAATCAATAAAGAGAAAAGGAAAAAGATTGTGATTATTGCAAATACTGATTCACCCCCCCCCCCCCAATATTTTTCCCAACAACTGAAAGATGATGATGACAAGATATTCTCCTATCCTACTAATGGTTACTATATTAAACCTTACTCTGATCCTACTATGGGATCTATTTAGTTATGAACCTATCTCTGGTCAAAAAAAAATTGTCTTCTATTCTGCTTTTTTTTTGTCATTATTAATTTATTTTATTATGTTCGGTTTATTTTAGTTTTTGTATGTTGATTATTTGATCGATTGATGAAATAATGTTATATATGCATCTTTAATAAATTATAATGCAAAAACAAAAAAATTCTCTTTCTTTGTTATAACCTACTCAAAAGGAGAAAACAATGGTGCTACAACTAGAATTTGACATTGTATTGTTTTAAATCATGAGTACATATACAGTGACTCATCTTTTAACCCAACAAGATGAATATATATCACTCCCTTTGCTCTAGGAAAACATCACCCTAAATATTTTGTACTAGCAAGTGAAAATTTGTTGGTGAGTGTATCTTCACAAGCTCTTCCGTGAGGGGGAGGGAATTGAAATTACATTCTTCACTTTTTTTGTTTTGTGAAACTACATATTCTGAATTTAAATATATCTCCCTATATTTCCTTATGGAGTCACCAAATTTTGACATATATTTTGAAAATATTTGATTTTGTAATGTGCTACAAAATCTCTCACCTCTGTCATGCCTAGCCACACCCCAATTGTTTGTCAGTAAATTTTTTTCATCTATCGTATGACCTTGTTTTTACTGCCACGACCACAAGGGGAGCACCAATAAGATATTTTTCAAATGACACTACATCCATAATATGAAGGATACAATTGCACATTCTTATTATCATGTTATGTCTTTCACATGATATCAATTTGATGTTTTAGTGATGTTTTGATTGGCCACGCCTTTGTCATATTATTTCGCCACCTCTTCAATCACAACACACATGTTAGTCAACACAATTATTTTATGCAAATCATTAATGAATTATTGTATTGAGAATTATGGATATATGTTATGAAACTAGCTCCAAAAATAGAAGAGAAGAGAGATCAACGCCTCAGAAATCAGCCACTTCGAGGGGAAAACCTCCAATAAATTACATAAATGAACAATTCTTGGATGATTCAAATGACCAAAACCTCCTTTCTATATATAGGAGTCCATGGGGCCACAATGTAATCCTAGTCGACCTAACAATAATAATGTAAGGGCACAATAATAACAACATGGGGTTTACAGGGGTACAACAATAACAATAAGGGGTATACTAGTAATATAGGGACCTAAAATGCTCCTCTCATTCAAAAAAGTGTTGTCCTCAACGCTTGAGTAGCTCCGTGTGCTTCTGTATAAAATTCTCATCCTCCCATGTAGAATCTTCAGTGGGTAAGTTCTTCCATTTAATGAGATACTCTGAAATTGATCGATTTTGTAGCTGTCAAGTTCTTGTTTCCGTGACTGCTTTAGGTTCCAATATGGTTTTTCATTCCTCATAAATTTCTTGCAATATTGTTTGAACTGGAATTTTGTACCCTATAACCTTCTTTAAGGATGAAACATGGAAAAATAGATGCACTCGCGAAGAAGCATGAAGCTCCAATTTGTATGCCATAGAACCAATCTTTTGCAACACCTTGTAAGGACCATAGTACTTTGGCAATAATTTATTATCCTTCTTAGCTTTCTTGAGGGACATTTGTTTGTATGGTTGTAGCCGTAAAGATACCCAGTCTCCTACATCAAAACTTCTCTCGCTGCGATGTTGATCTGCCTGTTGTTTCATTCAATTTTGTACCAAATTTAGGTTATCCTTTAAGAGTTGGAGAACTTCTTGTTGATGCTCGATGTGATCTTCCACTTCTTGAACCCTAGAATTTTCCCTTAAAGAAGATGTGATGGACGATGGATGCTATCCATAAATTTCCATAAACGGGGTCATTTTTGCTGCAGTATGGAAGGAAGTTTTATACCACCATTCAGCGAAAGGTAACCACTTGACCCATTATGCTTGCTTATCAGATACAAAACAACGAAGATATCCTTCCAAAAATTTATTCACTATCTCAGTTTGACCATCAGTTTGAGGATGATAAGATGAGTTATGAGCTAGTTGAGTACCCAAACAAGAAAATAATTTCGTCCAAAAGTTTCTTATAAAAATGGGATCTTTGTCACTTACAATAATCTTCCAGCTTCCATGTAGCTTTTGAATTGTTTCCATAAATGCAGTAGCAACTGTAATTGCTTTAAATGGATGAGATAATGCACAAAAGTGTGCATACTTGGTAAGTCTATCATCTACCACCATGATGACACTCTTTCCTTCGGACTTAGGTAAACCTATGATAAAATCCATTGAAATCTCCTCCCAACATTGACTTGGAATGGATAAAGGTTGTAGAAGACCTGGGATCTTAATTGTCTCAACTTTATTTTGCTGGAAAACCAAACATTCCTCCACAAAATTTTGAATATCCGATTTAAGGCCATCCCAAAAAAATTCTTTCTTCACCCTGTGGTAAGTTTTTAAAAATCCCGAGTGTCCTCCTAAAGGAGAAGTGTGCAATTCCAAAAGAATACATTGTTTTAGTTGGGAATTCTTGCAAATATATAAGAGATCTTTGTACCATAAGGAATCAGTTTTCCAACTAAATGTATCAGATGTACTAGGATCTTGCTGCAAATTTTGAACAAGTGTCCACACTTCTTCGTCCTTCTTCCATTCATTCGTCCTTCTACACATTGCCTCTTTAAGATGTTAAAAGGCCTTAGTTGCTTCAAGAGTCCATGAAAATACATATTTCTTCAATAATGTTGTTAGAGGTGTTTCTATTCTCCCATAATTCTTAACAAACTTGCGATAATACCCTGTTAATCCAAGAAATCCACGCAAATGCTTTATGGTTGTGGGGACTTTGCCTTCCTTAATGGCTTTAATTTTGTTAGAGTCTACTTTAACACCTTCGTGAGATACAATTTGACCTAGATATTCCACCTCTTGTACTCCAAAGAAACATTTCAATGTTTTTTCATATAATTTTTTCTCCTCAAATATTTTGAGCACCCTATCAACATGTTGAACGTGATCCTTCCAAGACCTGTTGTAGATTAGTATATCATCAAAAAATACTAGCACAAATTTTCTAAGGAAGGGTTCTAAAATGGAATTCATCAACCCTTGAAATGTAGAAGGTGCATTGGTAAGGCCAAAAGGCATGACCAAAAATTCATAATGACCCTCATGAGTTCGAAATGTTGTTTTCGGAACATCGTTAGTCTTTATTCTAATTTGATGATATCCTGAACGAAGATCCAACTTAGTAAAATAAATTTCTCCATGTAATTCATCCAATAATTCATCAATCACAAGAATGGGAAATTTATCTTTAATAGTGAGCTTATTGAGCTCCCTATAATCCGGACACATGCGCCATGATCCATCCTTTTTGTGCACCAATACTACTGGAGTGGAGAAATAACTTTGACTAGGTTGAATTATACCAGCCTCTAACATTTTTGCAATCATACATTCAATTTCGCTCTTTTGGACACAAGAATATCTGTAAGGCCTGATGTTTGGAGGAACACTTCCTGGAACAAAATGAATTGCATTATAATGATCACGAATAGGTGGGAGTCCTTTGGGAGTTTCAAAAACCTTGGAATGATTGTCCAATACTTTTTGGAGATCTGGAGAAATAGATGATTTTGATGTTGGAACTTCTAGTGAGAATAATTGTGCAATTACACCTCGTTGTTCTTTCTTCAGAATCTTGGTCATGAAACTAGAGCTTATTATCTTTCCTGGCTTCCCTGTGATACCTCGTAGTTTGATTTCCTTTCCTTCCGAAAAAAATCAAGAAAAGTTCTTGAAAATTAAAAGTTGTTGTCCCCAAAGATTGTGACCATTGTACTCCTAGTACAACATCAACAGCTCCCATTGGAATAGAAAGAATTGGACTATTCAATACATATTCCCCCATGGTAAGTTTGATATTATGGCATTTTCCAAAGTAATTTATAGTTTCTTCATTTGCAACCATCACTTGACATTCTGGCGCTGGGTATAGGAAACAATTCAATTCCTTGGCTACCTTACAATGAATAAAATTATGGGTACTACCCGAATCAATCAACACTATTACCTTTTTCTTCTTGTTATGTCCTTCTATATTGAGAGTTTGAGTAGTGGTAATTCTTGCCAATGCATTACACGATATGGTCAGACTAATTTCTTCTTCTTCCAGGGTTGGTTCCTAGTGTACATCCTCTTCTTTTGAAGTTTCTTGTTCATTTTCTTCTTCCTCCTCACAATCTATGTAAAATCATTTCTTCTCATCACACTTATGACCTTTAGTGTATTTTCTATCACAACTAGAGCAAAGCCCTTTTGCTCTTTGTTCTTCCAATTTTTGTGGTGTCAACCTTGTAGGTTGTGGAAGTCTAGTAGTAGCAACACTTCCATATTTATAGATGTGAGTGGTAGGCTTCCTTGTCGCCATAATTTTACATTCAATTTTTCTTGCCAACCTGAATGCCTTCTCCAATGAATCAGGTTCCCAAACACGAACTTCATGTTGGATTTTATCCTTTAAAGTACCTATGAAGGCATCAATCTTGTGTTCCTCTGGAATATCAGTTACCCTTATATTCAATTTTTGGAATTCCTCAATGTGCTCTCCCACTGGACCCTTTTGTTTGAGATTTATCAATTGGCTAAAGAAGGTGTTGCTCTTTGTATCCTCATAATGTGCTATCATTTCCTCTGTAAAAATTGACCAAGTGACAATTTTTTTATGAGATCAAAGCCATCGATACAATACAAATGTATTTTGTTCTAAATGTAAAGTTGCAATGCATACCTTTTGTGTGTTTTGCACATTATTGAGATCAAAATATTGCTCCATTTGTAGTATCCATGTTACGGGATCCTTGCCATCAAACTTCCTCATATCCATCTTTGGAATATGGTGGTTCTTCCATCCAACAATAGAGTTTATGAAATCATGATTAACATTTATTTTGTTCTCATCATGAGTTTCCTCTACTATATTTTCACCATTAGGAAACATTTCTTGTATCAACTTTGTCAAACTTTCCATGTCTACTTTTAGATCATTCTTCATGTTTTCCATGTACTCTTTCATTTTTTCTTCCATGTCATCCATCTTAGCTTCCATTCCATCCATATTATCTTCCACGCCTTTATTCAAAGCATCCATATTATTATTCAAACCATCCATCTTTGCTTCCACGCCTTTCTTCACAACTTCCATTTCATTTTTTGTTGCTCTTTGCGAGAGCGAAATTTGGTGCACTTGCGCTTGTAATTTTGATAGATCATGTTGCAATTATTTATCTTCATGAGTCATAGTAGAGTAATCTAAGGGATTATTGGGTGTTGAATTCTTTTCAAGAGGAATTTTAGAACCCAATACTGATATCTATGCTCAATAGGCCTTTGGAATCACTTAAAACTGATTTTTCAAATACGACTTATGCAATTTGAAAAAAAAATACACACCTTTTTCTTGATTTTGAGGAGCTTGATATTGAAACTGAATTATCTCTCTGATTTTGGATCTTCAATATCTAAAATTTGGTGATGAAGTATCCCTATGAATCTTCTTTCAAATTCCATAGGTATGACCTTATTTGGATTCTTGAAGGCAAAGTTATGCCCAATCTCCTATGATGACATAATTATGGACTGGTTCAGTAGAGAAAACTTGTACAACTTGCCACGTGTCATTGTTTCCTCCTTTGGCTCTAAAATTAATACAGAAGAATCTACATTCCGTGCAGTTGTGTCCACTTTTTACAGAATTTCAATCCAATGATCAGAGACAGAGTTATGACGATTTTCCCATGGTCACCTCTTTGAGATGACATTCGAGAGCCTGAAAAATCCCTAACTTCCACAGACCATATCTCCGAAAATATTATGAATAAAGCTTTGAAATTTTTCCATGGTGTTCCTCAGGATTGCGGCTTTTCTCTATGAAAATTTTAGCTTCTTAACCCTCGTAGAAAAAAACGTTATAGCGAAAATTCCACAATGTCTTGTTTAGGTTAAATTTAGGAGCCTGCAAAACTCCCTAACTTTCACAGATCATATCTCCGAAAATATTGCGAACCAAGATCTGAAATTTTTCCACGAAATTCCTCAGGATTTTGGCTTTGCTCTATAAAACTTTCAGCTTTTGAACCTTCGTAGAAAAAAATTTATAGCGACAATTCCACGATGACCTGTTTGGAGTAGTGAAACCCTAGAATCCAAACCTCGGATACCAAATGTTATGAAACCAACTCCAAAAATAGAAGAGAAGAGAGACCAATGCCTTAGAAATCAGCCACTTCGAGGGGGAAACCTCCAATAAATTACATAAATGAACAATTCTCGGATGATTCAAATGACCAAAACCTCCTTTCTATGTATAGGAGTCCATGGGGCCACAATGTAATCCTAGCCGACCTAACAATAATAATGTAAAGGTACAATAATAACAATATGGGGGTTACAGGGGTACAACAATAACAATAAGGGGTATACTAGTAATATAGGGACCTAACAATATCATGAGTTTTGAGAGATCATTTTATGAAAAGTGATTGTGTTGAAAAGTTTCTAATATATATGCTACAGAACATTGCTTTGCAAATTGATCAAATTGTCAAGATATATGCAATTTTTTTTTGCCACATCACAAAATATATAGAATTACAAAATTGTGGATTAATATTTCAATGCAATTCTATGGTTGTAAGTGCTACATTTTGTAACTATTTCATCATATGAAAATTATATGCGCTAGAATATTCACCACCAAATATCACAATATATCATGGAACTTGTTATGGAAACTTATATGTATTTATTTTTTGTGAAGTATAGTTAAATGTTTTGATATTTGTGCATTTCACATCAATGTGGGAACTTTTCTGAGTTGGATAGAAAAGTTCAGGGTTCTACACGGTATTGATATGATTCATTATATAGTAGTCGTTAGTGTGAAATGTTTGATGTCATGGCCATTGATCACATTTACATTTGGAACACGCCCTTCATTGATAAATGATTTCGTTATATAACATGGTTCTTGAATGTTGTATGAGTAAGTTTTTGAGTTGCAATGGTTTGACAGACCCTCATTTACTGCTTTAACTTTCATGGCCTTAAATCCCGCGAGCCTGTATTGTGAATTTAATGAGGAAATTAATAACATATATGAAACTGATTTTGATCTAGGGATCGTATTTTCAAATGGTTTTCAATTATCATTCGAGTATTTGGAATTAAGATTCATTTTGGTTTTTTACTTGCTATGAGACCTCCATAGTTATTGAAGGCACTGAGCTCAGTTGGAAATTTTCACTCTATACGGACAAAGGTCGCGTTTTCATCAGTATTAAGCGCATTACATGTACAAGCATTTTAGTTAGTTACGCATCTCACTATGTATTTTTCCTTGCTTGTTTAACTTCTATGTGTGTTTATTCATTTTCTTCTCTCATCACACCTCTTTTATTTTTCCAATAATTCCCTGCTAGTTCTATGTTACCCCAATTTCGAAATACTTGGCCATTTAACTACTGCATTTTTCTTGAAAATTAAAATAGAAATGGGCTCTTCTTTCCCTTGTATTGTTACTATCCCTCGTTGGTTAGTGAAGTCAAAATCATGCAAACTTATCAAATTTTTTGGTATAAAAAAAGGGGAAACCACCATGTATTATCATTCAAGCTAAATTTCCCTTACCATGTCAGATTCACTCATTTTTTGAGTTTGAATTGTTGTGGAATTTATATAAAAAAGGGAAAGAATACCCACATGCTAATTTCATGCCTATTAGAAGGAATCATTCCAGTCCCCTATTACAAATTTCACTGCATTTATTTTGTAAAGTCCCATTTTGAGAAAAAATATATGTTTCATATGGCTACTCCTAAAAGTCTCCCCTATAGTTGTGTGTTATTTAGAGGGTTTTAAATTTTTACACCCAATGGAAATTTTCATGAAAATTATTCTATGTAGTTGTACTTTTAATAAAAAAATTACATACATAAGGGCCACTCATTGAAAACCCTTGTTCTTTGTTGCACACTGTCTTTAAGATTTTCCTTATGCCCTATTCAGAATGTTGCACAGTTTTTTTTCGAGCTTCTCTTTTTCTATAAAATGAAATCATAGTTACCTGTGTTGGGCACCGGATTTGTATACTTTCTTCTCTCATTCTTACCTTACCTTTCTATCTCTTTGTGCCATTATTTATCTTAAAATCATGAGGTTAAACCCTTCTTCCTATCTTTTATGGGATATTTGATTAATGATGTACTTGTTATGGAGTTTTTACCTCTTTGTGTATTAACTCCTATATTTCTTTAGATTTGGCTACAACAGGCACGTCGCGACCGCAAGTCAAGGCATAGCCCATCATTTCCAGCATCTCCCTTATTTGCTGCTACAGCATGACAGCCATGGATGTATCAGCTCTATCTTTTGCTTTCTTATGGTTTCTTGCTGGGTAGTCTGGTTGCCGTTGTAACAATATGTATTTTTGTAACAATGGAGTCGTTGGGAGGAATTGGGGATTTCAGGACTATGGTATAAAGAAGCCTATGGGCTATGAATTGGGAGACCTTTACACATATACAGATTTTGTAATTAATCTTTCTATTATTAATTGAATATACAGCAGCTCATTTTTTCTCCTGTAATCTTTGAGTTTCCGCAGCCCTGATCCAAGAGCTGGGCCCACTCTTGTGATCAGGTGTTGCGTTCTTCTTTATTTTCTTGCAGTACTGTGTTTTGTGTGATTCTTCAATTTCTGTTACAGCCGCGTTAATTGTTGTGGATGCTTTTTATTTCTGTAGTTTATTTATTGTTGTTACAATGGTATTTGTGTTATATATTAAACCTGTGATTTACAACGGACCATGTGCTTGTATCTGCATATACTTTTTCGTTAGTCTTGAAATAACTAATGCCCTCAGGTTGATAATTCATTTGGAAAAAGGATTGAATCTTGTTCATATCCAAACACCAACATTTTGGCGTCATTGCCGAGGAAGGCTAACAAGTGCAATAACAGGATTTGCAGCATATCTCAGAGTCGATCTCTCATCTTGAGGTGGGAATCTATTGCCCAGCTTCAAGTCCTGAGCATAAGTGCCTTGTATTCTCTTTTTTCTTTCTTTCTTTCCTGTTTCTTGTATCATTTTGTTTTATGTAAAAATTAAACCCTCGTCTTGGGGAAGGTGTTTTGTAAAACCTTTCCCTAAGTCCTAGGCGTAGTCTAGCTTTTCTTTCCTTTTTTTTTCATTTCCTTTTTTTCTTTCTATGGGCCAATTTCTCGTCCTGGGGAGGGTATGTTATTACTCTGCTCCAGGTCCTTAACTCTGATTTCTTTTCTTTTGTTATTTTGTTTTATTTTCTGTGAATCTCTTCTCTCGTCCCAGGGAGGAAGTTATATGTCCTACTTTGGGTCCTGAGCTATTGATTGATTTTCTTTAATGAACCCTCTCCACAATTTGTATGAACAAAGATCCGAACAAGAGGGGTAGAGGAAGACCCCCAAAGAAAGGGAAGGATTTGGGAAGGAAGACGTATATTTAGGAAATTATTGAAAAATCTAGATCTGAGGCATAATCCCATGCTGCTGCTAGGGTTAGGGTTCAGACGAAGTCTGAAGGGCAGTCTGTGGAACAACCAGTGCCATCCACGGTACCAGAAGATGTTTTTTCTACAGTAGAATATTTAATAAACAGTGTAACAGTGGAAGATAAATCCTTATCAACAGCAGAAGGGGAAGAAGTGGCAAGTAAGGGATCAAAAGAATTGAGCAATTCTAACTGGGAAGAAGAACCTCAAAAAGGGTTTTCGTCCCCAAGAGACCAAGGCAGCGTTGTGAAAATTCTTGTTGCTGAGTTAAGAGACTCTGATCTGGTAAAGGAATTTTTGAAGGACTTTGAGTCACCAAGGGACCAGGGAGTGCGGTGCGACTACCTTTGGTTGAATCACTCCAGATACCGGCTACGAAACCGATCGAAATTCCAAGTGAGTATTGGAAAATATTTATGGCACCTGTAAGTTCCTCCATTGATTTTCCTATAGGAAACATTACAGGTGATGCACCAATGAGACCCATACCTTTGACAGCCTTGCCTAGTTTTCACGGGCTCTCTTCGGAAGACCTTGATATGTTCCTCTTTGAATTTGATATTGTTTTTCAAGGATACCACTATATGACTGATGCTCAGAAATTGAAAATATTCCCTGCTACCCTAAAAGGGACAGCCCTGAGATGGTTTATGGGTTTAGGGAGAAGCACGATTACTTCATGGGAAGAAATGAAGAAAGCCTTCTTGGAAAAATACCAAGATTATTGTAAGTCTCGTGACATCAAGGAGGAAATATTTAAATTTTCACAGAAGGAAGATGAAAATATGGAGGACTGTGTAGAACGATTTAAATACATACTGCAGAGATCTGGACATAGTGACTTGGATAAGGACATTCTAAATATCATTCTTCTCAGAGCACTCAGGGAAGACTCTATGCAACTCCTGAATATGGTGGGTAAAGGAGATATTTCAAAAGAAAACTTTGAAACTATCTGTGATTACTGTATCAAATGTTCAAGGGGGGCTACAAGAAGTGGACAGGGTATTCGGTCATTAAATACCTCCGGTGGAGGGGTCACAAAAGCAGAGATTGGGAGTCTGTTAGATAATCTGAGGACTGATATCCTGAGTACGCTATCATCCCAAATGGACACTTTACAGGCAAAATAGAAGCAGATGGAGCTGGAAAAAACCATGGCCATATTTTGCCCTCAGTGCAGGAAGAAACACTCTTTTAAGGAATGCCCACTGAACACAGTGGAAGCCTGCACAATCTGCGAACAGACTCACACGACTAGTGCATTTCCTTTCTTACCCGGGCTGAAAGCGGTTTTCCAAGGATCAAGCGAGGAAAGCACAGTGGACCAGCTATATTTCATGGGGAAGAAGAAGCCATGGCAACCTCGACCACTAGCGGTGAATCCAGGTATGTTTCAGGACCCATCCCAGTATTTTCATAATTTTAGTATGGGTCCCAATATGCACCATTTTCAGCCATGTGACCTCAATACCAGTATCCCCCTTGGCAGTAATGGGTTCCTCAAGCTAGTCTGAATCCTTCATGGAATCAGACTTGGCGTGGATCCCCTCGCACTGGACAGTTTCCTCAGCCTATTCCTCATCAACAACTTCAGTTGCCTTCCAATGTGCCCCCAAGAAACCCATCCATTAGACCTCAACTTCCTCTCCAGCCCAACCCAAATCCAAATAATAAATGGGTTAAACAAACAGACATGTTGAACCTTCCATCCTACAGCATTTCTACCACAGGGTTCAATGAGATAAATATACGGTCTGGCTAGGTAGTAAATGCACCTACTTCACCCATTATTACAAAACAACATGACAGTGAAGATACAGAAACAGAACAAAGAACAGTGAGGGAGAATGCAGATCAAAACATAATAAACCAAACACCTCCCCAAGTTGTTCCTAATCAAGGTCATTTAACATTTCCCCCATATCGTGAAAGATTGACCTTGAGTAAACCAAACCCTCAAGAAAAATTTGATTTTCTAGGGGAACTACAGAATATTTTTGTTAAAATACCCCTTTTACAAGCCATGATGGATGTACCTATTTATGCAAAAACTCTAAAAGAATACTACTCAAAGAAACGGGGTAGAAAACCTAAGGATCCATTAACTGTGCATGTAAAGGGCAGACTATCCGATATCATGTTAGGAAAGATCATGCCTGTAAAATACGGAGATCCTGGAAACCCAATTCTAATAGTACAAATTAATGGGATTGAAATCCAAAATGTACTGGTGGATTTGGGAGCTTCCATTAACATTATCACTGCTGAAACAATGAACACATTAGGACTTGGAAACATTAAACCAACCCCTACTATCCTCAAATTTGCAGACATATCCACAATTTAACCAGTAGGGAAATTAGAGGATGTGATCATTTCAGTAGACTCATGGCATTACCCTGTGGACCTCCTTATATTGCAAACTTGATCTTCAGTAGGTGGTCACCCATTGATCCTAGGAATACCCTAGTTGGAAATTGCAGATGCCTACATAGGATGTCGGTCTGGACATATGATCATATCAAATGGGACAGTTATGAAGGACCTCAAGCTTTATTCTCCTGCGAAACCAAGCCCATCTGAAAAATCATCAACCAGTCAGAAACCTCTACCTACAGAAGAGCCTAAACCTGAAAATGAAGATGTTAGACCAGTTCTCACTATTGGCCAGGCCCTTCGATTTAAAATAAAGACTGAAGATGATGTTATTAACGCTTTCATTAATGATTCCAGTTTTGTTCCCGACCAAACTCAATATATTCTAGAATCTGCTATGAGTTGTGAGACACAGGAAAACATTGAACCGGAAGATGACATAGAAGACATTCCTGTGACCCCATTCCATGATAGTACTCCAATCGAGATTGAACCAGGGAAAATACTTAATATCAACCCGAAACCGTCTGAATCCCAGACCAAACAGCTTTTGAAATTCCTTCAAGAACATCAGGAATCTTTTGCCTGGGATTATACTGACATGAAGGGTATCCCTGCTAGCCTATGCACTCATCATATTTACATTAAGGAAGATTTCCGACCTGTAAGACAACCTCAACGGAGGATGAATCCTGCTCTCAAAAATATTGTTAAAGAAGAATTACAAAAATTGTTGGATGTAGGATTCATTTATCCCATCTCAGATAGCCAATGGGTATCCCCGATATTTATCGTTCCCAAAAAGAATGGTAAATGGCGGATCTGTGTAGATTATAGGGAATTAAATAAGGCAACACAAAAAGACCATTTTCCTTTTCCATTCATTGACCAAGTCCTGGACACCTTGGCTGGAAAGAATTTATTTTCCTTCCTAGACGGATTCAGCAGATATAACCAGATCCAGATAGCCCCGGAAGACCAGGATAAGACAAATTTCACATGCCCATGGGGAACCTTTGCATGTAGGGTCCTTCCATTTGGCCTGTGTAATGCTCCTGCTACCTTCCAGAGGGAAACCTTGGGAATTTTTTCTGATTTGGTCGATGATAGTGTCGAAATCTATATGGATGATTTTACTCCATATGGGAATTCATTTGAGGAGGGATTGGAAAATTTGGAGAAGGTACTCAAAAGATGTAAACAGACCCATGTACCATTGAGTACAGTCAAATGCCATATGATGAGGGAAGAAGGAGTAGTATTGGGACATTTTCTCTCAGCCACTAGAATTCAAGTTGATCTGGCTAAAGTAGAGGTAATATTACACTTTCTGGTACCCAAAACACCCACATAGGTACGTAGATTTATTGGTTGTGTTGGTTATTATAGGCGCTTTATAGAAAATTTTGCTAAAATAACACATCCACTATTTCAATTGCTAACAAAAGATGCATAATTTTTGTGGACCGAAGATTGCGAGACAACCTTCACGAAAATTAAAGGGCTGATGTGCACGGCCCCAATCCTTCGAGGACCTTATTGGGCATTACCATTTCACATACATATTGATGCTTCTCAGATAGCGGTAGGGGTTTTTTTAGGACAGTAGGTAGATAAAACACCGTAAACAATTTATTACATCAACAAGAATCTAATTCCTGCTGAACTAAACTATACGGTGATAGAAAAAGAATTCTTAGTTGTCATTTATGCTATTCATAAGTTTCGGCACTACATCACTGGGTACTCTACTATTGTCCATACTGATCACACAGCAATCAGGTATTTGATGAATAAACCCATTACTCCTGGCTGTATTACGAGACGGTTACTATTGCTTCAAGAATTTGATATTACAATAGTAGATAAGCCAGGGAAATATAATGTAGTAGCTAATTTCCTATCTAGAATGGATAACAATGATGAATTCACACCAATAGAAGACAATTTCCCGATGAACATATTTTTGCAGTCTCTACTAAACCTCCGTGGTATGCAGATATTGCTAACTATCTTGCTACAGGGAAAGTGCCTCCTCATTTGTCATATAGGGAACAGCGAAAGATTATTCATCATAGTGACCGATATTCTTGGATGGCAGGGTACCTTTTTCATACAAGAGCAGATAAGCAGATCCGGCGCTGTGTGCCTGAAGATGATATCTATGAGATATTGAAAGCTGCACATGATGGCCCTTATGGAGGGCATTTCACAGACAAAAGAATAGGCCATAAGGTGCTACAAATGGGATATTACTGGCCTTCCATTTTTCGTGATGCTCAGAATTATGTCAAGAGATGTGATAGTTGCCAACGTATGGGGCAGCCCGGTAGAGCAGATGAAATGCCTTTGCAGGCACAACTAGTTCTCCAGCCTTTCGAGAAATGGGCTATTGACTTCGTTGGACCCTTTAACCCACCCTCCCAGCAAAAAGTCCACATCTTGGTTTGTACTGATTATGTCACTAAGTGGGTGGAAGCCAAAGCGGTTGCGAAAACAACAAAGCAGGTAGTCTTAGATTTTCTATTTGAAGAAATTTTTGCTCGGTACAGTACTCCAAGAGAGGTTGTTTCAGATGGAGGAGCACAATTCACATCACACAAGATAGCAAAGCTCATGCAAAAATATGGGCTCAAGCACAGAGTGACATCTCCATATCATCCCTAGGCGAATGGACAAGTGGAAAGCACAAATAAGACATTAGAAAATATTTTGACAAAAACTATGGCATACCATCATCGAGATTGGGCTCAGAAACTTCCAGAGGCTCTATGGGCAAATAGAACAACGTGGCGAAATACAACCGGGTTTTCACCATTCGAGTTGGTTTATGGGAAGTCCAGTTGTTTCCAATTGAATTTGAAATAAGCATGCTCAGAACAACTCTGGAAGTTGGTTTAGATCTATCAAATGCCTAGAAACATCGATTGGCTCAGCTTAATGAAATTGATGAAATACGTTCAATGGCTATCCATCAAACTACTACTATTCAGCAGCAAAGAATGAAATGGCACAATAAGTTTATCAGAAACAAGGTGTTTCAAAGTGGAGATTGGGCACTACTTTATGACTCTCTTTTTAACGTTTTTAAGGGAAAGCTTTGCACTCAGTGGATGAGACCTTATGAGGTGAATGCTGTATTTGATAATGGAATAGTCAGGCTAGTCACAATTGACGATACACGTACTTCCTTTATAGCCAATGGACATCGCTTGAGACTATACCACCGGTCGGCCTCTAAGGATGCTTTTATTAAACAACTCTCTGAGAAATCTGGTTTGAAGATTATCAGTGTAGAGAATCTTTCCTCTGCACCCTTGTTGTAAAAAAAAAAAAACCATATAAATAAATAAATAAATTTGTTCTATTTTCTTTATTTTTGCAGGAGCTACGACTAAGGAGTAAAAATCAAGGAATTTTCATGTTGTTGTTACTCGGTTGCTGCTACTTCGATGCTGCTACACCGGATTTTGTTACTCGGTTTCTGCTACTCATGTTGCTGTTACTTGGTTACTGCTACTCCGATGTTGCTACACCGGATGCTATTACTCGATTGCTGCTACTCATGTTGCTGTTACTTGGTTACTACTACTCCGATGCTGCTACACCGGATGTTGTTACTTGGTTGCTACTACTCATGTTGCTGTTACTTGGTTGCTGCTACTCCGATGCTGCTACACCGGATGCTGTTACTCATTTGTTGCTACTCATGTTGTTGTTACTTGGTTGCTGCTACTCCGATGCTGCTACACCGGATGCTGTTACTTGGTTGCTACTACTCATGATGTTGTTACACCGACGTTGTTACACCTATGTTGTTACACAAATGTTGTTACTCCGCTGCTATTACACCGGATGTTGTTACACCGATGCTGTTACACCAATGTTGTTACTCCGATGCTGTTACACCAATGTTGTTACACCGACGCTATTACACCGATGCTTTTACACCAATGTTGTTACACCGGATGTTGTTACACCGGATGTTGTTACACCGATGCTGTTACTCTGATGTTGTTACACCGATGTTGTTACACCAATTCTGTTACACCAACCGCATCATTACTCTGCCGCCACCATACCAACCATCCCATCATCTAGGTAAGCCATCAGGTACGTCTCCACGTGACTTTTACTCATTTAATTAAATACCCCATGTGTAGATTTTAATGCCGCAGACGTAAAAAATTTAAGTCAGGCGGGGGGGTGGTGTCATCATGCTAAGGACGATGTAATAATTACCCCATAAGTTAAGAATGACATCCCGCTCATGGTACACCTTACAAATCACATCAATATATATGGTATCATCATTTAAATCCTATTGGGATTCGCAAAATGTCTCATCCATCCTGTATGAGTAATTCTTATTCCTATTCTACCACACTTACCATACTATTTTATGATTTTCTCGGTTTTCAAGAATTACCAACTGTATTTACCGTTACCACCTGTCCATTTTCACTATGTTGTTCCTCTGAATTCGGTACCCACCACCTTGCCCAATGGTCTACTACTACATGAAGTGCTGCTACAACTCTCCACAGTATGGGTGGGCTGGTTGTGTGGCATGAGCCTAAAAACACAGTTTCAGTTCGCAGCAATCCAGAGGTTTGGAAATTTTTTGTCGACGCAGGATGGCATGTCTACTTTGACAGATTGCAGGGATTTGATGGAGGTATCACAATGGAATTCGCACTCAATTTAGAAGAGAATCATTCGTGGGTTAGAGGTCTGGAAGTTCCTGTTACAGAGGAAGTAATTGCAGAGGTTAGTGAGCTGAGACAGCAGGGGCAGCAATGGTTTTCTCGGAAGGTTTCTCTCCCGGAGTTCCCCGAATTGTTTTTGTAGGAAGGAGAAAGTGTAGTTCAATTGGGCAGGGGATACGAGCACAGAACTGTACCGTATCCTTGGAACGAAGTTGCAGGTTTCATAATAAAATACATTACCTGCGAGGGTCGGGCCTCAGCTCTGTTCAACTATCACTTTAAAATTCTAATGCACCTTTGATTTCCACAAAATCAGGTGCATGCCCTAAACATGCCATTTTTTCTATTGAAACAACTGCAGCATATGGCGCAGTCTTCTCAGCACTCCTGCTGAATGATGGCAGTACTTTCTAACCATGGATTGGTGCGATTATGGTCGTGCATGCATTAGGCAGGCTGCAAGTTTCTTGGGTGGAACTCTGCGGATCCTCAGAAGAAGCGGTAGCAACTATGATTACTGCTAGAGAAGAAGAGCCAACCTCTCCGGCTGGTTAGGTGGAAGAAGAACCTTCAGAGGAAATTGATCAAGAGGAACCTGAGGAAATGGAAATAGAGATTAATCAGGAAGAACCTAAGGAAGAGGAGATGATGATTGATCAGGAGGAACCTGAAGAAATGAGTATGGAGGAAGTAATCGGCAACACAACCGAGGTTGTCACACAAGAACTAGCCTCGCTGGAAAAAGCCACGGAAGAGGAAATAAGAATGGAAGAGTTGATTAGTGGCACAGATGAGGCTATCACACGAGAACCAGCTTCGCTCGAGGAACCCATAGAGAAAGGGATTATGGACATTATGCAGGAAATTGATATTGTGATACAGTCGGCAACCTTTTCCAATGAAGAACAAAGGGATGGAATTGTGGACAGAGAAATGGCAAGTGATGATGTTTCGCAAGAAATAGCATCACCTGCTCAGATAAAAATGGATGTTGATACAGTTGGGGGTGTTACACAAGAACCACCCCCAATTCGGCTGGAACAAGAGGAGTCAACCCGTGGAATCGATGTTGGACCTCAAGAATTGGTACCAACTGTGAAAACAAAGGTGATTCCCAGGGAAAAAGAGGCTAAAGAAGGAATGATTCAGGTGGTCGATACTATTCCACAAGAACCAGTATTGACCCATGAAGAAGAATTGATAAGAAAAGGGCAAGAGGAAAGAAGGGAATTGAGCCACGGAATCAATGCTGCTCCACAAGAACCAGCACGACTCCAGTTGAGGTAGTAATGCATGAAGTCCCAGTCCAACTTGGGAATGATGATGAGGGGTCTGTTCCCTATTCTCCATTCCAGTCCATGATGCCCAAAGGGGCAAGGGAATTTTGCTCGCCCAAACGGTTAGTGGAAGAATTCGCTATTCCCCCGGTATTAAAATTTGTTGACACGGCCAAGGTTGGCCCAGACACTATTGAGCTAGAACAATTGGAGGTTCACCAGGAAGACATAGTTCCTGTATCGGAACACAGAGGGGTAAAGGAATTTTCCGGCCAAACAACAGAATTTTCTGGAAGAAATGGAGAAGAAGAAGGACCTGTGGGTCAGGGGCCTGGCCAAGAGGGTTTGACGAAAGAATCTAGAGAAGATGCTAGCAACATTCCGCCGCCTTCTGAGCCTGTCGTAGGTCCATAACCTGAATTCACTATTAAACAAAAATGGGTTGAACGGTGCGAGAAAAGAAGGTTACCTCTCAAAAAGAGGTACCAGCTGCAATTCAGTGAAACCATGAGACTGAAAAGAGAGGTTCAGAGTTTGAAGAAGCAAGTTTCACGTTTAAAAAGGAAGGTAAAAATCTACAAATGGACGGCAATAAAGGCGAAGATTGAAGTCTCCACTACAGCTACCCAGACCGACCCAATCGAAGAATTGTTTGAAGGTCGAGAATTTGTATTAGCCGCCGAAATTCAAAAATGGCAGTCTGTAGCAAGAGACCACAAGAAATAAATAGCTAGGGTTCGAGAACAGGTTGTTGGAGTCGTTACAGGGTACATAGATCAGTTATTCAAGGCTCGGCTGAAGCAGGCCAAACAGAAGGATAGGATAGAAGAGTTGGAAGAACAAGTTCAGTTGCTAAAGATAAATAAGGAGAAGATGTCCTCCCTAGCACAGCAGGTAATGGCCTGCAAACCTCCTGCACATAGCTATGCCTTATTCCTTCATGAACAATTTGTTTTCTATTTTCTTGAAAGTATATATAAGGAGATTTGGTACGAAATTGAGGACCCCATTCAATTTCTCTGTATTTTAAAAATTCATGATGTTATAGGAAAACACTTAATGTGTGAGCTCTACATGCATGGGTATTATTTAAAGCATGATCAGTCCTTTAACCCCGTTCCATTCATGGGGGACATCCACTTAAGGGCTTTCACCTCCTATACCATCAATCAGATTAAATGGAGAAAGGCCTAGGATACATTTGAAGAAAATCAAGTCGGAAAGCCATTAATGGTGAGAAGAGAGCATGATCAGTCCTCGAATATTTACAATAAGAATTATACCTTTCTACATATTGAGGGCCGTAAGGAACACATGACAACAACTTAGAAGTGGTGTGCTGACCTGTGTGTAGGCCAGAATACGACATTTCTCAAGGAAGCCCTGGACAGTTGTCAGAAAAGATGGATGTTGTCTTCTTCAGCCATCAGGGGAAAAGAACCATTTGGGGCACCTAACTTTGCACGTGCCTTAGAAAGAATGCTGCGTTATGTGGCACGTATTCATACCTGTGGGGTTAGATGGATGGGATTGAGATTTCGATTTCCCCTTTTATGGCTGCCAGCTGAACAGTATACTCCTGCTTATAACGTTGAACCCGACTAGTCGAAAGACATTGTTTTGACAGAAGGATACAAGCCACCAGGAACAGAGATGGCTGTGGAATATGACCTCACAAAGCTTCATGCCGATCACAGTCAGTCAGATCCAGACCTGAGAAGATGACGAGCTGCATGAGGACATGCAGATAGATCATTTGGGGGGAGATGTTGGGCACCGGATTTGTATACTTTCTTCTCTCATTCTTACCCTACCTTTCTATCTCTTTGTGCCATTATTTATCTTAAAAGCATGAGGTAAAACCCTTCTTCCTATATTTTATGGGATATTTTATTAATTACGTACTTGTCATGGAGGTTTTACCTTTTTGTGTATTAACTCCTATATTTCTTCAGATTTGGCTACAACAGGCACGTCACAGCCGCAAGTCAAGGCACATCCCATCATTTCCAGCATCTGCCTTATTTGCTGCTACAGCATGATAGCCATGGGTGTATCAGCGCTATATTTGTCTTTCTTACGGTTTCTTGTTGGGCAATCCGGTTGCCGTTGTAACAATATGTATTTTTGTAACAATGGAGTCGTTGGGAGGAATTGAGGATTTCAGGACTATGGTATAAAGAAGCCTACGGGCTGTGAATCGGGAGACCTTTACACATATACAAATTTTGTAATTAATCTTTCTATTATTAATTGAATATATAGCAGCTCATTGTTTCTCCTGTAATCTTTGAGTTTCCGCAGCCCTGATCCAAGAGTTGGGCCCACTCTTGTGATCAGGTGTTGCGTTATTCTTTCTTTTCTTGTAGTACTATGTGTTGTGATTCTTCAATTGCTATTACAGTCGCGTTAATTACTGTGGATGCTTTTTATTTCTGTAGTTCATTTATTGTTGTTACAATGGTATTTGTGTTATAGATTAAACCTGTGATTTACAACGGACCATGTGCTTGTATCTGCATATACTTTGCCGTTAGTCTTGAAATAAATGACGCCCTTGGGTTGATAATTTATGTGGAAAAAGTATTGAATCTTTTTCATATCCGGACACCAACAACCTGGTCAAACACTTGCATGCAAATCATTCTATTTTTCCATTTATTTCAATAATTTTTTCATGCAATTTTCCTTCTCGACATTTTTTTGTTACTTTCTTAAGAATAAAACCTAGACTCTATATAGTCATGGAACCTGTGCTCAAACCCTAATTTGGTTTAATTTCTTCTCAGAAAAAATGACAAGTTTGGGAACCCTCTTTGAATGAAATTGCAACTGAAGTTATCAGAGTTGAAACAAATGAAAACAAAATGCATAGGTTATAACCCAGTGTTAAGAAAAAATTCCTATATCATGGCATGACCCTAAATAAACAAGAAAAAAATAATTGTTTATAAAAGAATATGTTTCCTTATGGTAACAACATTGTGATTTGGGTTTGAATATTCCTCCTATATTTCACTCAATCTCCTTGTAATCTTATTTTTGGTTTTTCCTCCTAGAAACACATGAGAAGTGACTGCCTCTGATTAAGTAAAATTAATTTGTAGTAATTTTAAAGTGAAATGAGTAGTCGATTGCTTCACCTGTCTTGAAATTATGACTAATGATTTTGATTATTTATAGAGATGATCTCAAGTTCTCAATGAAAATGCATATGCCAAGGAATAAGGAGTAGACCACCAAGCTTATGGGATTTTAGTAGAAAAAAAAATCAATTTTCTATCCTTTTTAACGTTGAATCTATGAGTTCCATCAGTTGGAAACCACAGGTCATATTAACTTATGGTCTCCAAATTTTTCATGTATCCCTCTTGTCTATCAAAATAGTTTGGATCCATCTCTCAGGCCTCATCCCAACATACAGGAAATACCAGAGCCTTATCGTACCAACGAACCAGTAAATTCCCATGATGGTTAGAACCCTATTCAAAGTTTTCCTGAATGTGATAATAATTCTTGGGAGACCTAATATTCACCTTCCTCTTCACCTCCTTGGAGACCTAATACTAATTTTCATTCAAAGGGAATCCCTTCTCCAATCACTTCAAGTCATGTTCATGAAAATTGTACCACTCCCTCAACTATCATGTTTGTTGGACCTCGTTCTCTATCCATTTCTCCTAAAAATACTTGTTCTACAAAGAACCTCGGTCATAATGACACCCTAGAATCAGTTCTAAATTCCACAACTTCTTCTAGAGAAGGAATTAGAGATAAAAAACGATTATATGCAATGGAGCCCTGCTTCTCCATGGAACAATTTCTAACACAGTCTAAAAATAATTCATCTTCTTTCACATAAATATTCTGACACAAAGTAAAAATTGTGGAACCATGAGGCCCTGACATGTCAAAATAAAATACCATCAATATATCCTGGTCAAAACATCCACTATATGAACGTGCACCATCAAAATATTCAATATGAAAATCCCTATCAAACATCCACCATTTGTGTCAGAATTTGTATACGAAATGAATTATTTTTAGACCCTGCTAGAAATTGTTCCATGGAGAAGCAGGGCTCCATTGCATCTAATTGTTGTTCATCTCTAATTCCTTCTGAAATAGAAGTTGTGGAATTTTGCACTGATTCTGGGGTGGAAGTATGACCTAGGTTCTTTGCAGAACAAGTATTGGTAGGAGAAGTGGATAGACTTTTTTTTTTTACATTTCAGCCTCATGGTTCCACATTTTTGAATTTTTGATCGAGTATATGGGTGAATTTTGGACACGATTATGCATACATTACTTCTTGATGATCTGCGTTTGTTGCTCATATCTTTTATCATATTAGGCACAATAAGGACCTTTTTTACTGGATCACTCTAGCTGATAAGAGTATTACAACTCCTTCCATACAATGACTCAAATGGGCTCATATTTAAATACTCTTGGTACCCATTTTTGTATGCAAAATCTACGAGTGGAAGATATTATTCCCACTTCATTATTTGGTGCATCACATACATCCCCAACCTTTCTTCCAGGATTCTACGTGTCCTATTTATTTTCCCATCTATCTGTGGATGATAAGTTGTACCAAAATCCAACTCTGTCCCCAATCCTGCAAATAGTTCCTTCCAAAACTTGGAAGTGAACTTGGCATCTCTATCTGAAATAATTTTCTTGGGAACTCCATGCAACCTCACAATCTCCTTTATGAATATTTGAGCCACTTCACTTGTCGAATTGGTGGATTTAACTACTAAAAAGTGATCCGCCTTTCTCAACTTGTCAATCACCACCATAATTATTTTCCGAGATGATATATAACTTGTTTGACATTGTTTTCAAATTTGTCTAGGAGAGATAGAGATAGAACATATTGTAACAAAAAGATGAAATGAATCATTATTTATTCCTAAATTAATAGAAAAAAAAAACACTAACAAGATGTTTCTCCAATATAAAAATATATGCACCAAAATAATTACCTTAATCAAGGTATGCCAATCATGAGTTCTACCCCAACTAATTCACCTTTCTTTGTTAGGATATTCTTTATGTGTGAAGAAAATGTAGTGGGAATTTTCTTTTTTCAATGACCTCTTGTATATCCTTTCTTTGTTTCTTGATTAATAACAATGGAAGGGAACTTATATTTTCGTCTCCATCACTATTTGAATGAATCACAGTTTGAATTGCATGATTGGCCTCCTTGATGTCATTAAAAAATTTTACAATTTTTCCTTTGTTACATTCTTCCTAATGAGCTTTGTATCAAATGAATGAATAATTTATAGGTGCTCATAGTTGGGGAGCCTACTGAATTGTACGGGAAAACAATTTATTACTTGTGGAAGCACCCCATTATTGCTTCCTTAAGGATCACGACCTTCAAGGTGAAGCATAATTAAAGAGACTATAACAATGCTTGTCAATTAGTACAATGAAAAAAATTCCATAAAGATACAAAATATTCAAAAATTTTCATGTATGATACATAGACAATTTTTTGATCCATACCTTGACAATTAATTCTATTATATTGCAATTTCCATAGAAGAGGTGTCATTCTTCATGGTTTTAATCTCGTCTCTTCTTTCCCATTGAAAACATGTTTTTTGGTACTTCGATTGGAATATGGTTATTAGAGAGGAAGTGTGTGTACCCATCAAATACTTCCTTTCCTAAACATATAGAACGTCGAATCTTAGGACCACAAACTGGACATGCAAATTTACCCTTTGTTTGAATACCTGCAAGAGATGGATTGGATAATATGAATTATTTGAAGTATTTTATTTAAAAATGATGCATGAAAATAATTCATAATATAAAACATTATCAAAGCGTTAGACTTGGGGCATCGTGAATTGTCCATACAAGCATTACATGGAATTGAAATTCCCTTTGTGCACCTACTCGTATATAGATATCATATATAGTGATACCCAAGTCCATAAATCTAGTAACTTGTCAATAGGAGGCTCGATATATACATTCATATCTTTGACTTAGTACTTACCTAATCAATTGAATTTAGAATACATAATTACTACATATATCGGTAAATAAAAACATCTCAAATATATAAAACATATTTATGAAAAACAAGACAAATGAGATGTTACCATGTTGAAAAAAAAATCCAAACAAATACCTAGAACAATCATTTCCAGCATTATGTGCTCCCTCTTTATTGACATCCATGGAGGAATTTTATTGTTGATAACAAAAACATGCCACACCAAGTAAGTAGATTTGAGCTCTCCAAATGGATTGACACCGTTAACTGTCGATGACAACCTAAGATTACAATGTTTATCTTTAAAATGTGGCCATATTTCCTCTATCTTCTTAAATTTAGATCCATCTAAAGAAATTCAAATAACACCATATTTACTTATGTTCTTTGCATGGTAATCCATAAATTGTGCTATGGTTTTACACCTGATCAATTGCTATTAACGTGAAATTATGGCAATACAATGAAGAACCTTGCGAGGCACATTTTTTGTTGCTTGATCGGTTAAATATCTACTAATTTGACATTTTTGGAATTCTTCTTTCAACTCATGTTCTCCATAATATGGAATGTGATCATCAAGACATGTATGAATAGCTTGATACTCCATTCCAATATCTTTCAAATGGAATGTAAATCTCGGTATGTGCAAGGTAAAATATTTGATGATGGTAACATAAATTCACCTAAAAATATACATCATAATTAAAAAATCAATACTACTTAATGTAAATAATATTAATCATACATATTGCATAAATTTTACAAGTGATTAACTACCAAAAAAATAAAGGAAAAAATAAAACCTTTATCATCATGTACTAAATGTCATATAATATATTAGATACCTTAGGATTTGTGTGACACAAGTGTCTAAAAAACCATTCATAACCTTTAAGTTCACCAACAAAAATATCGTAGAGAGAATACTTGTTTTGGAGCCTTCATAAAGAAGTTATATTTCCTTCTCAATTAGAGGTCTATAAAAAAACACCATCTAGTTGGTCATCATCACCATCCATTCCAACATTTGCCTCGATCAATATATTTGTCCCCTCTTATCCAATTTTGTTATTAGCATCATCAATCTTATTCCACTGGATCATTAACTTGATCTTCAATGTTTGATCCATGTTCATGAATAGTCGCTTGTATAATGGCCACACCATCTTGATCCATGGGTAGTTCCCTAGGGCACGATTTCTTTATAATTACAGAAAATCAAGTAATATTAGTGTATATAACAAGTATTTATACCATACAAATGTTTAAAAATATAATATAGGAAAACAAAGACAACGAAAAAGACATATTAGGTGAGAGTGAGAAACAAAGACAACAAATCAATGATAAAGCTTGCACAATTTATCAATATGTTTATGAATATGTTGAAAAAATATAAGAAAAATGTTATTTTTATTAATATGTAGAAAGAGATACACTTTATGAGGTATATACTCGAAACCAGCAAAAACAACCTATCGTATTTCTCCTTCATCATTATGTCATATGCTTTCGTGATTTCACTTGCGGGGGGGGGGGTTTAGAGTTGAGGGATTATCTGTTAACGCATTATGGGTTAAGAGGTTGTTGGCATTAAAGTGTTAGGTATAATTAGGAGTTAGTAGTATATATGGACTAATTAGCTTAGGTGAGAGAGAGAGAAACAAAACAAAAAAAATCAATGATGAAGCTTGTAAATTTATCAAGATGTTATGGAATACATTGAAACAATTTAGGAAAAATGCTACTTTTCTTGACATGTAGAGAGAGAGACACTTTGTGAGATATGTTTTCAAAACCAAAAAAAATAACCTATTTGTATTTCGCCTTCATATTTATGTCATATTATTCCTTGTTTTCACTTGGTGACAATGTGGGTTGTTAATTCGATGGCAACTTTCCCTCTAATCCCTAGCTGTTAACCCACCCTTAAACTCTAAACCATTAACTGGCCCTAACCATTTAATTTGTCCTAACCACTAACCCCTTATACCCTATAATCCCCCTAATACTTAACAACTTAACCCCATTCCCCCTAATTAAGCCCTTAAACCCCTAACCCTTAATCCCTACTCCCTGAAACCCCATTAACCTCTAAATCTCCTAGGCCCTAAACCCCCTAAGCCTAACTTAAACCATAGCCAAAACAGAGCTTTAATGAAAATAATTATGCTTATAACCTCTTAGGAAAATCACTGAACATCAAATATATGGTAAGGATACAAGTATATCATTCATATAAAATTATAACAGAGAGAAAACAACATCACAAACTCACAATACGAGAATTCCTAAATAATCGCTGCAACTGGTCATTTGATTTCCTGTATAAAAAGATGAAGTACAAGCGACAAGAGTTCCAACCTCTGATTTCCAACCATAAAAATGACAGAAAAATCCATACTTATAGACCCAAAAACAACTTCCCCTTTCTCAGGGATCAAATCCTAGAGTGTAGGAACAGTTTACAGGAATTCCTCAACAAAAGCCTAATGACTAGAGAGGTTAAGAAACTCTCTTCAAAATAGAAAAATTGATACATTTGACCTTGAAAAGAATTTACAAGCATGAATATACCTAATTTTCACTTTAAAAAACATATTTACCATTGATTACATCATGACAACATCATAAATGAGTAATTACATCAAGAGAAATTGAGTTTGACTGACAAAACTAATAAAATAGATTTCTAGTAAAAACC
Source organism: Pinus albicaulis (assembly GCA_034641835.2). Classification (NCBI taxonomy): domain Eukaryota; kingdom Viridiplantae; phylum Streptophyta; class Pinopsida; order Pinales; family Pinaceae; genus Pinus; species Pinus albicaulis. The sequence goes on from CM076582.1 coordinate 243,723,634, forward strand.
GCAGCGTGCCAGGTGTAAGAGGATTTTGGAGGAGTTCCCATGATCCAAATATAGATCTGAAAGATGTTGGAGAAATATATGCCTATCTACTACACCATAGAACCCCAAAAACTGAAAAATGACTACCCTAAGACCTCTAAAACTCAATTATCCCACAACTACTCCAAAAGCGCAGTGTGGGCCCTCTGAAAAAACAGGCAGAAAGGTGATTTTTTGGTATCTTTTTTACCTTTTCACTCACCAAAATGTGCTAAAATGGATCTCCCAATAGCTGAAATTGATGTACAGGTCAAAATCAATCCATAAATGTAAAAATTTTGTCATTTGGATGCCCCCAAAAAAAACGCAGCGTGAGGCTCGCTACCCTTTTGGACCAAAACTGTGCAAACTTGCCAAAATGCCCCAAAACTTCTAAATTTGTCAAAAAAATTCCAAATTTGCTCAAAATTATTCCAAACTTGCTCCTTGAAGTGAAATAAGGATGTGTTAGGCCATGAGAGAGGCCTCATCTAGCAAATCAAGCCTATCCTTCTCTTTTAGCCTCATTAGGTTTTCTTTTGACCTTTTCTTCAAATGCTTGATTCTAACTTGGAAGATCTTGTTCCTTGTATAATAATGCATATCCATGTGTCTTTGTAGGTTATTGTTTCTTTTTTCCCTATTGAGAAGCTTCTCCAAGTTTAAAGTCACCTTATCAAGCCAAAACTCCCTATCTTGATTAATTTCTGCTGCAATTAGGTCATCAACAGTCATTTGACATTTTGGTGGAGATTGTTCTCTTTGTTGCTGAAGAGCCCTCTTGAAGCCTCTTGTTATAGGTCTTCTTGTTCTAACCTACTCTTCTTGATCCTATGAATTATCAATCTCAACCACTGCCTTACCTTTGGCATCATCTTTCCTCAAATCTGCTTTGGTTTTGTTCAAGATCCGTTGATTTGCCTTTAATTGCATGTTCTCCTACTACAAGAATGAAACCAAGAAATATGTCTTTGACAAGCTGTCCTTGAGCTCTCTAATATCATCCTCCTTCTCCATGATTATCTGCTCTACCTTTTTCTCTCTTCATTCACCTCCAAATCTTCCATGTCAATCTCAAGATGGAATGGCTCCTCATCTTGCAATGGTGCCTCATGATGTGATGATGTTTCTTGCTCACCTGGTGTAGGCTTAGCCCTTTCAAGAATATTTGGAGCAAACACAAGCCTCTTTCCTCTTTGATATGTTTGATTCACCTCAGCCCTAGGTGTCCTCTTGACTGAACTTCTGATAGATAAGCCAACCTCCCTTGGCTTGGATGGTGTTGATGATGTACTTTGGCTAGTAGGCTGACTAGCAGGGGGGAAAAAGACAGTGGACTGAATGAATTTCTCCCAAGATATTTTCATCTGTGTAAGTTGGTGTAATACAATGGTTTTGATGAGGCCATGGTGGAAAAGTCTAGCTTGGTGATCACTCTCTTTATGCTACACTTTCTCTACCCTTTTAGCCAAGCTTTTGTAGAGATAGTAGGGTCAGTTGAGAGTTTTAACACCTGTGAAATGAATCAACAATATGACATGATATTTGTACAACCTTGAGAATCTACCCTCACATGTGAAATAACTCATTATGGCATTCGTCAAGGGAGAAAACTTGTCAAGCAACTGTCCAAAAGGAAAAAATTTCTTGATGGCATCTTTATAATGACTTTTAATGAAAGCTTTGTAATTTTGAACGTCCAAGTCTGAGTTCTTGAACCACTTTTCTCCACTGTTTGGTATCCCTGTAGCTGTGGCTATGGCCTCAGTGGAAATTTTAAAACTCACTCCTGCAATGGTGACCTTATCTCTCCTAAGGTTTGTGGCAAACAAGCTTGTTAACTTGGCATGATATCCCACTTGTTGGATTTTCTCACAAAACCCTAAAAATCCTACATTTTGAAAACATTGTTTGGCTAATGATGAAGACATCAACTCCTGAGTGTTAAGTGGCTCAAACCTTGACACTTTTCCTCCTTTGTTGTATGGTTTCTTTCCTCCCTCCATTTTTTACAATTGAAAAGCAAAACCCTAGTAAAATAAAGGGGAAGTAGGTGAAGGGATGAAGGGATTAGGGACAAGATATGTGGGTATGAAAATTCTGGGAGGTAGATAGGTGTATTAGGAAGCTTAGGGAGGTGGAGAATGACAAAAAGAGCGTAGGGATCAGTGTAGGAAATTAAAACACGGTCCTAACAATAAAACTTCCCAAAAATGCAATGTAGGAGCTAGGGTTAGGTGTAAGGGTTAGGGAAATGAGGGTGAGAGGGTTGTGGGAAATGCATTTGGGTGTGAGGAAGGGTAGAATATGTAGTCAATTAGGTATTTTTTCTTGCAACTCAAACTATGGAGCTCACCCACCAAAAACGTAGTGTGGGGACTGTGGGAAATGTATTTGGGTGTGGGGAAGGGTAGAATATGTAGTGAATTAGGTATTTTTTCTTGCAACTCAAAATATGGAGCTCACCCACCAAAAACGTAGCATGGGGACTATAGGAGGTTTTCACCACTAAAATGATGAAATAAATGTTGATAGGAGGTGGCAAGAGCTTCAACTTACTTGTCAGCAGGCTGATGGAACCTTCAATTGCCACTGAAAACCCTTGAAGATGAATTTTTTGCCTCTAGAAGTGAAAACATAGCGAAGGGTGAAAAACGCAGCGTGGTTGGCTTGAAACATAGCATGGTTGCCTAGAGAGGATGACAATCACCTTTTTATAGTGTCCTTAAATTCTTGTTGTGCTATGATAGTCTTTGCTAGTGAGTTAGTGCTCAATGCCAATGTAATTAGTGAAAGAAATGATTGTATGGTCCTTTGTAGATTTTGGAAATTGAATTCTCTTCATAGTGTTCACAGTGGCCCCACCATGTGTTTTTTATGCATTTTCATTTAAAACTGCAACTTTAGAACCTTGTGAAATATATTACATGATGAAAGGAATGAAAATACACTTTTGAAACCTTTATTGAACATTTTCCAATATTACTACTCCTTCAATGCTGGATTTGATGGCGAAATGACTGATTTTATGATTTTGACCCTAATATCTAATGGTGACACTACATGTAATGAGTTGAATGATGACCATGGTGATGTGACAGAGATGGTAATGGAGACATTTCAGTGGTGACTCATCAAAATGAATGATGGCAAGACCAAAACATGGACTAGAAGGAGAAGTAACACACCTAGTCATACTAGCCAATGACCAGATTTTTATTTGAATACCTACTGAAACCATAAAAGTTTGAGTTAATACCCTAACCAAACCTTGTAAGAGCACATTTGATCACTGGTAATTGGCAGAACTGGAAGACACTAACAGGGGGAAACTAATCCTAACCTATACTATTTAATAAAACCTAAACTATTTCTATTTATGCATAAAACTAATATTTAATGACTAATAAAATATAATAATAATAAAAATATCAAATTATCGATAAAAATGAAATAATAGAAATAAAACAGTCAAGACTTACTATATTTATTAGAAGTAAAAGACTATATATTTCCTTATGCTAACTAATTCTAATTTATATATACTATTTATAAATTAGAATTAATTCTATGAAATTATGTTACAAAAACTAAAGTGAAGTGTAATAATACAAGAAATCTATAAAACTATGACACAAGAAGAAATACCAAAACAAACTATACAAACTATATATATATAATTTTGTTTCTATAGAAATATTGAGATAATATAATATAATTTAAATTTATAAATGAAATTATAAATTGAAATTACAAATGAACTAATCCTTAATGCAAATAGTGAAAATATGGGTAACTACTAAAATTCAAATCCATTTTCCTTTAAACAAACGCAGATCAAATTGTGTTTGTTTTAATATTGACATAAAAAATAAATGAAATAAATAACTAATGCATTAAAATTCCTACTTCTCAATCGAGGTGCATATAAAGGAAAACTCTACAAATATCATAAAAAGGATAACCATTCAATTACTTGTTTATGAATCAAACCAATAAGCAAGTAATCGAAATATACATATGAAATTAGAAATCGCTACAGAATAAACATTACTTCAACTCGTATGAGAAAGATGACATTATCTAAGTTTTAAATTTCTGGAATAAAACCATAAGAACCTAGACCATATATATTCCCAGATCAATTATGGATCTTAGGACACAAGTCACTAGAGAGTGATATTGGTCGCATAAGAACCTATACAAATTGAATCAATAATAATACAGAAAATAAATGTGATGAAATTGTTAATTGGTTATGGAATAAAATCACACAAACAATAAATTGTTGTATGTTGTATTCCGAGAAATCAAATTGCACGGAATCCATAAGAAAATAATAACCAATGACTATGGAACGATTGAAGACACAATAAGTAGTCAACTGAATAAAACCAAGTCTTGAAAATTCAGAGTGTAATTCAAAAATATTCCATAGTCACATAAACTTAAAGAGCATTTTTTTTCTCCAAAATTTCTCTCTATAGTACTACAGGTAACCCCCCATATTATAGAAAATATAGATTTTATATACAGGTCAAGAGATCTCATTGTATCCAAAAATAAACCTAAAAATTATCTAACCCTCTGTTACAAAAACAATTCAAACTATTTACTTGGCCTTTTGGTCAAATTGTAAAAGGTAAAATAAGAAGAAAAATTACTAGCAAGGCATCCATGCACAACTCGCAACAAGTACACATTGATCAAACATATCCTCCTTTGTAGGATCCAAATCCAACAATCAATAAAGACGAAGGACCTATTGCAACAAACAAACCATTATTAAACATCACAATGACAACAAGATAAGGTTGCTACATAATAAAGGATTTTGTAGCTACCCTTTTTAAATTTAGTAAGACAAATCAAATAGACACATACCTGGAAAACTTCAAAAATATCGGTCATAGATAAAAATAAAATCATTAATTATTAGGATCGGGGTCATCTATATTAGGATATATAACTACTTTGACCTTTTATGACTTGATGATAATATGTGTATCTTTAGCCTGAGATTTATTTTCAGTGTTGAGGGGTTTTTCCCTAGCTTGAAATGAAGCTCTGAGATGTTCATTCTCTTGAAATAACTAATCAATATGAACTTTCAAGTATGGAATAGTAAATAGGAATTTTTGTTGCTAGTATAGGTCCACAAAAGCATGGTTGGAATTAGAAGGACTCTAAGAAGTATTTTCGGTGTTTTTATTGACATTGGGTTTAAATTTTCCATCATCTACACAATCTTCAGCCTAATTTTTGGTCTTATTTAATGAAGGCTCAATAGGAACTTCCAAATCGACAAAAACTTTTTTTACAAGAGCATTCATATTCTTGTTTCATCTTGCTCAAGAAATTTTCTCTAAATTTATTTAATCTTAACCCTAGATTGATGATTTTTTTATGCTTAATTGAACTCTTCTTCATGTGTAGGTTTTGTAGGTATAGGTTCAGGTTGAATACTTTCCCTAGAGGGTTTCATTTCTCTTTTATCCCTAAATTCCTATTTTAATTCCATATGATGGACAATGGTACCCTTGGCCATGCTTCTAGTTAAGCAAATAGGCCCTAGGTCTGAGGGTTTCAACCCTACTATCATTTGAAACACAAGGGTTTGCTTCATGAAATGATTCTTCACAATCATTTTGTAATGAATGGTGAGATGGTGACTGAAACTAACTATCCAAAGGAGGATCAGGCACACAAAGATGTGAGGAATCATAATACTCAAGTAATTGGTGTTTCTCAAAACCATTTCGATCTAGGAAACTATCCCATCCATCCCCTCACTTAGAAAACTGGTGTCTAACCAGAATACATATGAGATTGTGATGAAAGAGTGATCTTTCTGAGTTCTTGTAGTGTGACTAGTATGTGCGGGACATTTTAGTTAGTATTTTATACAAATAAAATGGAAAATTAAGTTTATGTTTGATAAAATCCATTAGCAATATTATATGATAAATAAAAACCATATTGTATCGCACTTCACAAGTAACATATCGATGAAACAAAAGCATTAAATTACACCATTTCGGTTTCAAAGAGGAAATTGGTATACCTTTCGCATGATATACACAGTATTTACTAAAAAGAATTTTCTTCCAGGGAATTTCACACAATGATTATTTTTAGACCAATTTTGTCCCGCAACGAGGAGAGAAGTAGCTGCTACAAATAAATCAATGTCTATAGCCATATCCATATCACCCACTCAGGATTTGTTCCCATCAAAGGAAGAGGAAAAATCCTTGACAACCCCTTTACTATAACCCTAAAACAACTGAAGGAAATCCCACCATCCAACCTCGTGACACAAGTTTTCACATTCATTGTATGCCTCTACCATCTCAGATCCAATGGCTTTCGACTAGATAAGGTGTTCCATAGCTAGAACCCAAGAGGGTTCCATCTGGGAATCGAGGTGAAACAGAGAGGGAAAACGTGAAATGAGGGGGGTCACCAAACGCTAACTTGCAGAGAAATGTGAAAAATATAAACAAGAATAATGAAACAGCAAGGTGTTGGTAACCTCAAAACCCCAAGGTATTAACTAAGACATTGACATTGGAGAGGTATAGTATAGATATCGTAATGGTTGTAAGGTATGGGTGACTATGAGCGGTGGATTTGAGATAGTTGATGCAAATCAGGATTAACATTCTTAACAAGAATTCCCAATTAGTAGAATAACCCTAATAGAAATCTCAAAACAATAACCCTTAGCCGGAGAACCATCATTTTTCATAATTGAAAATCCAGAATTAACGTATGCTTGGAAATTACTGAGGGGGGCTAAATCATTAATTTTAAGTTTCCAATTTTTTCCCTACTTAATTTTATTTGTCTATTATCTTCTTATGTAGCTAATGACTTATGTATATGTTCAATTATTAATGGTTTATTTTGTAGTTACCATAGAGAGAGACATTTGCACATATACTTATTCAAAATTCAATAGAATTCACACAACATTAATAAACCACAGGAAGACGCCAGATATAAGTGGAAACTCATAAGGAAGAAAACCATGAATTTTTGGCTGAAAGAGATGTGAAGGAAAGCTCCTACTCCCCAAATACATAAAAAAAAAAAAAAGTGTAGGATCCAACCTACAAGAGGTTTCTACCTCAAGAAGCTCCAACTCCCACAAATTCTTCTGCATGCTATAACCTACAGGAGGCTCTTACTTGAACAGGCTACAACATGTTCTTTATCAACCTACAACTTGAAAGGAGACTAAAATCTCCTAATCACAAAACAAATTCAAGTTTTATGGTTACCTGATACCAATTTCTACCCTCAAGTATGTTGCTCATCTTGCTTTCTTATCTTCTTCAGTTTTGTTCCTTTTCTCCTACTTTTATCTTATTCTCCTAACCATAATGTTTCTCATGAACCATCTCATACAAACTTCTTCACAGCAAAAAAATATTTTTTGCATTCAACAATGTGCCTTTTATAAGAATAGCTTATTGATTGTTTGTATTCTATGCAGGAATATGATGAGATGTGCCAACGAAATGTGCCAGTGCTCTCTAATGTTGCATTGATCCAGCACTTGTAATGTTAATTTTTTGTGGAGGACATTGCATCATTTCACTTAAAGATAATGCAACTCTAAGAAGAATGTTTCCCTAAGAATAATTTTTCTCCAGGAAGAAACAAATTCAATTAACATTTCCCTTCAATTAATGCTTCTCTAATGTTGCTCCAACGCATTGTTGCTCCAAGAAGAACCCTCCAATCATTAACACTGCTCTAAAGTTTCTCCAATGCATTTTTGCAATTAACATTTCTCTAATGTTTGGAAACCTTTAAGTACTACTACTATGGGGCGTGAATTAGTAGTGTACCTTTTTATACAATTTTTACCAATTTAAACTTTAACTGAATCAACACTAATTAGAACTAACTCATTAAACATTTGCAGATATATGCATAAATCATAAGCAGTAAGTAAACCATATGAGCAACATAACCATGAAAAAAAACACAAGAAAGCATCAACACATGAGACATAAGTATTTCTGGTGGAAAATCATTCTCCAGGAAAAAAACCACCCTTGTTGTTGCGCTTCTCTGAATCTTCTATTAAGCAAAATATGTCTTTTACATAGATTTGTTGACTCCCATCAGCTAGGAGACTCAACCTCAAATGTTATTGGGAAACACCTATCAGCCAGGAGACTCGACTCTACTTATTAGCTCAGAATACTATGTTCTCACACAAATCTATGGACTACCATCCACTGAAATCCACCATTATCAATGATCCTCTCCCAACCCTAATTGGACTATCCAACTTTTATTGGATGGAGAAATTGTTCCTTTCTCTAAATCTTAGAAATAAATGTTCCACACTCATGAATTCATTGCTCCTCTACTCTATATAGACTTCGTTTCATATATTTTCAAACTGGATCCCAAAAATTTATGCTCAACTCGATTCAGCTATGCAACACGATCTCTAGCAACAAGACACCAAAAACACAAATAAAAACACCATAAGCATATGCTCTCCACACAATAAAATAGTGGCCACAATGAAACAATCAAATCTGAATAATATAATCACCAACAGCTAAAAACCAGCTCATACTCAAACAAAACATCAAACCCTCACTCCAAAATATGAATTCTACATAATACAATCAGCAACATAAAACAAAATGGTCATGTGCCAAATGCACTATCAGCACCTGCAAAACAAAAGTGAGATTCACAAACATGGATCTATATGAAGCTCTCAATCTCTTCCAACACACTCTGCTACATCTCTTTGCATCTCTGATCTGCAATCTGAAGTTCTGAATCAATACTCTACTTCAACAAATAGATATGTTCATTCTGCTACCATTAGAACTCATACATAGTAATTAATCCAATCCTTCTCACAAATATGTCTTAATCATACTCACACAATGTAGCCTTCTCTTACTCACATACACACACAATAAACCATCACTTAGCTCCAAAGTGAAGAATATAAAACATGTAGGTTGAAATTCACTTTTGGACTGGGATCAAGAGTGAACAAAGTTGACAAAATCCAACCATAATCATCACTATTTGGGCACTAAATGGTGGTCACACCCAATGGAGGACTTAATAAACCAATTTCAACTTTATCCAATTAATATAGAATCTTTTGGGAATTTCCATGTCGAAATACATCCAATGTGGGCGAGGAATATGGAGAAATTTTCATGAACAAGATCAACCGCACTCACAAAACTAGTTTATCATGGATACAACAACACACATAGACTTCTCTCCATGTGGTTGGAGCCTTTCAACTACACACACAAGCCTGCATGGGTGTGGTTGGGGCAGAGGATGGCCAGAAACCGAAAAATCCATCTCAGAACCTCTGTCATTTGTTGGATCACCTTCTCCGGCATCTGAACTCACCTCCAAACCTCTTCCAAGTCTTGTGACACATTTGCAAATAGGCAAACATGTATCCCAAGTTCCATTGTTAAGTTGACCTAAAGGTCAACAAACAAGGGTTGGAAAGGCTACCAACAAGTCATCTACTCTTCTCTAACACATGCACAAGTTGTAACAGATCCAAGCACACTTTGTAGCACCTCTGCAACATCCTCATCATCATCATCATGCCAAACCATCACTGCAACAAGTCATCTCCATGAGCATAAGCATGAATACCTAGTATGCCAACTCAAAAACATGAATGACACCTAAGCCATCATCTCCATCACATGTAGCAGCATATCTAGTGCCTCCAATCAATGCACATGCCAACACATTCCAACACAATACAACTCAAGACAACACCTCCATGAACACCATACTGCCAACACACCTATAGCAGCATCAAAAGGTTGACATCAATGCCAACATAACCATCTCAATTTCAACACAAATAGTTGCAACCGTACTACAAGGTGGACATCAATACATCATCTAGGCTACATAGGGTCGACATCAATGCCAACAGGAGTGACCTTCCATCATGAAACTAATGCCAATATCAACTAGCTAGAACCATGAATACCATAATGCCAACATAATGTTTCTCCAACGTATTATTTCTCAAGTTAATGCATTGTTTCTCCAAGAAGAACCCTAAATTCTATTAATGATGCCCTAAGAATAATTTTTCCTCCATTCATCATAGGCTACCGCATTTGAATGCATTTGCTTGCATAGGCTACCATCACCGCATTATAAGAATGAGATCACAAAAACCAGATAAGAACGAAAATATATGATGAAATTGATACTATATGAATGTTGTTGTAATTGGAAATATATGAACAATAATAGTTTTATGATATATGAACGTTGTGAATAATAATAAAGGAGGACGTTGTTGCTGCAATTGACAATATATGAATGATAATAGTTTGATAATGTATGAATTTTGATAATATATGAACATTGTGAATAATAATAAAGGAGGACGTTGACATAAAGGAGTATGTTTTCATAGTTAAACGTCATTAATGAACTCCAATTGAAACCATATACACGCATTGAATAATGCTCTAATAATGAAACCATAATATCACATTGAATTCTAATAACCATATAAAAATAACGCTCTCCTCCTCATATGAATAGCGCTGCTTAAATATCAATAAATAAACAATAATGTTGTTTCAAATAATACCATTTAAATCCAGCGTTCAATATCTGATACCAACATATCAATTGAATGTTCTCCAAATAACCAGCGCTCCATTGGATTAAATGTAGCGTTCCATAGTATATTATTCCAACACTATCCATATGTCAAGAACCCTAATTGCAATGTAATTCCCCATATGACAGTTAGGAATAAATGTAGTGTACATTATTCAAAATTACATGTTGCGGCTCAGAAACGCCAATTTTATTAATGTAAAGTAATGATTAGAAATATAACGTTGATTAGCGCTAATAAATGAATGTAATGATAATATTATGTGTTTCATTGTCATCTGCCCCTCTGTCTCTTGCGTTACCTTCTACCTTTGCCTCTGTCCAGTCTATCATTGTCACTTCATACCTAGCACTCATACTTTACGTTCCATCCTTGTGAATACTTTTGTAAAATATATATGCACATTCTTCTTATTCTTTAGTTCTCTTTCGGCCATATAATTTTTAATATCTCCATTATGATCATATGCAAGTGGATGTTTTTTTCTAAGACTTTTGTTTTAGAGATAGAGGCTTGTGCCGAAAAAAAAACTCTGTCAAGGCCATTCAAAGTCTATTGGTCTTTCTTTGTGCAGATTCAAAATTGTTATCGGAGAGTTTGTTTGGTCTCTTGGTTTTCTTTTGTGATTTTTTTCAATAACTTTTTTTTTGTGATTGATTCACACAAGATGGATTTAAATCAGTTGTTGATTTTTAGGGTTTTGCTTCATTTGTTTCAATTTTATTTGTAGTTTTTCAATGTATGCATCTATTTAATATATTAATGTTGGTGATGTCTCTTTCACTTAATATATCAATGTTTGTGATGTCTCTTTCAATGACATGCCCTAGTGAAATTTTTTTTGTTTACTATATGTACTCCCTTTTGCTAGTGAAATTTCCTTGTAATAGTAGCATTGATTGAATTTTGCTTCTCTATTTGCTTGAATTTTTGCACTATCTTTATGACTGTCATTTGCATTTAGATCCTTATTTTCCATTTTCTTTTTTTAATTGATTTGGATTTTTTTTAATTCAATGATATACACAAAACATTGTGTAAAATATAGTCCTCTTCCATAGATATGAATAATGGCCTCTGCATATCATGTTATATCTTCTTTTGCAAATGAACTCTGCATTAAAATTGGTTCAAGAATTTTGATCATAACCTTATGTCAAGAAAATACCTCTTTGAATTTGATTGTTTTGTCCTAGATTTTTTCTTTTGATGATAAATACACTTTAATTATTCAATCATTCACCATTTGTATATACGATGTTAGGTCAAAAACATAGCATTCAAATATTTTCTCATATTACAACATTGACAGATCACATGCTGGTTGTAATATTCCCAAATGGGGAAAGTAGTAATATAGCACACAATAATGGAAAATAACAGCAATATCAATAGATTAAGACATGAGACAACCTTGGATCCATTCCATTATGATTATAACAGCAAAAATAGGTACAACGTCTTGAGGAAAAGATCACTCAAGTTGGGCAAACAAGCCTCCCATGAAAGCATACACCTAGATCTAAAATGTTGCTAATACAATAAAAGCTGGAATATCAAAACTATGTTGTCTATAAGGGAATAGCTACAGTTGAGAATTGAAATACATGTATATGCTATTGCAATGCTCCAATAGTGCAAGGAATATAGATCCAAGCCCCAAAAAAGATTTCCAGGACAACCTAGAAAAGGTTTCTGGAAATACTCACTATACAAAATATAGCAGATTTGGCCCTAGGGCTGAATAATCTATGCAACTGAATCACTGATAGGAGGTGGCTGATCTGAAATATGATATGGCTAATTCTCCTCCAATAGATCTCCTGAATGAAGGGCTGATCCCCTCAAAGGAAACACAACTCCTCCAACTAGGGCAATAAACCCCCTGTTGCAGTTGTTCTCTAAAATAACGCAAATCCAGACTGATACTGTGTTGTAGGGGATGAAAATATGATGGCCTGATGCCAAATGTGTCAAATAAGCTCCAGGGCCTTCTTAACTAGCCTCCAAAGAGAAACGCAACTCCTTCCAATGAGATCTAGCTCAGAAATATCCCAAATCAACTCCACAACTTCTGCCCTGCAACACAAACACAAATCCTCAACATGAAACTGCACTGTACATTAATACTGAAGCCTTGGACAAATGCATGATAGTGGAATGTAGTGCAAAACTCCTCCAAGAGCTTCTCAATGGAAGAGGTGGGATTCCCAATCAGGAACACCTAGTGCAAAATAGCACTTGCAATATTAGCTAAATAGTTGAAGAGAGCAACAAGTCTAAGCATATCATAAATCAAATAATAATCTAAAAACATCCATCATATGGTTGCCATCCTCTTCCTTATATAATAAATTAACTGTCTAACCCTAAGCCCCATTCATTTATTACACTACTTCCATGCAAGGTGTATCCATCTAAAACTGCATTGTTTGTCCATAAATGTCCACTCCTTTATGACAGCGTTGTTGATTTGGTCAAAGTTGACCCAATCCACATGTTTTATCCCCTGTTCACACCTTAGGGTGATTTATTAAGCTGAAAAGATGATCCACTTTCACATGAGAAGTGGTTTTATTCATAATAACGAGATTTATGGGTCTCCCTACCCACTTATTCATCTATCTAAGTGAAAAAACATAACTTTAGTATTCCAATAAATTTTGGAATATTATAGTCCTCCCCTCCAAAATGTTGCTTTTCCTTAAGCAACTATAAGGATATGGCAAAACCTCCAATGGATATGTCTCCTCCTAAGTATACAAATTAGCCTTTGGTAAATAAACCAAATAGCTCTCATAATGAAGAAGTGGGAGATATATGGAAAACATTATATGTTGTCCATTGGTCTCCTTAAGGAATAACAGATGGTAAAGGTTGGGTACCTCAATCCCCATGAGAAACTCCATTCCCCATGTTATCGTTCAAACAAAGTGATCCATCCTTGGTAGCTCATAGAAACAATCACCAATCCCCCGCTTTTGTAATGTGTAGGGGCTACATGGCTGAAAGTGAGAGATAAAATTGTTCAACTTACGTTGTCTCTCTCTCCATTTATGATAAATATGGAGCTGTTGATCTTGGGTTGCAATAATATAGTCCTCATGAAGCCAAAAGATACTTATAATCTCATGATCCCCCTCCTTGGTTCTAGGAAGCTTTCTTGCCCAGTCCTTCCTGCATATAGTGAATAGAGTGTCATCACCATATGGGCTCCACAAGAAACATGGACTAAGTGTAATATGACATAATGAATGGTGACAATAGTCCCTCAAGTGAGACCAACGTTGTTCTTCTTCTTCTTGTCTCAAAACATGATGTGTTGAGTTGCCATCCAACCACTTGCTTGTTGTCATAAGCTTCTCAAAAGTTTGAAAATAGTAGAGGACATTAGGTGTTGGCTGAATATGAACCAAGAAAAACAAATCTTGCCTAAAGTCCTCTAGAAAGTGGTCAATCCCATCACTGAATGTAGTCTTAATAAAACCATGAAATCCAAAGAGAGGTTTTCTCTCTTGTGAAGAAATGTGTTGCAAATGTATGGTAAAGAAATTTACATACATTGTTAGTTTATCAATAAGCATCAAAACATAATCTTTACCATATATTGTAGATAATTTGGTGAATAGGTCCATAGATGAGCCTTCCCATCTCTTTATCAAAAGGGAAAGTGACTGAAACAACCTTGCAAGGTGGTTGCTTTCCTCCTCATATATCAAACAAGCTACATATCTCCTAATATGTTGGTGCACATATCCTTTGAGATCCTCCCAATAGAATCCCTCCATGATGGTGTGATAAGACTCAATGAAGTCTACATGTCCTGAAGAGAGTGCCTCATATGCTGCATGTGGAATCCCCTTCTTGAGCTTGGAGTCTCTAGTCAAGTAGATCTGATCATGGAAATAAATGACTCCATCAACCACTCTATACCTCCCATCCATAACTTTCCCATCAAGAACCTTACATGTCAAGAGGTCCTTGGAATAATCCACCAATAGTTGGGATTCCCAATATGGATCTAGGCTTCCCAACAATGAAAACGCTTTTGAAATTTGAAATGAAGCACCTGTCACATCATAACTCCCCTCTTGGACATGCTTGATGCCAAAGCCACATGTTGGAGTACTATTACCCCACTTTTTCTACTCCCTTGCAGTTGATCTTGCCCAAGACAAGATTGAAGTACATGGAGATCAACCTCCTCTTGGAAGGTATTTCCCATCCAAAACTTCCATAGTTTTGCCAATGCATGCAAGAGTGTTAATAACCTCTTGTCATATTCAGAAATCTGCCTCATGTGTGGAAGCATCATTTTGTTGCCCCAAGAAGATGGAGTAGCCCTTTGACACCATGCTTGTGCCATCACAGATTCCTGAATCATCATATTCTAGCGCAAGTATAT
The DNA here is from genome assembly GCA_034641835.2 of Pinus albicaulis. Classification (NCBI taxonomy): domain Eukaryota; kingdom Viridiplantae; phylum Streptophyta; class Pinopsida; order Pinales; family Pinaceae; genus Pinus; species Pinus albicaulis. The sequence continues at coordinate 243,738,732 of CM076582.1, forward strand.
GAGTGGGAGATGCCAATGTCCATATCAGAAGATTGATCATCCCTCCTTTGAACCCATCAAAGGTCTTTGTGTTGTGATAGCTCCTCCCAAGGCTCCTTCCTTAGCCAAGTCTATCAATGATGCACCATGTTGAGAAAAATCTTTGATCATCCTCCAATCAAGGGGTCTCCCTGGTGGAATGCCTCCATGTAATGAAACATCAAGGCCTAGAGCAGGATGTATATGTGAGTGGACTAATTTGTCCCTGCCCTCACTGCGCAAATCATCCTCCTACTTCTGTGCATAAACCTCCTGAAAAGAATGGGTGTGTATGTGCCCAATCACTTGATGTTGGCCATCCTTCTCATCTTCTCCTACCTTCTATAACATCTCACAGTTTAAGCTGTTTTTCTCCAATGTAATCAACCCATGCACACCCAATGTCATATTGGTGTCAAGAGTCTCAATCACAAAGAAGTGATCTATCATGGTGTATGTCCCCAAAACTGTGGTCAATTTTGGAACATACTTCCTCCATTATTTTGTTTCATTGCCTATCAAAATAAACACATGCTGCTCCTAATCTTCATGTATGAGATCCTTTGGAACTTCTTGCAAAGATGCAAGAGCTCCTCTAGTTGAAGCAATTGCTTCATCTCCATCTCCAAATAGTAGTGGATCTCCTCCTGCTATTATAGCGTTGGAGGCTCTTTCTAGCTCTATCTCTCCCTTCTCCTCATCATTGGAGATTACCTCATCATTAAGGATCCTTTGGCTTGATCTCCTCTTGAAGGAGGAATCCTCATGTCTTATTCTTGAGAAAAACGTGCTTGCTGAAGTGGGGGCTTTGCTCTTGGAAAAACATGTTTCAGATCTTTAATCCCCTCAACAATGTTCTGAAATGGAGTTGGTTTCATGGATCCTTCCAACTTATGCAAAATTTTTGATTTATTGGGTTTGGCTAGGTCACCCAAAGAAGTTTCAGAATGTTCTTGATCAAATCTCTTCATTAACCTACTAGTGAAATTTGCATAAGTAGATATATTTGCATTATTCAATGAAAATGATTCAAATAACCACCAGGCATAAGCCTTACCTTCCAAATTCAGCGATGCTACTCTAATGGCCTCCTCTTCTAAAACTTGATGCAGCTGAAAATATGTGTCTAGTTCCTTGACCCAAGCCTTGGATGTGCTCTTGGGTGACCCATCAAAAGTAGGTAGAAATAATCTACCCAAAGTGTGTTTCATATACCCTCTTCTTCTATTGTAGTTACAGGGTCTTCCATCTTCTTTGATTTGACAAAACCCTTGGAATTTTATATGCTCCTTGAATCTCTTGGACTGATATTCATATTCTTGGAGATAGTCATCAAGAGTCTCCTCCTTTGGTGTTTCTCCTTCCTCTTCTCCTCTTGCCAAGAATGTAGGTATGGTACCACGTTGTATATCTGATGGTGTAGCTGAATTCTCACACCCATAATGAGAAGATCTATAGCTTTCTTCATGTAAAAGCCCTCTTGGAGAATCTCTATATCTTACCATTCTCATTTCCTTGATGTCTCTTTTGATGCCCTCCATAGTTTGAAGAAGACATTTTCAGAACTCTGTCCCTCCTGATAATGAATTTTTTCCTTCATCTCTTCTGAAAAACTTCTCCTTTCTATGAGAAGCCTCCTTATAGGACATAATGGCTGAAGTACACATGTTAAGCCAAGATTATGCTCTGATACCACTGTAATATTCCCAAATGGGGAAAGCAGCAATATAGCACACAATAATGGAAAATAGCAGCAATATCAATATATTAAGACATGATACAACCATGGATCCATTCCATTATGATTATAACAGAAAAAATAGGTACAAATACTTGAGGAAAAGATCACACAAGTTGGGCAAACAAGCCTCCCATGAAAGCATACACCTAGATCTGAAATGTTGCTAATACAATAAAAGCTGGAATATCAAAACTGCGTTGTCTATAAGGGAATAGCTACAACTGAGAATGGAAATACATGCATATTCTACTGCAATGCTCCAATAGTGCAAGGAATATAGATCCAAGCCCCAAAACAGTTTTCCAGGACAACCCAAAAAAGGTTTCCGGAAATACTCACCGTACAAAATATAGCAGATTTGGCCCTAGGGTTGAATAATCTCTACAACTGAATCACTGATAGGAGGCGGCTGATCTGAAATATGCAATGTCTGATTCTCCTCCAATAGATCTCCTAAATGAAGGGTTGATCCCCTCAAATGAAACACAACTCCTCCAACTAGGGAAATAAACCCCCTGCTGCAACTTCTCTCTAAAATAACGCAGATCCAGATTGATACTACGTTGTAGGGGATGAAATTATGATGGCCTGATGCCAAATGTGTCAAATAATATCCAAGGCCTTCTTAACTAGCCTCCAAAGAGAAATAAAACTCCCTCCAATGATATCTAGCTCAAAAATCTCCCAAATCAACTCCACAACTTCTACCTTGCAACACAAACACAAATCCTCAACAGGAAACTACGTTGTACATTAAGACTAAAACCTTGGCCAAATTCCTGATAGTGGAATGTAGTGAAAAACTCCTCCAAGAGCTTCTCAATGGAAGAGGTGGGATTCCCGATCAGGAACACGAAGTGCTAAACAACACTTGCAATCTTAGCTAAACAGCTAAAGAGAGAAACAAGTCTAAGCAAACCATAAATCAAATAATAATCTAAAAACATCCATCATATGGTTTCTATTCTCTTCCTTATATAAGAAATGAGCTTTCTAACTCTAATCCCCATTCATTTATGACACTACTTCCATTCAAGGTGTCTCAATTTAAAATTGTGTTGTATCTCCATAAATTTCCACTCCTTTATGACAACATTGTTGATTTGGTCAAAGTTGACCCAGTCCACATGTTTTAGCCCCTGTTCACACCTTAGGGTGCTTTATTAAGCTGAAAAGATGATCCACTTTCACATGAGAAGTGGTTTTATTCATAACAAAGAGATTTATGGGTCTCCCTACCCACTTATTCATTATCTAAGTGACAAAACATAACTTTAATATTCCAATAAATTTTGGACTATTACACTGGCCTTCTGATTGTAGAACCATTTTCATAGTTTTCTTTTGTAATCATAGAATATATTTGCATGAAATGACTCTTTACACCAATATTGTGATATATTAGTTGTTGGACTAGATATCTTCATATAAAACTCGCAAATAATATGGTTCAGATGTTGATCTCATGATGCTTCATGATGAAGGATTCTCGAAACCAAGCATAAAAAAGTATAGGATTTGCTTCTCTAGGCTTGATGGAAGCACCTTTGATTTTGCTTTCATATTTCAGTTTTTCTTTCTACATATATCAAATGTCCGCTGAATACATGAGTTATCATAATATACTTTGATGCATACCATATACATATTTAGATTCATTAGAGGCAGAAGAATTTTGAGAAATTTCTAATGATGCAAATATACATTGAGCTACAATCATATTCAACATGTTGTGACTAGATATGCAAATGTTTAACTAGACTATGTTAATTTGAGAATTCTTACATATAATATATATACATATGTACATTTTTTGCATAAAATTTTGTATTAAATAATGAACCTTTGAATGATGAACCTGATTGATGTTGTCTATTCATCAAGAAGATGACGTGGTATTGCGATTTGAGGATGGTCCTTTGTTATTGCTACTTCTTGATTTCTTCAAAATCTTGACACAATCATATGTGTATTACTTTTCTTCTTTACTCCTTCCTGCTCCTATAGTATCCCCCTTAGATAGTGCATTCAATTCCTTTTTCCCTATAATGTTTTAGGCTCTTCTTTTGAAGTCAAGTTAGTGAGAAGAGTTTACAGGAACTATCCCTAATTTTTTTCTCAGATATTCAAATGGTTCTCTGGCAAGTGGCTTTGTAAATATATATTTTATTTGTTCTTTTGTGGTTATGTATTCCATCTTAACTATTTTCTCAACCACTTATTCTCAGAGGAAGTGGTACTTTATAGGGATATGTTTAGTCTTTAAGTGAAGAAAAATATTTTTCAAGTGCTTATTGCACTTGTATTTTCATACTTAATAGATATAGGTTCAGTGAAATTTACCTTCATATCTTGTATAGTTTGTTTCATCCACAACACTTGTGTGCAATAAAAATAAATTATTATGTATTCATCTTCTGTTATAGATAGAGAAACTGATGATTCTTTCTTGTTGAAACATGCAACCAGAGACTCTCCTAGGTAGAATGCACCACCACTTGTACTTTTCTTGGCATCCACACAATTGGCCAAATGTGCATCTGTATATTCTATCAATGTAAGTTCTTACCTTTTGGGTACCATAGTCCATAGTTTTTAGTCACTTTCAAGTATCTAAATATCCTCTTTCTTGCTAATAGATGACTATGTTTAGGTGTTGATTGATATCTTGCCACTAATATGACTACCAACATTACATCTATTCTAGAAGTTTTTAGGTATAGCAAGAACCCTATCATAGATCTATAAATATTTTTATCAACATCAAGTGATTCACCATTTTCACATAACTTGCATTCAGTTTCCATGGGGCTTGAGGTAGGTTTACAGTCTTCCATTTGGAACTTTTTCAACATATATTTTATGTATTTATCTTTAGAAATGAATATGCCTCATAAATTTTGTAGGATTTGTAGCCCTAGGTAAAATGCAACTTCTCCAATCATTGTCATCTTGAATTTAGACTTCATCTCTTCAACAAACCATTTCAATAGATGATCTTTATTATTTCCAAACATAATATCATCCACATACACAACCAAAATTAGTAATTCATCTCCATAATCCTTTATGTACATATTAATATTAGCTCCTCCTCTCTTGAATCCATGTTTCTGAAGATATTTGTCCAACCTTGAGTACCATTCCCTTAGTGCTTCTTTAATACCATATAGTGCATTCTTTAACCTGCAAACATAGTTAGGATAATCTGGTAATAAAAATCCCTTAGATTGTTTCATATAGACCTCTTACTGAAGTTACCAATTCTGGAAAATAGACTTCACATCCATTTGGTATACTTTGAAATCATTATAACAAGAAAAGGACAGAAACATTCAAATTTCTTCCAATCTTGCCATCGGTGCAAAAGTTTCTTGATAGTCAAGACCTTCTACTTGCTAGTAATCCCTGCACACTAGTCTGGATTTGTTTCTAACAATTTTCCCCTATTCATTCATCTTTTTTTTAGTACCCATTTTGTGTCAATGACATTCTTTCCAACTGGTCTTGGTGTTGGTTCCCAATTCTTGTTCTCTTCAATTTGGTCTAAGTCCTCATTCATAACATTTATCTAGTTTTTGTCTTTACTTGCTTCATCAAAGTTCTTTGCTTCAATCTATGAAAACATAGAAATATGAGCTTGGTCTAATCTCTCGCAAGTTTCCTCCTTGTTTGCACTCCTTCACTTTTATCTCCAATATTTTGACTTTCAGGGTTATTCTTTTGTTATAACTTGAGGGACATTTTGAATGAGTCTCTGTCTTTTATAATTCTTCATCCTGTACTTCATTTTCTTCATTTTCATGGTGATTATTGTGGATCATCCGCATATCCTTTTAATTTTATATTAAAAATACAAAAAAATCTAATATCAAAATAAAAGAAAATATGTTAAATATGTTAAAGTATTATAGTCTTTTACTTTGGCATAAAAATGAAATGCTTTTTCTGATGTATTAGAGTTTAATTGTTTTAAAATTTATACAAGTGGGTTTTATATCCGAAGGTTAAAGGCCAATTAATTTAACTGGCGGAGAGTGCTGATATTAAAAAATAAACTAGATGACCCAACCCGCGGGCACTAACAGAACGAGAGTTAATGGAAAGGGGTGCCCCTGTAGTTGACTGGGTTGACTGCGGAGGCGATGAAGATCAACGGTGGATATCGACTATGGGGACACAAAGCGAAGTTTTCAGCCGTACCCCGATACCCCCCGCAGTGACGTCATATGCTAAATGGAGAACATTTGTTTTCTGTGTCAAATCAGTCCAACGGTTAGGTGACACGTTGCATAGACATTTAACACAAAAACTGTGCCACCTATTTAGGGGTGTTTTTCATTTCGTTTTCAAAATATTTTGCAATTTATCGCGTTTTGACCTATTGCTTCCTCCCGTCACCTTTCAGTTTTAGTCACCTTGCAAGAGTATTCCTTCAGCACCTTTTTTAATCATCGCTAAAAGGTCTTCCTTGTCTGGTTCATCGAGTCACATTTCTCTCATGGATAATGAGAGAGACATTCAAGATACTGCGTCCTCAGTAATTCATCTTCCATTCTATCAACAAGTTGTACTGAACAATGATAATTCCCCTGTCTATTCCACCATAAAAGCATTCGGGGTCCTTTCTGCATGCATCCCGAAGACACATTTATTCCCAGAGTTTATTTATTGGTTGGTTTCTGCATTGTATCCCGGAAAGTGTTTCGTAATGAATTCCCAAGGGGAAAATGTTCTGCAGTTGTCTACCCAATTAATCCGCCAAGCCTTGTGTTTTCCTGAAGCCGAATCATCAGTTCAATTTTCAGAAGATTCACTGGTTACTTACTATGAAAGCCTTGCAGGAGAAGAATTCAATCAGTTTATGTTCCATTTGAAGCCCAATATGAAGCAGTTTCAGCCAAAATGTGGAGAATTTTCTATGGGAGTTTTCAACGAAGACACTCGACCTGTATTAAGCAATATTGCTAAAATATTGGGCAAAGAAGATGACGTTACAGTGGACAAGTCAATCCTAGGAATGTTCGCCATGATGATGAAGCCAGGAATGGTCTTGGATATTCCATCCTTTTGGCAAGAAGCAGTCAATTCGCAGTTGATGAGTCTTTCACTGATAGGTTCTTTTAAATTTCCCTCACTGATTGTCTACTTATTTTTATACCAAAATGTTGAATAATTCATGTAGTTAGGTCTAAATATAATGGATGTAAACAAGAAAAGATAGTCAGTTGTATTCTGGACAGATATGATCGGAAGGGAGCAAAATGAAGAGGGGTTATTTGATTTTGCTAGTCAGTATATGCCCATTGCATATAAAATTTTGAATGGGGTTCATCCCCCTTGTTTTTTACCCAAAGCCCAGGAGTTTCTACATTTAGGAACTAGCTGTAAATTTGGGGATTGGTTTTTGTTTGAAGAATATTCAGAAATAAGGTTGTATGGAGCAACTGTTGAACCTTACAAGCTCCCAGCGTTTGTACCAATGAGGCTTTTCGCCTTAGAATTTATAAGACAGAGCCTGAATGTTGATAATGTGCACTTTTCCCCTATGAAGAAGAGCCATATGTATAAATTGCCTATGAGTGTGGGGCCTTTCATAGTTAATATGAGGCAGGCGTTTGATGAAGTAAAAAAATTGTTGGAGGAAACACATTTGCTACTAGGAGAAAAATGGGCTTATGATCCCCATGGTATAATTTCACAGAGAAGAATTGAGAACGGATACTCAACTTTAATTCATGAAAGTAGACCTGAGCAGGAAAAGGTGGCAAACAAAGGAGAAATAAGTTCAGTAAATACAAGCATTCAAACTCCTGTTATAACTGAGAAAATAAATAAAAGAGGTAAAGAAGTTGTTATTGACTTGGACGATGAGACACCAAGCGGTGAGAAAAGGACAAAATTTGCTGAGGATCGTCCCTCTAATTCACCTAGTTTTTCCTTGCATTTGGGTGAAGAGAATAATGCTCCCTCTTCCCCTGGAGGTCAAGAATCCTCTCATGAACAAGTAACCTTAATCAAACAGGTGTTTTCTCAAATTGAAGAGAGAAATCAAAGAATTAAGGCCAGTATGGAGGCCCAAGCAGAACATCAGGTTACTACCGATCAGACAAGGCTGTTGACTGTAATGGATCTTGAAAAAGATCAATTTAGGATTGCTCTGTCACATCCCACGGGAATGTCAATTGGGTCCTCAAATATTTTTAATACTGTAAATGTGACCATGGATTTTAAAAAGATTCCACTAATGGACAAAATGAATTTGCATATGCAGACTGGGAAATTGATTGTTAATGATCTCACAAAGACAAATGCAATGGCAGTTAAAGCTGAAAACATGTTAGGGAAATTTATCAAACAATTGAAGTTGGAAAAGGCCAATTCAAGAGCCTTAACAGTCCAAAATGAAGAGTTGAAGAAGATTATTATTAAGATTGGTGTAGACCCTAGTGACAAGACTGCTATGTAGAAATTCTTGCAAAGTGCTGAAGTAGAGATATCTACATTAAGGAAGAAATTGATGTTACCTACTGGTGAGCACTCAATAGCTGTAGAGATTGCAGAGGTAGAGAAGGAAAAAGAGAAGTTGTTGCAGCAACTTATGCATAAGGATGAAGAACTTTCCAAAGTGAAGCAGACTGCAATTTCTTTACAAAATCACATTGATAATCATAACTGTACTTTTGCTTTTCCTACAGGTGATGCAGATCCTAAAGCACAAATTATTCAATTAAATACTGAGTTGTAGATGGTTGAAAGAGATAGAAAAAAGGCTCAAACAAATTTGGAGACTGCTACAAAATTGATGAAGGTCATAGAAAGCGAAGCAAATAAGTACAAAATGGATTTCAGAAATTTTGAAGCTGAGATCAAGAATCTCAAAGAAAGAATGAAAGGTAATGTGTCATTAATACAAGCTAAGGATATCATTTGGACTGATATAATCTCAGAAATGAAGTCCAACTGGTGCTTCCTGATTATTATTGCACAAGAAAAGAGCCTTATTATGGAATGTGAAGAACCGATTATGTCTGACAAGCAGAAAGGGATTAATAGAGCCATTTGGGCTAGAAGATTTATTGATTATATCAATTCCAAATCATATCAGGAATTAGAGGAGAATGATATGCTGGATAGAATGTTGTATGCAGTGGAAATTAATAAAATGATTATCAAGAATGATCTTAGGAAGGCTGCAGAAAAGAAACTAATAGAAATCAAAGAAGCAGTAAGTGAATTTTATAAATCTTTTGATAAAATGACAAGGGTAGGCCTGCCATCATGTTGGGGAGCTGAGGGGAATCTTCTGCCATGGAGCTCTTATGAGAATTTACTGGTGATGACAAAAAGCAAGATTGACAACAAGCATGAGAAGACTCAGGTACTAAAAGGAGAGACAATGGTCAACTTCTTGCAAAGACATTTTCAACTCTTGTGGATGGTAAAAAATATTTTCTCTGAAAGGCCATCTTATGACCGAATTATTGCATTCAGATTGGAGTATCACAATCTGACACATTCATCCAAGACGAAGGTAGAAATATGGAAAAAGTGCAGAGCCTAGACTATTGACTTGCCAAAGGGATCAGCAACAAAGAAAGACAAATCAGTTAATCAAGGAAAAGAAGCCACTTCATTAGCAATTCCTATAGATTAGGATATTTACTTTATGTTATTTTCTGAAGTCAATGTAATTGTTAAAATACATTTTCAAGGCATGTAATAGACATCCTTCAAAGTCATGAAGTATTTTTGGTAGTTAGAATTGGTTACAGCAGTTCCAAACTGCTTTTTATTGTATTTAATGTAATTTCCAAGAGGAAGGAAGGTTCCGAGTTTTGGACCTCCTGGACAAATATTTTTGTACTCAAATATTCAAAGATTAATGAATGAGTAAGAAAGATTCTGGCAATTTGTTTATGTTGAAATGTATTCCAGTTTTCATTATGTATTTCCTTCTATGAATAAAACAAGGTTATGAGCAGCAGGTCTCTTCTTACTTCTGTGTATGAGAGTTAAAAGCCTTAATTGGCGCTTCTTTGTTTTAACTATTTCTTTCACATGTTTCTTCCGAAGTTTGGAATGGTATTTTCTGTATAAAGCAACATATCAGTTTGGACTTCTCCTTACATTTTCTCCCAGTCATTTCATTCAACATTAACAGATGGTAGCATTGTAAAGCATTCATAATATTTGATATTTAAGGGTGTGATTATAAATACTTGAGGGTTAATAAAATAGAGACATAAATAATTTGTGACATAATTATATAATGTCTTAAGCACTGATTCCTTATCACAGCTAAGGGATTGTCTCTTAAGGTACAACAGTGATGATCTATAGAATTGAAAAAGCATGTTCCCTTGTTCTTATTAGGTAGATTTTGATCAAGCTTTCTATAAAATCCACAATATTGTGCAATCATTTGTTATAGCACATGTATCCCTTACTTTTTTATGAATATCCCAAAAATATTCCTTTATCTGATCAAGCTTCAAACTTTCCTAATTTTTCATCATTATTTTTTATATAGAATTTACTTTCGAACACTTTAAAATGTTAGATTGATGTTGGATTGCCGTGCCACAATTCATATGGTGTCTTGTCACAATTTGGTCTAAGATGTGCCTTATTGAGAACATGCATTATTTTATGTATTGCTTCTACCCAATAGGTTTGAGGAATGTTTCTTTTTTGCATCATGGCCATGGACATTTTCTGAACAGATCTATTTTATCTCTCTGCAACTCAACACTGTTGTGGTGTGTCTGCAATAGTATACTTCATTTTTATGTCAAGTTCATCACACAAGTCTGCAAACTCATTTGAGGTAAATTCACCACCTATGTATAACCTTATACACTTTATCTCACATCCTATTTTATTTTCTACTAGTGCGTTGAATATTTTGAACTTATCAAATACTTCTAACTTATTTCTAAGGAATGTTGCCCATGTCAATCTAGAATAGTCATTAATTATTAGTATAAAATTATTTTATTTTCCTGGTGCTTTTGTTCTAAAAGGACCACACAAATCCATATGTATTAACTACAAAGGCTTATTACTTGAAAACTTATCCTTGACTTTGAACGAAGTCTGAGTTTTTTTCCCATTTGACATGACTTGAAAGTAGGATTTTAAGGTTTCTTTATCTTTGGTGTATCTCTTACTGCTCTCTTCTTACTAAGACTAATGATGTGATCAAAATTAAGGTGCCATAATATCCTATTCCATATAAAAGACTCATCTTGTTTACTGATGTATCATTCTTCATTATCTTCCTTCAAAATATATATGTTATTTTATATTCGAACTCATTTAGCTAAAACCTTCCCAGTAGGTGTTGATCTTATTTCATAGTCCTAAGCTCTGAAGAGAACATCACAACCTCGGTCACACATCTGAGTTACAGTCAACATATTATGTTTCAGCTCATCTACAAATATCACATCCTAATCCTTTCCTCTCCCATTATTCAAATTGAATGTGCCCTTTCCTCTAATTATTCCTGCTTCATCATTTCCAAATTTGACGTTCCTAGTTTTATTTTCATTAAGGTATATACTTTATTTTATCTCATGTCATATGTTTAGAGTAGCCATTGTCCACATACCATTTATTTCTTTGATCTTGAGCATACATAACTAGGCCACACTTATCATCTTTCTTTTGTTCCTCCTTCTTTCTCCACTACATACATTCTTTTTTTCTACAATTGTTCTGAAATTGTGATCTATTTTTGTAAAGCTAACATTCATATGACTTGTGACCAAAATTATGACAGTAGAAACGCTCAGTGACATCAAAGAGAGGGGAAAATGGGTTTTTGTTTAGATTAATTTTTTTTTTATGTTTTCAAATCTATTGTTAGCCTCACTTCTCTTAGGATTTCTCAAATCATTTCTTCTAACATAAGATCCACAATTTATAGCTTTGTGTCCAAAATTTTACAACAGTAAGAGTACCCATATAAAAATATTACGTACCTCGTAGTGGATGAAACTTGTGGATATAACCATTTTAACATTTAATAATATTGTCTCCTAAATAAGTATGGTCTTTGATAGTTTTTTGTTTGATTTTCCACTCCTTTCATATGTTGCAATTTGTTGGTAGTGCTTCTTTGTTGTTTCGCAGTTGATGTTGAAGTGTTGCTCAATTTTTTTTTTCTCCAGCTTGATGTGAAATGTCATTATCTCCCTCGACATATTTTACAAAAGTAATTATCTTCTTTTCCTTTGTCTTAATTTCACTAGATTCTCCTTCATAGCCTAACCCAGCCTTCATGAGTGGAGACCTCTGAGAATTTAATATAACATCTAGTTTTTCGGATTCTTTTATGTGTTGAATATTCATGTTCAAATCAGTTTGTGCCTTTTCTAGCCTTTTCTTCAGGGTTACCACCTCTTCTTTTGAACTTTAACACTCTTGAATTTCCTCCTTTATTTGTTGTAGTGGAATGTCTTCCACCTTCTTTGCTTCTTCAAGTTCAACCTTCAACTTGATAATTTCTTCTAAAATTGATTCTTCTTTTACATATTTCAATAAAATCTCTTTTTGGTTTTTATTCTTTTGCTTAATTCTATCTATTTCATCCAGGGAACTGATCAAATCCCCCTCAAGATCTACTTCACCTTCCTCTTCGTCTTCATATTCCTTACAATCCTTTCCAATTTCTTCTAAGGCCATCAACATGAATTCATTAGTTCCATTGTAATATTCCTAAATTAGCATGTAGCTAATTGGAATATTAATTTTTTCTATTATCTTTTAGATAGATGAATAAGTGGGTAGGGAGACCCATAAATCTCTTTATTAGGAATAAAATCCCTCTTAATGTGAAAAGGGATCATCTTGATAACTGGATAAAGCATCCCCATGTGTGAACAGGGGCTAAAACATGTGGATAGGGTCAATGTTGACCAAATCAATAGCGCTGGAATGGAGAGAGTAGATCATTAATTGGAGAAATTCTCCATGAGAGTAGTGTCTTTAATGAGTGGGACCCAAGGTGAGAAGGCTCACAATGCATATAAGGAAGGGCAAGGCAGCCATAGAAGGCATGTTATATGATTATTTATTTTGATCTTTTTAGATCTATATTTTTCAGGTGAAATTTCTATGCATGCTTTTGCTATTTAGCAAGGTCTGTTGTGCTGCTTAGCACAAGGGTGTTCCCGAGCGAGAATCCCACCTTTATCCTTGAGAGGCCCCAAAGGAAGAGTATTTTCACTTCATTTCCACATTCCGACATCAAGCCAAAGCTTCATTCTTAATGTACAACATAGTTCCTATTGAGGTTGTGTTGTGTTGTAGGGCAGAAGTTGTGGAAGGTGTGTAGAGCCATTTTTTTGGGCTTGTGTTTCAATGGAGAGGTAGCCTTTCCATTGGGAGATCAGCAAGGAGGCTCCTTGGGAATTATATCATTATTTGGCACCAAGCCAAGCTACCACCATCACCTACAGTGCAGTTTCATTCCATATATGTGTTATTTTGGAGAGTTTTTGCAGGGGTGAGTTCAGTGCTCCATTTGGAGTGCTTGCTTTTCATTGAATGGATCATCCCTTCATTGAGAAAGTCTGTTGGAGGGGTTCTTTTTAGATCTACATCAGATTCAGCCACCTCCTTCTATGTGCTTCAGTTGCAATGAATCTTCATCCCTATGGATTTAGATCCACCATTTATATTTTGTGCATTTCTGGAAACCCTTCCTGGGTTTTCTTGGAAATGTGTTTGGGATCATAGATCTCTATCCCCAACACCTTTTGAGCTATATAACAGTATATCTACATTGTTATATCATTCTTTCAGTAGTTTATTCCCTAAAACTACGTTGTCTTGGCCCATGGAATTTGTATAGTAGTTATTTCTCATGTATTGACATATTTGCTTAGTAGAGGCTTGTTTTGTATTGGTTGAGTGACTTGATCCTCAAGATATTGTGCCTATTATTTGTTGATATCATTAATAAGATGGATGTACATTTGTCTCATGTAATGGTGTATTGATGTATTCACTTCCATATTCCATGTTTATGTGCTATATTCCTGCTTTTCCCATTTGGGAATATTACAGTGGTATTAGAGCATAAACTTGGCTCAGGTTGTGAGTTTCAGCCAACATGCTATAAGAAGAAGAAAAGAGATCTACAAAGATGGAAGGAATGAGATTTGTCTCATCACTTTTCAGATCTATGAAGAACCTCTCCAAGGAGTTCAAGCAGATGAGAGAGGATAGATGCAATGATACCTCTAGAGGGTTTCAAGATGAGGAAGGTCCATGCACTTCCTATCAGCAACCAAAGAAACCAGTATTGCATAGAGCTCCAAAGAAATATACTATGCCCTTTTCTTTTGAAGAAGAATATAAAAGGCACCGAGATGGAGGAAACTTAGATCATGAGATTCCAAGTGAGTATCTTGCATAATATAAATCTCAATCAAGAGCTTTCAAGGAGAATCTAACTCTCCCACGGTTCATTCATCTCAAAGAAGAAAGAATACCTTGCAGCAATAGAAGAAGAAAGTATAATAGGTTTATATTGTCTACATTTGATGGGTTATCCACATTCATAGCAAGGGCTTGGAGTATGGAGTTGGATGCATTCTTCGTACTACATCCAGTAGTAGAGAGAGAAGTTGTTGAGATTGCAGTGCTTCACCTTGAGGGTGAAGCAAACATTTGGCGGTTCAGCCATGCAAGAGTGACTGCATATGTAGATTTTACTCAAAGGTTGATGAAGTTTGACAAGAATAAATCAGAGGAGAAGGAAATTCCACCACCACTTGCTGCAGGAGCACTTGCATCAGGAGAAGGAACACTTGCACCTTTGCAAAGTGGTCTTGATCTCTTGACATTTAGAGTCCCATGCATTATTCAGGAGATGCATAAGGAGGAGGAGACTTGTACCAGCGTTGGTGCATCGATAGAGGATTAGCCATCATCACCAGCAGTTGGGGAAGCCATCACACCGGAGGAAGGAACCCTTGTAGCAGTGCAAGAAGTTTCCAAGCTTTACCAAGCTATGAAAATATTTCCACTTCCTATTATTTCAGCACATCATATGGAGGATTGTGGGTACATGCCATCAGGGAAAATGCATGACCTAGGGTCAAAGCACATTGCTGATTTGGAGCAACAGACTATCACTACGCACAGGACCCTTGATAGGATCAAGGAGGGGGTATATATTCATCCTAGTGTGTCATTGTCGAGCTACACACAACTCTTGGGGTTGGAGTGTATATTTTTGGAGGATAGGATGAGCATTATCCTAGTCAATCCAATGCAGAACTGTATGTTCAGCATTGTGCATGATCCTGAGACTGTAGATGCACCATCATGGATATCAGCAGCACTGTCATTAAGCAGCAGTGATGAGTTGGGGGTCCAACTAATATTGGGACATTCTAATGACCAATACACTTGTACAGCAGTGGATAAGCAGATGATTAATGGAGGAAATATTATGATGGATGACATCTCCCGTTATTTTGATGGATCCTTATTGATGAGCACTTCACAGCTCAATGACAAGCTTTTTCCTACAACATATTTGGATCCTTATGGGGTCAACCTGGTCATTGATGAGTGGTCTTCATTTGGAGATCTCCAAGAGGTTGTACTTCAACATCCCATGAAGTACAAAGATAGAAATATGATTTGGGAGGCTGGTATTCTCCATTGGAGGAGTACCAAGGTGGATCATGGTAGGAGACACCCATATTTGGATGAATGGGTGTGGATGGTGAGCAAGGGGTTGGTGAGCCACTTGCATATCTATGACATAGGGCAACAGGAGGCATGGTTGCGTTGGCTACTCTTGAAAGAGTTTGGCCATCATGTATCATATCCTATTCCAAAGGGTGTGTTAATGGTTGGGACATGGCAGGACACTTGCATCATGTGGCAGCAAGGAGTTTGGGCATATTGGGGTGATGTGATATCTTTCATATCAATCATCATGTTGTTACTCCATGGTCTATATGGTGATGGTGTGAGGAGGCAACAAGATTTTTTGTTTCTTTGGATACTCTTGGGAGAGTATGGGCTGATTTTCTCCCATACTTTGCATGATGTTGCAGGAGTAGATGGTGGCACAATCATGGTGCAAAGGGGCTACTCCTTAGCTTTGGAGGATCATGAGGTACTTCCACCTTGGAATAAATCTCCCATATATAGCAGCATTATGGTATATGACTTTGGCATTTGGCATGTCAAAGAATGGAGCTATGAGATGACAGGAGCCAGCTTGTTACAAAGGCCAACAACGTTGTCACTTGGGAGCTTGCGTTTTTTGATGGAGTGTTCCCAGGATCACTTCACATATGATGCACTTGATGGGATAGTAAGAGATGAGAGTGTTGGAGTAGTGAATGGAGACATCTATTACCATGATATGATCTTATTGACTTGGATCTCCAAGCATAAGAAGAAGGCTTTGCATGCATCACATGGTTCATTCCTTTCCATTCACTAAAGTTTCAGGGAGACATATCCGGCCACTATGGAGAGATTTTATATGGATCTCATTATCAGCCTACTCTCAGTACATGGTAAGAGTTGTATTTTTTCACTTATTGATCATCTAACACAGTATTTTCTTTCTCTTTCCATACAATGCATTGCTCCACAAGAGGGAAAGTTTTTATTTGGGCTTCATGGTCTTTCTAAGGCCAACACCTATGATGGAGGTAGCCATCTCTTGTATGTCTTGGGGCAAGTGTTGTGATATTCATGTTATGCTCAGCTGATATATAATGACATTTATTACTTCCTAGTAGATGAGCAAACATGCACAACTAGCAACTTGTTGGGAGACAACTTGCCATATTATGTTTTGAAACAACAGTTAGAAAAACTGTGCTGTAACCATTTTGGGGACTGTTGGTACCATTTATAACTACACATAACCTTCAATATCTTTCTCATTTGGATCCCATATTATGATGATATTCTATTGGATTTATATGGGATGGTTTGGGCAAAAACTAGAGAGGAGGTCGTTGAGGATCTAGTTGAATTTTTTCCTCTTGAAGGCAACATTATTGTAGCCCAATATTAGCAGCAGCTCTACACTTATCATAAGTGGAGAGAGAGACAGTGTGGGGTAGACCAATTGTTCTATCATGTTCATTTATGCATCCCACCTACATTGCAGGAGCCAAAGGTGGAAGAGTTTTTCCATGAGTTACTATTTTGGAGGGTGACTCACTTTGTGTGGATGATAGCTTGGGGATTAGAGCTTCACATGGGAATGATGGTTCCCAATATTTTTCAGATTATGTGCCTCAATAAGGCCTCTAGACAGCATATAGTTTCTTCCATGGATATTCCACTTCTTCTTGATGAGGGCCATTGGGACTTGTCACCAAAGGCTAATGATCCAGGTGGATATCGGTGGCTACCCACCTATTCCATTTGGACCAGCACCATCAATCCTTGTAGCTTTTCACATTCAGCACAACTTACTATTTTTAGCAGGTTTTTGGGTCCTCCACTCTCGGAGCCGTTTTTGGGGCTTAATGATCCAGGTGGATATTGGTGGCCACCCACCTATTCCATTTGAACCCCCATCATCAGTTCTTTCAGTTTTTCAGTTTCGGCATAACTTACTATTTTTAGCAGTTTTTCGGGTCCTGAACTTCCGGAGCCGTTTTGAGGCCCTAAACGACGTTTTTTGGGCATCGTTTCCCGAAAGTTGTATTCCTCGGATAGAGCTTTCTAATGATGCATCATGTGCGTCAAACGGAGATAGTATGCCAAACTTACGTCCTTGGGAAGTTGAAACACCAATTTACCCAAACGGGGCCCATAGTTTTGGCGCTTCATCTCCTAGGGTTAGGTTTTTGGGATGTTTAGGGTTCTCCATTGTTTCTCAATAATAAATAGGCCCTCGAGCCTCATTGTAACACAGTTTAGAGGTCTATAGCCATCACATCTCTTCTCAGAGATTCGCTACCAACACCCTAGCTATTTTATTTCCATTATGTCTGTAAGCATATTTCTGTTATTAATTAAATGACGCATTATTTCCGCTGCATCTCTGTATTTATGGTTATGTGTTTATTCTGTTGCGTTCCTGCATAAATCCGGATCAGCTAACTTGTACACTTGGGAGGAGAAACTAGAGAACATATTGATGAGAAATAATAATTTCAATTGGAGAAGCTTATCATATGAGGATGCTACACGAGGAGGAGAGGAGACTCTTCAGTTCTGTCCTTGCAGTTGCTTGAGGACAAGCAACATTTGGGGGGGGGGGGGGAGGAATGTAATATTCATAAATTAGCATGCAGCTAATTGGAATATTAATTTTTTCTATTATCATTTAGATAGATGAATAAGTGGGTAGGGAGACCCATAAATATCTTTAGTAGGAATAAAATACCTCTTAGTGTGAAAAGGGATCATCTTGATAGCTGGATAAATCATCCCCATGTGTGAACAGGGGCTAAAACATGTGGATAGTGTCAATGTTGACCAAATCAACAGTGCTGGAATGGAGAGAGTAGTTCATTAATGGAAGAAAGCCTCCATGAGAGTAGTGTCTTTAATGAGTGGGACCCAAGGTGAGAAGGCTCACAATGCATATAAGGAAGGGCAAGGCAACCATAGAACGCATGTTATATGATTATTGATTTTGATCCTTTTAGATCTAGATTTTTCAGGTGACATTTCTATGCATGCTTGTGTTGTTTAGCAGGGTCTAATGTGCTTCTTAGCACAAGGGTGTTCCTGAGCGGGAATCCCACCTCTATCCTTGAGAGGCCTCAAAGGAAGAGTATTTTCACTTCATTTCCACATTCTAGCATTAGGCCAAAGCTTCAGTCTTAATGTACATCGCAGATCCTGTTGAGGTTTTCTTGTGTTGTAGGGCAGAAGTTGTGGAAGGTTTGTTGAGCCATTTTTCTGGGCTTGTCTTTCAATGGGGAGGTAGCCTTTCCATTGGGAGATCACCAAGGAGGATCCTTGGGCATTATATCATTATTTGGCACTAGGCCAAGCTACCACCATCACATACAGTGCAGTTTCATTCCATATCTGCGTTATTTTGGAGAGTTGTTGCAGGGGTAAGTTCAGTGCTCCATTTGGTGTGTTTTCAGTTCATTGAAGGGGTCAGCCCTTCATTGAGAAAGTCTATTGGAGGGGTTCTTTTCATATCTACATCAGATTCATCCATTTCCTTCTATGTGCTTCAGTTGCATTGAATCTTCAGCCCTAGGGCTTTAGATCCACCATTTATATTTTGTGCATTTCTAGAAACCCTTCCTAGGTTGTCTTGGAAATGTGTTTGGGAGCATAGATCTCTAACCCCAACACCTTTTGAGCTAAATAACACCAGATATACATTTTTATATCATTCTTGTAGAATTTTATGCCCTAAAACTACGATGTCTTGGCTCATGGCATTTGTATAGCAGCTATTTCTCATGTATTAACATATTTGCTTAGTAGAGGCTTGTTTTCTATTGCTTGAGTGACTTGATCCTCAAGATATTGTGCCTATTATTTGTTGATATGATTAATAAGATGGTTGTACATTTGTCTCATGTAATGGTGTATTGATGTATTCACTACTATTTTCCATGTTTATGTGCTATATTCTTGCTTTTCCCATTTGGGAATATTACATCCATCTTCACTAGAGGATTTATTATAGCTTTTAGATACATTTTTATCTTCTTGATCATAGAAGCTTTTCCTTTTAAAATTTTTCTCGTTCTACATTTTCTTAGACTTTTTCTTTTACTTCCCTTTATACTGATTTTATTCTTTCTTATAAGGACATTTGGAGGCATAATTCCCCAGTCTTCTACAATTGAAGCAACTAAATAAGAGTATTCCTTTGTACTTACATGTACCTTTCTTCAATCTTCTGAAATTTTTTTCCTCTTCTTCATTAGAACCTAAGCATGAACATTTTTTGTCTTCTATAGACTTGTCTACTTTAAAAGTTGCATCTCTGGTGGTTGACTATCCTTTTGAAATTCTCATCTCATATGTTGTTAGAGAACCAAGTAGTTTATTCCTATTCAAAGTCAAAGTTTGTTGTCTCTTCTATAGTTGAAACCGTAGGATTAAAATTTGAAGGTAATTACCTCAATATGTTTTGAGCTATTACACTTTCTTTGATTGTTTCTCCTAGACCCATCATGGCATTAATAAATTCATCTAATCTTAGAAATAACTTAGAAATATATTCATCTTCATTCATTTTTAATGTCTCAAACTGCATTCTATATATTTTCAATTTGGCCATCTTTACTTAGGTATCTCCTTCATGAATATTTTGCACTTTATCCCAGATTTTTTTAGTTGTTTTACAATTCATTACTTTGATAAATTATGACTCACTCAATCCACTAAGAAGATCATTCATATTTTTTTCATTTTTCATAAATTCAAGTTTTTCATGTTTGTCGCTACTCATTGTATTTATTTCTTCATTTCCCATCAACATAGCATCCCAAACTTCTACTCCAACAGGCATTAAATATGTCTTCATCCTCACATTCAAGAATGAATAATTTGTTTTGGTGAATATGTTAGGTCCATATATTACTAGCATAGTCCCTTATTGTTGTTAATGTAGCCCCCTTATTGTTATTGTTGTACCCCTGTAACCCCAATATTGTAATTATTGTGCCCTTACATTATTACTGTTAGGTCGGCTAGGATTATATTGTGACCCCATGGACTCCTATATATAGAAGGAGATTTTGTCATTTGTATCAAGAATTATTCATTTATGTAATGTATTGGAGGTTTCCCCCTTGAAGTTGTTGATTTCTAAGGCATTGATCTCTCTTTTCTTCTATTTTTGGAGATGGTTTAATAATATTTGGTATCAGAGCTTTGGATTCTAGCGTTTCACTGCTACAAACAGGCCATCATGGAATTTTCGCTATAAATTTTTTTATATGAAGGATCAGAAGCTAAAAGTTTTACAGAGCGAAGCATAAATCCTGAGGAACGTTGTGTAAAAATTTAAGATCTTGGTTCACAACATTTTTGGAGATATGATCTGTGGAAATTAGGGTTTTTTCAGGCTCCCGAATTTCACCTAAACAGTTCATCATGGCATTTTCGCTATAACGTTTTTTCTACGAAGGTACATAAGCTGAAATTTTTACAGAGCTAAGATGAAATACGGAAGCACTTCCTGTAAAAATTTCAAATCTTGGTTCGCAATATTCGGAGATATTATCTGTGAAAGTTAGGGTTTTTTTAGGCTCCCGAATTTCATCTCAAAGAGGTGACCGTGGGAAAATCGTCATA
This sequence comes from Pinus albicaulis, assembly GCA_034641835.2. Taxonomy (NCBI): domain Eukaryota; kingdom Viridiplantae; phylum Streptophyta; class Pinopsida; order Pinales; family Pinaceae; genus Pinus; species Pinus albicaulis. The sequence continues at coordinate 243,759,775 of CM076582.1, forward strand.
ACTCTCTCTCTGAGAATCAAATTGGAATTATGTAAAAAGTAGCCATAATTACATGGACTGTAGTTTCCTATGTATCAATTTCAGATCTAAAAAAGGAAACAATGACACGTGGCATTTTGTACAAGTTTTCTCTACTGAACCAGTCCATAATTAGGTCATTGTGGGAGGTTGGGCATAAATTTGACTTGAAGAATCCAAATCAGTTCAGACCTAAGGCATTCGAAAGAAGATTCAGAGGGATACTACAGGGGCGAATTTCATATATTGAAGATCCAAAATCACAGAGATAATTCAGTTTCAACATCGAGCTCCTCAAAAGCAAGAAAAAAGTGTGTATTTTATTTTATTTTTTCGAATTGCATAAGTCTTGTGTGAAAAATCAGTTTGAAGTGATTACAAAGGGCATATTGAAGCATAGATATCAGTATTGGGCTCAAAAATTCCACCTAAAAAGAATTCAACACCCATTAAGCCTTCAAAAGGCTCTACTATTACTCATGAAGTGTAAGAAGTGCAACATGACATCTCAAAATTACAAGAGCAAGTGCACCAAATTTCACTCTTGCAAAGAGCAACAAAAAATGAAATGGAAGTTTTGAAGAAAGGCATGGAATCTAATATGGATGGTTTGAAGAAAGCCGTGGAAGCTATGATGGATGGTTTGAAGAATGACATGGAAGATAAGATGGATGGCATGGAAGCTGGCAAAGAAGCTAAGATGGATGGCATGGAAGCTAAGATGGATGAAATTGAAGCTAAGATCGATGAAAAAATGAAAGACAACTAGAAGACATTAATAATGATCTAAAAGCATACATGGAAGGTTTTATGACAAGGTTAATACAAGAAATGATTCCTGATGGCAGAAAGATAGTAGAGGAAACTCATGATGAGAACAAAATAAATGTTAATCGTGATTTCATAAACTCTAATTTTGGATTGAAGAACCACCATATTCCAAATATGGATATGAGGAATTTCGATGGAAAGGATCCCGTAACATGGATACTACAGATGGAGCAATATTTTGATCTCAATAATGTGCAAAACACACAAAAGGTACGCGTTGCAACTTTACATTTAGAACAAAATACATTTGTATGGTATCGATGGCTTTGCTCCTGTAACAAAATATTGTCACTTGGTAAATTTTTATGGAGGAAATAATAGCACATTATGAGGATATAAAGAGCAACACCTTCTTTAGCCAATTGATAAATCTCAGACAAAAGGGTTCAGTGGTGGAGCACATTGAGGACTTCCAAAAATTGAATATAAGGGTAAATGATATTCTAGAGGAACACGAGATTGATGTATTCATAGGGACTTTAAAGGATAACATCCAACATGAATTTCATGTTTGGGAACCTGATTCATTGAAGAAGGCATTCAGGTTGGAAAGAAAAATTGAATGTAAAATTTACGATGACAAGGAAGCCTACCACTCACATCTATAAAAATGGAAGTGTTGCTACTCCTAGACTTCCGCAACCTACAAGGTTGACACCACAACAATTGGAAGAAAAAAGAGAAAAAGGGCTTTGCTACAGTTGCGATAGAAAATACACTAAAGGTCATAAGTGTGTTGAGAAGAAATAATTTTACATATATTGTGAAGAGGAGGAATAAAATGGACAAGAAACTTCAAAATAAGAGGACATACACCAGAAACCAACCCTAGAAGAAGAAGAAATGAGTCTAACCATATCGTGTAATGCATTGGCAGGAATTTACACTCCTCAAACTCTAATGATAGAAGGACATATCAAGAAGAAAAAGGTAATAGTGTTGATTTATTTGGGTAGTACCCATAATTTATTCATTGTAAGGTAGCCAAGGAATTGAATTGTTTCCTATACCCAGCACCAGAATGTCAAGTGATGGTTGCAAATAGAGGAACTATAAATTGCTCTGGAAAATGACATAATATCAAGCTAACCATGGGGGAATATGTATTGAATATTGCAATGCTTTCCATTCCAATGGGAGATGTTGATGTTGTACTAGGAGTACAATGGTTACAATATTTGGGGACGATAGCTTTTAATTTTCAAGAATTTTTCTTGAATTTTTTTTTCGGAAGGAAAGGAAATTGAATTACGGGGTATCACAGGGAAGGCAGGAAAGATAATAAGCTCTAATTTCATGACAAATATTTTGAAGAAGGAACAACGAGTCGTAATTGCACAATTATACTCACTAGAAGTTCCAACATCAAAATCATCTATTTCTCCAGATCTCCAAAAAGTCTTGGACAATCATTCCAACGTTTTTGAAACTCCCAAAGGAATCCCACCTATTAGTGATCATGATCATGCTATTCATTTGATTACATGAATTTTTCCTCCAAACATCAGGCCTTACAGATATCCTTATGTCCAAAAGAGAAAAATTGAACATATAATTGCAGAAATGTTAGAGGTTGGTATAATTCAACCTAGTCGAAGTTCTTTCTCTGCTCCATTAGTATTGGTGCACAATAAGGATGGATCATGGCGCATGTGTCCACATTATAGGGAGCTAAATAAGCTCACTATTAAAGATAAATTTCTCATTTTTGTGATTGATCAATTATTAGATGAATTACATGGAGAAATTTATTTTACCAAGTTGTATCTTCGTTCAGGATATCATCAAATTAGAATGAAGACTGAAGATATTCTGAAAACAACATTTCAAACTCATGAGGGTCATTATAAATTTTTGGTCATGCCTTTTGGCCTTACCAATGCACCGTCTACATTTCAAGGGTTGATGAATTCTATTTTCAAACCCTTCCTTAGAAAATTTACGCTATTATTTTTTGATGACATACTAATCTACAGCAGGTCTTGGAAGGATCATGTTCAACATGTTGACAGGGTGCTCAAACTATTGGAGGAGAAACAACTATATGCAAAAACATCCAAATGTTTTTTTGGACTACAAGAGGTGGAATATCTAGGTCATATTGTATCTCATGAGGGTGTTAAGGTAGACCCTAACAAAATTAAAGCCATTAAGGAATGGAAAGTCCCCACAATTATTGGGTTAACAGGGTATTATCGCAATTTTTTTAAGAATTATGGGAGAATAACAGCACCTCTAACAACATTATTGAAGAAAGATGCATTTTCATGCACTCCTGAAGAAACCAAGGCCTTTGAACATCTTAAAGAGGTAATGTGCCTAGCACCAGTCTTAGCTACACCAAATTTCACAAAAACCTTTATTATGGAATGTGATGCCTCAGGAAATGGAATTGGTGTTGTTTTAATGCAAGAAGGAAGACCCATTGCTTTTGAAAGTAGTCCAATCAAAGGAAAGTATTTTCTATTTATGAGAAGTAAATGTTGGAAATACTACATGCACTAAAGAAATGGCGACCTTACCTAATGGGAAGACACTTCAAGGTAAAAACTAATCATGATAGTCTTAAACACTTTTTGGAACAAAGACTATCTTCAGAAGAGTAGCGAAAATGGGTCGCAAAGATGTTGAGTTATGACTTTGAAATCATCTACAAAAAAGGGAAGCTAAATTTTGTTGCAGATGCACTCTCAAGAAAAGATGAAGAGGTGTAAGAACTGCTTTGTGCCATTTCTATTATCCAACCAGATTTGATAATTGAAGCAAGGGATGAATGGAAGAAGGAAGAAGTAGTGTGGAAACTCATTCAAAATTTGCAGCAAGATCCTAGTACATCTGATACATTTAGTTGGAAAAATGATTCCTTATGGTACAAAGATCGCTTATATATTTTCAAGAATTCCCAATTAAAACAAAAAATTCTATTGGAATTGCACACTTCTCATTTAGGAGGACACTCAGGATTTTTAAAAACTTACCACAGGGTGAAGAAAGAATTCTTTGGGATGGCCTTAAATCTGATATTCAAAAATTTGTGGTGGAATGTTTGGTTTTCCAGCAAAATAAATTTGAGACAATTAAGACCCCGAGTCTTCTAAAGTCAACATTGGGAGGAGATTTCAATGGATTTTATCACAGTTTTACCTAAGTCCGAAGGAAAGAGTGTCATCATGGTGGTAGTTGATATACTTACCAAGTATGCACACTTTTGTGCATTATCTCATCCATTTAAAGCAAGTACAGTAGCTACTGCATTTATGGAAACAATTCGAAAGCTACATGGAAACACAAAGATTATTGTAAGTGACAGAGATCCCATTTTTACTGGAAATTTTTGGATGGAATTATTTTCTTGTTTGGGTACTCAACTAGCTCATAGCTCATCTTATCATCCTCAATCTGATGGTCAAATTGAGATAGTGAATAAATGTTTGGAAGGATATCATCATTGTTTTGTATCTAATAAGAAAACACAACGGTTCAAGTGGTTACCTCTTGCTGAATGGTGATATAACACTTCCTTCCATACTACAGCAAAAATTACCCCAATTATGGCACTTTATGGATATCATCCACCATCCATCACATCTTCTTTAAGAGAAAATTCCAAGGTTCAAGCAGTGGAATATCACATCGAGCATCAACAAGAAGTTCTCCAACTCTTAAAGGATAACCTAAATTTGGCATAAAATCGAATGAAACAACAAGCAAATCAACATTGCAGCGAAAGAAGTTTTTATCTACGAGACTGGGTATTTTTACGACTACAACGATACAAAAAAATGTCCCTCAAGCAAGCTAAGAAGGATAATAAATTATCGCCAAAGTAATATGTTCCTTACAAGGTGTTGCAAAATATTGGTACTATGGCATACAAATTGGAGATTCCTGCTTCTTCACGAGTGCATCCAGTTTTCCATGTTTCATGCTTAAAGAATGTTATAGGGGACAAACTTCCAGTTCAAAAAATATTGCTAGAACTTGATGATGAAGGAAAAATCATATTAGAACCTGAAGCAGTCACGGAAACAAGAACTCGACAGCTACAAAATCGATCAATTTCAGAGTATCTCATCAAATGGAAGAACTTATCCATTGAAGATTCTACATGGGAGGATGAGAATTTTATACAGATGCATCCGGAGCTACTCAAGCATTGATGACAACACTTTTTTGAAGGAGAGGGGCATGTTAGGTCCCTATATTACTAGTATAGTCCCTTATTTTTGTTAGTGTAACCCCCTTATTGTTATTGTTGTACCCCTGTAACCCCAATATTGTTATTATTGTGCCCTTACATTATTATTGTTAGGTTGGCTAGGATTATATTGTGACCCCATGGAATCCTATATATAGAAGGAGGTTTTTTCATCTGTATCATCCAAGAATTGTTCATTTATGTAATGTATTGGAGGTTTCCCCCTCGAAGTGGCTGATTTCTAAGGCATTGATATCTCTTTTCTTCTATTTTTGGAGTTGGTTTCATAACAGAATAAAGGGGATTTATTTATTGAGAATCCTTCCTAACTAGCCATTCTAATGATTTAGGACCTCCTTCTAGTTGTTAGAATAATGTTGGAGGAACTTTTCTTTGATACTAATTGATGTATGCTTGGAAATTACTATGAAGGGGGTGAATCAGTAATTTTAAGTTTCCAATTTTTTCTCAACTTATTTTTTTTTCAATGCAACTAATGACTTATGTATATTTTCAATTATTAATGGTTTCTTTTACAATTACCAGAGAGAGAGACATTTGCAAATATACTTATTTAGAATTCAAGATAATTTGCACAACATTCAACTAAAAACACATCGAGACACCAGATATAAGTGGAAACCCATAAGGGAGAAACCCATGAATTTTTGGTTGAAAGTGATATGAAGGAAAGCTCCTACTCTCTAATTAAATTAGATTATTTTTTGTAGGCTCCAACCTACAAGAGGTTGCTACCTCAATGAAGCTCCAACTTCCATAAAGTTTTCTATAGGCTACAACCCACAAGAGGCTCCTACCTCAACTGGCTACAACATGTTCATTATCAAGCTACGACTTGAAAGGATACTGCAATATCCTAATCACAAAATAAATTCAAGTTTGTTGGTTACCTGATATCAATTTATGCCCTCAAATCTGTTACTCACCTTTTTTTCTTCTCTTCTTTAGTTTTGGTCCTTTTCCACTACTTTTCTCTTCTTCTCCTAACCAGAATGTTGTTCATGAAACTTCTCATACAAACTTGTTCACATCAAGAGTTATTTTTTCATTCAACAATGTATTTTTTATAAGAATAACTTATTGATTGTTTGTATTATATACAGGAATACGAAATGAGGACTTGTCTCTTGGTCTTATAAGGTTGTTCACAGTCTTCCTCTTCATTTTCAAATCTGAAAATCAAAATTATGTAACATAAAATAGAGCTGAAATAATATAGCTAAACAATGATGATTGCAACAAACAAATCTTGAAAAATTTTCAGATTTGTATTAGCTACATTTGTACTTATACCATACATTTTTATGTTCAAGGAAAGCATACATTTTCCAGATTATTTCTTAATATCATGTGCCTTTTTTATTTTATTTGTAGGTCATACATCAAGATAACCAATAAAAATATTTAGTAATGATCATCCTTTTCACTTCACATCACTTATCAACCTTTGCATTCCAAGCAGTGTTGAAACAATGGAATTTAACATAAATTTTCCTTAACACAATTGACACCAATCAAATTAATGACATCAAGCTTCCTTAACATGATCATTTGACATCAATGCCAACATTACCAACAAGAAATTTTTAAAGGAAAATCTTCGTACACATCAACATAGGCTTGCAATGATTATAATTCATCCATTCAATTAATAAAAAAAATAAACCAAGTATCATAAGGTAAAGTCATGGTGTAGAACATATTCTTATATATTAAATAAACATTTGTTAACAAATAATCAATATCAATTCATCACATAGTTTATGACCCATTATAATAGACATCCAATTACCCAATCCAAATGTAGATGTTAGGGATTATACACAGTTCAATCAAACATATCAAATTAAGTGTTATGAAGACATTGTAATATGCACATCAAAATAATATAGAGATACTACAAAATCACGGATTATGCAATGACCCTTTTCACTCTAACATTCATATGTTTTATAGAGTCAAATACAATCAATAACTTATGGAAACAGCAGAAAGAGACAGGGTTCTTATGTTGCTCTAAATGAGATAAAAATTTCATCAAGCTACCATCGAAAGAAAACCTTAAAAATTCAATAACATGCCAATTAGAATGATAAAAGGCATGTCATATCAACATTGAGAAAATAAAGAAGGTTGCATAACAAAGCCATTTCAGTCATACAAAATCAAATCCAAAGGTGAAAGCTAAAAAAAAAAAGGATAAATTTGAGGGGCCACATATCACTTTAAAATGATAAGGGAGTCGGTTGGGCTTCCAACAACACCTTAACCGCATTCCTCCTAATTAAGCCTAGAAACCCCTAACACTTAAGCCCTTAAGCCATAAACCCTTAATTAATAACCCCTTACCCCCTAAGCCCCTAAACTAGTAAACCCTAACTCAGAATAATGCCTTAATCCCGAACCCTAAAATCCTTAAACCATAAACCCCTAATTTACAAAATAAAACTGAAATATAATGACATATAATGAATAACTTACGAAGGGACGATATTGATGTATGCCTTCAAGGTGTTCAAATTCTCTACAATGTTGCTTAGTTGTTTTTATTAAAAGTCTCCACCTCTTGTAGCCCCTGCATTTGGTACAAGGGAAATAACATTTTTCATCACCCATTTTTCCTTACAGAACTTTCAGTCATGATTATCTTCAAAAATCAACCGCAGTTTAACTATTTGTAATGAAATTAATAAATTATTTCTGAACAAAAAATAGTCCTTAAATATAATTTGTTTTGTCATATTTTTTACGTCCAAAGATTATGGAGAGGCGTTAATTATAGAAATTTTAAGGTATAAATGGGTCTCCTAAGGAATATGATAAAAAAAATAGTGGAAATAGTAAAATAAGGTTATATTACCTCATCAAGTTTTGGAGGGAAAAAAAAAACTATTTTTTCAACTCATATTGTCAACTTATCTTCTTATGATTTTACTCAAATTTCAAGCAAGAGCATTCATTGGATGTGGAATTTAATTTTTCATCCAAGGAGTACCCATGTTGCATACTTTCTATGGACCCTACTACAAGAAAAATGTGAAATACATGAAAAAACATGAAAAATTAAACTATGCATCCAACGAGTGCTCCCGCTTGAAATTTGAGTAAAATAGTATACATATAAGTTGAAAACACGAGTTGAAAAAATAGCTTTTTAATTCCAAAAATGGTGGATCATCCCCCATGGTTGACATCATCATATTGAATCCTATTGGTTCTTATAAAGTTTATTTTTGTTGTACATTTTTGTTTTGAGGCCCATTTTTAACCTCAAAATTTCTCTAATGGTATAACGATCAAAAAAATTGACCGAGTCCAACATCGATATTCTGGTAGTGTTATCGTTGACCTGGTCAAATGTCGAAAATCCAGCGAACGTTGCAAACACATCAAGTATCTAACATAATTATAAGACATTATATATCTGAAAATTATGTCGAATATCTGACACAAAACATAAATGTGTAGGATATCTGACGTTGTTTGGGACTTTCTTTTCTGAAATACAAAAAATCTAAATAAAATCCAATAGTATAGCTTATTTTGTCAGTATTATCAAAGTAAAGTGTAAGTTTTCTCTCCCATATGTAGTAGTGGAAAACTATTGCATTTTTTCAAATTTTTATCCTACTTGCCACACCCTTCACTTTCTACTTTAGTTTATGACAATTTTATCTCAATGATTGGATTAAATATTGTCGATTACATGGAACATATCTCCATTATGTAGTATGGTGTTAACATGGAACTTGTTTCTTTGTCAATTATGAGAGTTGTAGTAGGTGAATTGTTCATAGTTACCAAAATCATCATGAATATGATCATTTCCTACAAATCATCTAGCAAGGATCTTAGGAAAATGGTTGTTATGCCTTAAGCCTATGATTAATGAAATCTCTAGGATTTCTTCTCACTTAAAACATTGAACCCATAGAGACGAGTCATTCAAGGAATTTCAAACCCAATTGCAATATGACCTCTACCTCATCAAAAAATTAGATATAATGAGTAGCTTTAGGTTATATATGAGGTATCAATATCAAATCATATGCTATAGTTTGGGTATAATTCCAATGATTACTTTCCCAGCCAAGGCTTGCTTGTTCTTATCATTGATGTACACAAGCAAGTCCTAAACTCCAAGGGTTGTGCCAAAGGATTGTAACATATTGATGAAATGGAAATTTCACACATAATTTTGTTTTCCTTGTGGCATTGTGCAATGTGCTTTAAAATATTTAATCTTTGTGATGTTTTGCATTCTCAAGAAGTTTTTAGTTTTGTGACATATCATACCTCACCTTGTTTCTCATGTGACATATCACATCTTGCAAAAGTTGTCTTCCTTGCAATATGTCACATGATTCAAAATTTATTCTTCATGTGGTGTGTTATCTTTCATTAAAGATCTTATCTCTCCAATAAGAAAGTGTTGGGTATGTGTTATATTCTTTACACGAGTAGTGTTAGGCATTGTTGTGTTTTTTTGAGTGTAGCAAGGAGTTTGCAGGAGGGTGGAAGCCTAGCCTGCAGAGGGGTTTTCAAGTGGGAGGTGGCCCCCCTACACGGTACAAAGCCTCGGGAAATTTAATTTTTTTATGTAGACCCAATAATAGTTGGGCAGCCCCAAGGATGGTTGGCGAACCTACCCATGGATTTCATGCATGGTTTTGGGCATGATGGTTTTTTCCCATGGTATTTGGTAGATCCAGTCAAGGGAACTATGGTTATGTTCTAATCCAGTGTTAACGGATTGGGGTTTATGGATGCTTCGTCATGTATATAATGAATTGTAAAATTAAAAGGAATATAATGAAAAATCAATCTGGCTTCCCTGGTTTGGGTTTTAGGAGAAAATTTATTTGTATATTTACTTTTCCCGCCATTGTTTATTTTCATATTTTAAGAATATATTTGCACATAATTTCTTGATTCGGGTGGATATTGGTGGCACATACCTACTCCACTTGGACCCACACCATTGTTTTTTTTTTTTTTTTCGTTAATTGTAGCACGGTTTACTATTTTTGGTGTTTTTTAGTCTTGAACTTCCAAAGTTGTTTTAAGGCCCTAAATGACTTTTTCTGGGAAAACGGGCAAACAACTTGCTTAAGGAAAAATTTTGTAGTTTAAAGTTGTCTTCCTAGAATAGATATTTCTAACAAGGTATTGTACACGTCAAATAGAGATCTTATGTCAAAATTACGACCCTGGGAAGTTGATGTATCAATTTACCCCAACAGGGAACACATACTTTTGGTGCTTCATATCCTAGGGTTATGTTTTTGGATGTTTATGGTTTTTCATTGTTTCTCAATAATAAATAGGCCTTTGAGCGTCATTGTAACAAAAATCAGAAGACATGTGGCTGTAACATATCTTCTTAAAGATAAATTGTCATCATCTAACCTAGTTTGTTTCCATTTTGCATGTAAAACATTTTCAGTACTTTGTTCTTATTGAATTGAAGATTTGTTTTCGTTGTATCTCTATGTTTTTTAATATTTGTATTTCATTTCATTCTTTCATAAATCTGGATCAATGGTATCAAAGCAGTCTTCTCTTTATTTTATTTTCTTTGCATGTCCCCAACAATTTCAGGGTATAAGGAGTTAGGACTTGAATTGGTTGAACCCTTGCAAGACCGTCCCCGCTGACACCGAAGGATACCCATGGGGGAAGAAAAGAAAAATGAGAGAGTTGGAGATCATATCAAATTATTTCTCGATTAATTCCTCGAGCATAAAAGGAACTAAATGAGATAAATTTTCCCAGATCCTTCGATGGATGCAAACAGGTGATGCATCTTCATCCAGCAGTCACTTAAGAGGTGTCGACCCTTTCAAGTTATAAGTTAAATTTAACATCCCTATATTTGAGGGTAAAATAGACATAGATGTCGTAGATAATTTTTTAAATCTGTTGGAAGGATTTTTTTGGTTCATGATTTTTCCGATAAGGAAAATATTACTTTTACTCTCCTCAAAGCCATAGCCCACGTCAAGGACTTGTGGGAAACCTACTGTGAGCATAAGGATGAGAGGGAACCCTCACTTTTTTCATCCATACCCACTTGGAATTCCTTCCAAGACTTCATTAAGGAACAATATTACCCTATCGGGAGCTATGAAGATAAGTACATAAAATGAACCACATTATTGCAAGGAAGGGACCAAGACATGCTAGAGTTCACAAATACTTTTCATACCCATTGCACTAAATTGGTTATCAATTATTCTGAGCAGAATATGGTACTAAAGTACCATGTCTATCCACACAAATACATCTAAGATGAGATTTATTTCCTGTACATATCCTCACTTAGCGCCACATACTTATACGTTTTCTAGATCAAACATAAATTCAAACAAAAGAGGTGAGACTTTGGATCTGTGAATCTGAAGCAAGGACAAGGTGCCCCCAAACCGCAAAAAAAAAGCGAAAATCCAAGGAGGAGTGACCCAATACAACCCATTGACGCCGTAATCAAATAATATCACCACAAATATGAACAATGACATGGGGAAGTGGTGTGAGTTCCACAAGAGCCCCACTCACAACACTAAGGAGTGTCATGCCAAAAAGTCACTAGTGGTTGAGTTGAAGGCTTGAGATTCATATGCATGTTCTGACTCTCAGTCGGATCCTGACAAGGGGAATAAAAAATGGAAGCATATTACTGATGGAGATCCCAACTCCACCATTTCCACCACCAAGGTCTAGAAGATTGATCTCGAAGACCCATAGGAAGGGGAGTGTCTATTCCACTCACAAATGTAGATGACGGGGTTTTCATTACACTTGTCGACAGCAGGAGCCAAAAGAAACTCATCTTAAGAGAAGTCGTTAAGAGGATAGGCCTTCCAACCACACCACACCCTACAACCATACACCATCGGATCGCTCCACCAAGGACGATATATATGTGTCATCCAATAGTTTTGCCTTCCTTATAGCATCAAACCCTTCACAGATGAGGTATTGTGTGACATTGCTCCTCTTGAATTTTTTGATGTATTATTAGTCCAACCATACTTACGGAAGTGTCATGATGTGTATGATTCTATGCCCCACATTGTTATTATTACTTTGGGTAATAATTTCTATATAATATCATAGGTAGGTCTGCCTACCACCATCTCTTTGATCTCTGCAAAGCAATGTAGTAAGATCATCTCCTAGGTCATCAAATTTTTTTTCTTTCTGATTTTCTCTCAAAATAAGGGGAATATCATGGCCACGTCCATGGCCTCTGGAAAATTTTCCTCCACACAGCAAAATTAGGTGGATAAGGTTGTGGAAGAATACAGGGACATTTTCTCCACACCCATAGGGGTACCCTTGCACTGCTATTTTAAGCATTTGATTGATCTAAATCATGGAGAAAATCTACCCAATGGGGAAATATAATTTCACTCCATTCTATAAAATGAAGAAATCAAGCAGCAGATCTAGGAGTTGTTGCAAAAAGGGCACATCCAACCAAGTTCCTCACCTTGTCGAAGCCCGATTTTACTTGTATAGAAGAAGGATGGGACTTGGAGGCTCTACTTTGATTATCGGGCACTAAAAAAATCACTACCAGGAACAAGAATCCAATCCCACGGATTTATGACCTTATAGACCATCTCAAGGGGGGGGAAGTGTTTCATCAATATCAATTTGAAGTCTAGATATCACCAAGTACCCATAGAGCCCACATATGTATGGAAAACCCCCTTCAAATACAAGGAAGGAATTTTTAATGGTTGGTTATGCTTTTTAGGTTGACAAATGCCCCTAAAAGTTTTATGAGGTTGAGGGATGACATCTTGTGGCCCTTCACCAACTCGTCCATGGTTGTTTATCTAGGCAAAATACTCATCTTTAGCAAGAGTTAGGAAGAGCAATTGAAACACATTCGACAGGTCCTTTAGACCCTGTGGCAGCACACTTTGTGTGCCAACTTGGAGAAATGCACATTTGGCATGAGCCAGATCCAATATATGGGTTACATCATATATGATAAAGGTGTTCTTGTGGATCTGGCTATGATCCAAGACATTCAGAATTGGCCATCCTCGACAACTCTAACAGAGCTTTGCAGCTTTTTGGGCCTTGCCAATTTTTAATAGAGATTCTTGTTGGGATTCTCCCATATCACTTGGTCTTTGAGTCATATTACCAAAGGCAGAGAAAAATAAAAAAATTCCTATTTCAATTCCCAACATAAGGTGTTCATTGAGATGAAGCATTGCCTTTGTTATGCACCTATACTCACACTGTCAAACCTGCAACAACCATTTGAAATTGAGATGGACATCTCCGACCATGCTATTTGTGCATTCCTCACCCATTAAGGGCATCTGGTGGCCTATCCAAAGTGAGACACTTTCTGATACAATTTATAACTACCCCACTTATAATAAAGAAATGTATTGGCAAAGGAAACATTACATTCTAGCGAAGGAGACATTCATCCACATAGATCACTGACCTCTTAAATTTATACAGACACAAGGGAAGTTGCAGAACAATCGCCATCACAAGTTACCTACATATATACAAAAATTCCACTTGAGCATTGACTACAAGAAGGGTAGCACTAATTATGTTTTATATTTCCTAAGTCATCCCCCAGTTGCAGCATCGAATATCGTTCTCAAATCTTGTGGCAACAAGACCTCTATATGACCACAACTGTAGAAAAATTATCCATAGTTCACCACCACGTAATAGATTCTATAGGATGGCAAGCAAGTTACATATTTCCACCTCCATGATGCATCATTATGCTACCTGAGCCACATTTTTGTTCCTTCAAGTGAGCATGCCAATCTAATTTTGGAGGTGCACTACAGGTGGGTCACAGGACACTTTGGTGTGGAGAAAACTCTGGTTATACTGGATAAGTATTTTTATTGGCCCAAACTCTAATAGGATGTTTTGAAAGATATTGTATATTACACTTCCTATGTCGTCACCAAGCCAACCATCAAAATCAAGGCATGTACACCCCTCTTCCTACCCCCAGCCATCCCTGGGAATCTATCTCTAATGACTATCTCTCTCGCCTCCCCTCTACCAAGCATGGTAATGACTGTGTATTTTTTGTTGTGGATAAATTCTCTAAGATGGATACATTTGCATCCTACAAGAAGATTATCACAGTAGAGGAATTTGCCAAACTCTTCTTTGAATGAGTGTGGGTACATTTTTGCATCTCGCAAACCATTATATTAGATTGGGATAGGAGGTTCCTGAGTACATTTTGGTCGAGCCTTTAGACACTATTGGACACTGATATCACCAATTTGATTTCATTCCATCCCTAGATTGATGTCCAGACAAAGGTGGTCAATGGGATGATAATGCACATAGTCTGCATGTACAACTCCAAGCATCCACGAACCGATGATGATACCTTCCCTATCAACGAAATCTGTGTTTTTTTTCATATCTATATTTAATTATGTTTTTTCATACATATATATTATTGGTATCAGAGAAGTCTTATCTTTCTCGGTATTTTTGTTCATGTCCCCAACGAGGTCAGGGTATAAGTCTTTGGGACTTGAATTGGTTGAACCTTTGTAAGATCGTCCCTGTTGAAACTGACAACCACCCATGGGGGAAGAAAAGAAAGATGAGGGAGTAGGATATCCTATCAAACTAATTCTTAAATAATACCTCGAGTGGAAAAGGAATGAGATGATGGATCACTTTTCTCTAATCCTTGCACATATGCCAACATGCGACGTATCTTGATCCAATAGTCACTTAAGAGGTGTTTCCCCATTCAAGGTACAAGTTAACTTGGACATACCTATATTTGAAGGCCAAATAAACAACCATAGATAAAAGGTTAAATATTCTAGAAGGATATTTTTTGGTTCATAATTTTTTTGATAGGGAAAATATTATTTTTTCTCTCCTCAAATCCACCCCCCATGTCAAGGAATGGTGGGAAACCTACTATGAGTACAAGGATGAGAGAGAACCCTCATGTTTTTCAGCTACACACACTTGGAATTCCTTCCAAGACGTTGTTAAGGAAAAATATTACCTTGTCATGAGATATGAAGATAAGTACATAAAATGGACCACACTATGATAAGGGACCAAAACATACCGGAGTTCACAAATATTTATCATACCCTTCACATGAAATTGGTTATCAAGGATTATGAGTGGCATCTGGTACTCAAGTACCACTTTTGTCTACACAAATACATCAAGGATGAGATGTATTTCCTAGAAATTTCCTTGCTCAGCGATGCATACCGATACGATTTCAAGATTCAGAAGAAATTCAAACAGAATAAGTGAGACTTTGGATATGTGAATTCGAAGCAAGGAAAATGTGCCCCCAAACTGTAGAAAAAAAGATAAAATCTAAGGTGGGATGACCTGATATAAACCATTGAAGCCAAAAATAAATAATAGCACCAAAAATATGAATAAGGAGAAGGGAAAATGGTGTGAGTTCCACAAGAGCCCCACTCACAACACAAGTGAGTGTTGTGCCAAACAATCACTAGTGGCCAAGCTGAATGCTTCCGAGTCATATGCATGTTCTGACTCTGAGTCAGACCTCGAAAATTAAAATGAAAAAGGGAATCAGATTATTGATAAATATCCCAGTTCCACCATTTACACCACCAACATCCAAAATATTGAGCCCGAAGACCGAGAGGAATGGGAACATCACTTCCACTCATAGATGTGGGTGAAGGGGTTGTCGTTGTAGTTCATTATCAAAACTAGGAGCCAAAAGAAACTCATCTCATCAGAAGTCATTAAGTATTTGGGCCTACTAACCACACCACACCTGTAGCCATACACCATCAGATGGCTCCACCAAGGACGAGATCTTCACTTCAGCTAGCAGTGTCGCCTTCATTATAGCATTTACCCCTTCACATATGAGTTTCTATGTTTCGTTTCTCCTCTTGAATTCTTTGATGTATTATTAGGCCAACCATACTTTTGGAAACATAATCCTATGTATGAGTCTAGTCCTCTCACTATTAGTATTACTTTGGACAATAAGTTATAAAGGATATCGTAGTTAGCCCCACCTATCGCCATCTCTTTTATCTTTGTAAAGCAATGCAGAAATATCATATCCTAGAGTGGGAAATTTGTTTTATTTCTGATTTTATCTCAAAATAAGGGGAATATCATTTCCAATCACTTGCCCCCAAACTGGGTTCCTCCATGTAGCAAAAGCAGGCGGATAAGGTCGTGGAAGAATAAAGGAACATCTTCTCCTCACCCATAGGGGTACCCTTGCACTGCCAGGTCAATAATTCGATTGATATGACTCCTAGAGCACCTCTACCCAATGGGATAATATAATGATGCTCCATTATAGAAAATTAAGGGATCAAGTAGTAGATCCAGGAGTTTCAGCAAAAAGGGCACATCCGACCAAGTTCCTCACCTTGTGGGAGCCCGATTGTACTTGTGTAGAGGAAGGATGGTACCTCGAGGCTCTACATTGATTATTGGGCACAAAACAAAATCAATGTAAGGAACATTATCAATCCCACAAATTGATCACCTTTTGGACCAACTCAAGGGGGCGAAGTATTTTAGCAAGATCGATTTGAATTATGGCTATCACCAGGTAGCAATAAAGTCCACAGATGTATGTAATACCTACTTCAATTCAAAGGAAGGCATTTTTGAATGGTTTTTCATGCCTTTTTAGTTGAAAATTTCCCCTGCAACTTTTATGAGGTTGATGGATGACATCTTGCGACCCTTCACCAACTCATTCATGGTTGTTTATCTGGATGAAATCCTCATCTTTAGCACGAGTTTGGAAGAGCACTTGCAACACATTCAACAGGTCCTTCAGACCTTGTGGTAGCACAAAATTTGTCACAAGTTGGAGAAATGCACCTTTGTCATGAGCTAGCCCCAATATCTAGGTTACATCAAAGATTAGCAAGGCATGCATATGGATCCATCTAAGATCCAATTCATTCAAGATTGGCCAGCCTCAACAACTCTAACAGAGCTTCGCAACTTTTTGGGCCCTGCTAATTTTTATCTGAGGTTCGTGTTGGGATTATCCCATATCACTTGGCCTTTAAGTCATATTACCAAGGGAAAAGAAAAAATAAATTTTTCCTAGTATGAGTCCCAATAAAAGGTGTTCGTTGAGCTGAAGCATTGCCTCTGCTCTGAACCTATAGTCACATTTACATACCTACAACAACCATTTGAAATTGAGACAAATGCCTTTGACTATGATATTAGTGTAGTCCTCACCCAACAAGGGAATCTAGTGGCCTATTATAGTGAGATATTTTCAGATACAATTCGGAAGTACCCCACCTATAATAAAGATATGTATTTTATCGGGCAGTATTTACGGCAATGGAAACATTACATTCTTGGGAAGGAGACAGTCATCCACATAAATCACCGACCTCTTTATTTTATATAGACACAAGGGAAATTGTGGAATGATCACCATCATAAGTGGTCTACATATCTACAATAATTCTACTTGAACATTAAATACAAGAAGGGTAGCACCAATCATGTTGAATATTGTCTCATTCATCCCCCAGTTGCAGCACTTACTATTGTTCTCAACTCTTGTCCATGAAACCTTTGGATAGCCGCAACTATACAAAATTGATCCATATTTCACCACCACATACTAGATGCTAGTGGATGGCAAGAATTTTCTATATTTCCACCTCCATGACTCATTTTTATTCTACCTGGGCCACCATTTTGTTCCTTCAAGCAAGCGTCCTAAGATGATTTTGGAGGCGCATTATAGTCGGGTCACAACACACTTTGGTATAAATAAAATTCTAGTCGTATTGAAGAAGTATTTTCATTGGCCCAAACTTCAAAAGAATGTTGGAAAATATGTCATATCTTGCACTTCCTGTGTCATATCCAAGCCAACCATGAAGAATCAAGTCTTATACATTCATTTTCCTACTCCTAGCTAGTTGGGAACCTATCTCCATGGACTATCTATCTAGACTCCCTTCTACCAAGCATGGTAATGGCTATCAATTTTTTGTCATGGTCATATTCTCTAATATGGGTATATTGGCGACCTGCAAGAAGAGTATCACAACAGTGGACACTGCCAAACTCTTATTTGAACGAATGTGGGTACATATTGCAATCCCGCAAACCATTATATCAAATCGAGAGAGAAATTTCTTGAGCACATTTTGGTTTATCCTTTGGACACTATTGGACACCAAGATCACCAACTCGACTGCATTCCATTCCCATACTGATGACTAGACATAGGTCGTCAACAATATGATAGTGCACATACTCTGCATGTACAACTCCAAGCATCCACGAACCTGGGATGAGAGCCTTCCCTATGTGCAGCACAACTATAACATAGCTCTCCATACCTCGACTGGTGGTAGTCCTTTCAAGTGGATTTTGGATTCCAACCATTGTGTCAAATCGATGTTGTCATGCCTCATGTGACTACATAGACATAATCCACACATGTACATTTGGAGCCTGATAAACTAGCCAAGTTTATTGAACGCATCTAGCACATAAACTAGAAGTTTCACTACATCTTATAAAATTCTAATGCCAAGTACAATCAGCGACATGATCAACATCGGGTGTCGCACAAGTTTTAGGTGGGAAACAAAGTTTGGTTGCAATTGCAGAAAGAACGCCTTACCAGATCCCATCAGAAGCTCGGGACACTCCGATATGTGCCTTACACCATCACCATGGTTGTGGGAGACAATTATTTTGAGCTTAGAATTCCCCCATTCCTTGGCCTACACCCATTGTTCAATGTGTACCTCCTTTGGCCATACTTTCCATCATTATTGGACACATCAGACATTACATAACAACTCACACCAACAGAGTTAAACCCAGACTGCATGGAACATGCCACAACAAATCATATCATGGACATGTAGATTCAGAACACTCACCAGCAAAATATCCAACTATATGATATTGTCAAAGTTGGACAACTACTACACCAAGGAAAGTGGCTCACCATGGACCAGGCTCAGCAAAATTTTCCTCATCTCGTGGAGGCACTCAAAAAAATGGAGACCATTACTTCTGAAGGGGATAGGATTGATCCAGGTCAATATTGGTGGCCACCCTCCTATTCCACTTGTACCCCCACCACTTCTTATTTTAGTTTCCTTAATTGTAGCACATTTTACTATTTTTGGCAGTTCTTCGAGTCCTAAAATTCTAGTCATTTTGAGGCCCTAAATGACTTTTTTTTTTCTGGAAAATTAGCAAATAAATAACTCGTGATAGGTGTTTGCAGTCAAAACATGTATTCCCTGGATAGATATTTCTAATGAGGTATCGTACACATCAAACAAAGATCGTATGCCAAAGTTATGACCTTGAGAAGTTGATGTACCAATTTACCTGAACGAGATATTATTAGGAAACTATACTTGTGGAAGTGTCATGTTGTCTATGAGTCTAGGCCCCACACTATTATTATTAATTTAGAAAATAATTTCGACAGGATATCGAAGGTACCCCTGCCTACTGCCATGTCTTTGATATCTGCAAAGAAATGTAGTAAGATCATCTCCTAGACCAGGAAATTTCTTTTCTTTCTTATTCGCTCTCAAAATAAATGGAAGATTGTAACCACATCCATGGCCCCTTAAAAGGTTCCTCCAAGCAGTAGATGTAGGTGGATAAGGTCGTGGAAGAATACAAGGGCATCTTCTCCTCACCCACGGGGGTACCCTTGCACTTATATGTCAAGCATTTGATCGATCTGAGTCCTAGAGCACTTATACCCAATGGGTTGATATATCGCCTCTCCACTCTGGAAAATGAAGAGTTCAAGTGGCTGATCTAGAAGGTTCTGCAAAAAGGGAACATATGACCAACTTCCTCACTTGTGGGAGCCTGATTGTATTTGTAGATAAGAAGGATGGGACCTCGAGGCTCTACATTGGTTATCAGGAACTAAACAAAATCAATGTCAAGAAAATGTATCCAATCATATGGATTGATGACCTTCAGGACCAGCTCAAGGGGGGCAAGTATTTCAGCAAGATCGATTTAAATTTTGGCTATCACCAGGTACCAATAGAGCCCATGGATGTATGGAACATCTTATTAAAATACAAGGCATTTTTGAATGGTTGGTCATGAATTTCAGGTTGAAAAATTCCCCTGCAAATTTTATGAGGCTGATGGATGACATATTTTTTCCCTTCACCAACTCATTCATGTTTTTTAACAAGGATGACATCCTCATCTTCAGCAAGAGTTGGGAATAGCACTTGCAACACATTTGGTGGGTCCTTCAGACCTTGCAGCAACACAAACTGTGTGCCAAATTGGATAAATGTACCTTTCGCATGATTCAAGTCCAATATCTGGGTTACATCATAGATGAGCAAGGAATGCATGTGGATCCGGCTAAGATCCAATTCATTGGGGATTGGTCATCCCAAACCACTCTAATAGAGCTTCGCAGATTTTTAGGCCTAGCCAATTTTTATCATAGCCTCGTGTTGGTATTCTCCCATATCACTTGGCCTTTGATTTATATTACCAAGGGCAGAGTGAAAGATTTTTTTTTCCTTTTCTGAGTCCCAACAGAAGGCGTTCGTTTAGCTGAAGCATCGCCTCTGCTCTGCACCTCTACTCACATTGCCATACCTGTTTTTATGTAGAATTTTCATGATTGTGGACAAATTTGAATTCCCTATACATAGTGGTCTAGCCTAGAAAAGCAGAAGACAAAAAACATAGATTTTTCCTTAGATAAATCAAAGTATGGTAATGAAGGCTACCTCAAATATGTAGCAATATTCTCTTTTCTCCTCACTTGTAAGTTCCAATTGTATCTCCAAGAATTATAATTAGAACTTTCACACATGACTAAAAAAATAAAATTATCCACAACATCCATGTTGCATAATATAACACCTCTATTCAATGAATTGGCATGGCATTGAAGAACACGAGTGAAAACATAACACAACAGATATAGGAAAACAAGATACTCTTTGTATTAAGAAATATAGGAGTGCGTTTACAACCATAAATAGTAACTGACTTTATAGATGTCTCCCCAAGTTGACTTGTCCTTCCTTGTCACAAAGCACACCTCAACATCAACCCTAATGCATGAATCTGATGACTCGTGTAGGTTCAAGGTAGCAACATGAGGGCACTATCAATATCCAAAAGCCAACCTTAAGGCTATGGAAGGCAGTAAATATATAGGGTAAGATCGATATTTTAGGTTTACCATTATGGGATTGAGATCCACATATGATGGGAGGATGAGCTCAAGGGATAGGAGGTGAATTCTCCAATATAGGATCAGATAGGATTCAAGCTATTCATCCATGGTAAATAATTAAAACGACCTTGGAAGCTTCTATAAGAGGAAGCTTCGTAATTAGTTTTAATTTTCCTTAATTTATAGAACCAACACACTTGTAGAAGGGAGCAACATGTACTGACTAGTGCAAGTGGAAAAGCATGCAAAAAGCGCTGAACCCAAGTGGCCAAGGAATCAAGGTGCGTTGGGGATAAAAATATTTTTTTGAGAAATTTATCGCAAAAATGTGGCCTTTTTAGAGAGATCGTGCTTAGGGATTTGTGAAGGGATGATGAAAACATGATCATGGATATCGATTGATCCGATTTGGAAACATATTGAATATATGTTACAAAAAATCCTATAAAATATCTCCCCCTAAAGTAAAAATTCAGGAGTGATAGTTGATGACTGAAGTGCTTTACCTTCTGACAAGTCTGGATCAAGAAAAATTGGTTCATATCATCATACGTTAAAATATATTTTCATCATGATATCATTGTTGAGGGAGGCATACCCATGCTCAACATATAATCCAATATTACATGTACAATGATCAAGAATTATCATCCATTGATGATAGAGTGTGGACCTACTATTGAGTGATTTTTTGTGTTATCATAGCCATACTTTGGAATACTGTATTAATCCTAAAATATTAGCCCTTGGATGAAACTATATCTGGGGTCTTTTATCTCGTTCACTCGATCATTCAACGTACAAGTCTAACCATGTGAATAAATGAGTTGGAGTCGAACATGGTAGACACCATCTTATTACCATCCAATGATGTAAGTTTTTAACAGACGCGAGAGAAACCACTAATGATGTGAATGGCTCTCAAGGTGCCATAGTACAATATATGTGGTGTGAATAGATGAGTTGAAGTTGAACACCACACATAATATTACGGTCTAAGGCCAATGATGAATAATTGTCGCCAAGAGCAAGGAAAATTTCCCTTGATGTATGAAATCTCCAAGGTACCAAACGAATTTTCTAAGTCAACTTCCTGGATGATGATTTCATGTCAATAGGAAGTGAACTGTCATATGAGGGCCTTGATGTATCCCCCATCAACTAAACGAAATGTGTATCAAAAATTTGAGACATAATGATGTTGATGTGGAGTTTGTTCAATAATTTCATACATGAATGAAGGCTTAAAAGTATCATAGCATATATCAACTAAAGTACTTCTCTTGAACATATCGGCAACACTTTATGGAATTGGCAGCATTGACCCAAAACCAAAATATGGAGGCTTTTAATATGGCATGATGAACCAAAAAGGCGAAAATATTTCCCAACCCAAAAGTCATGGAGATGAAGTGAAAGAGTGTCAAGTTCAAGAGTGACTCACTTCCATTAATAGCTACATTACCTTGTCTTCCCAATTTCCCCAAGAATTTTTGGTTAATACCTATTTATTTTTGAAAAGATTGAGGAGGATAACATGTGCTTGATCTATAAGTTCACCCTTTGAATGAATCCTTCTCAATATTTTTAACGAACCCTGAGAAGGAGCGGTTTGGTTTCATTGTATTTGATGATTTCAATGGTGTTTGATGCTTTTACGAGTCCAGCGAAGGTGTAACTCAACTTATTTTTCATATTTAGAGAGTTTGATAAAGAGGCGAAAAAAAAATCCAAAGGTTCTATTGACAGGAAAATCTGTCTGGCCAACAGCAGGGGATCTCCCCGGTAAAAAGTCCCAACTAGACTCTGAACCGTTTGGAATAGGGATCCCGTCTGGGGTGTGGGTCCAGCTACTGCTTAATTCTCCTTCCTTGGGTCTCAATAGAACTAAATGAACCTGCGGACACACGCTTATTCGGACGATACAAGATACATGATTGATGAGTTAAATGAGTGTATACACTATGCGTAGCAAGCTGAATAATAAAGCATGGGGGGCCAAATGGAATGTTGTCAACAGCATGTCATTAGGGTCATGATTTTATGTTGTTCTAACCACAGAAGAAACAATTCTTTATGGCAAAACATCCTTCACTTCCTTAAATGATTTTAATGAAAATATAAATGTCAGTAAACAAAGTTATTAACATTCATTGAGGAAGCACAAATAAACTTAGCATCATTAACACAAGTACAGAGAACTATAATGCATAAATGATGTCATTGGAAACACAGTTTCGTTAATCAAAAGATGTTGGAAACTGAAAAAGAAATACTCATAGTGTTCACACATCAAAACACATCAGATCCCAAAGGAGTTTAACAAGTATCTGTATTCATATTCAAAAGTGTGTAGTCCTTCTATACAATGCTCTCTAACTCTTTGATTCCCAAACAAAAGATCTCTACAATCTTCCCGAAGGAAGTTCTTATAGACCAAAACTTGCCCTTTGGGCTTCTTGACTTTTCGCCTCCCCAACTATTGGGCTGCCTTGCGACCTAAATGGAGGTTGCGACCTGCGACCTACTACCATCTGATCATGAGAATGTGCGTGTGATCATGAGGTCATGGGCATCAACTTGTTGCTCTCTGAGAAAGTTCTTCCATGTACGATAATCTGCCACTATTGGAGAGATCAAGGGAACTTCTTCCCTTAACCGATGCAGGCACTCCAAGGCATTTGGAATCAAATTCTCTCTTTTGAGTGTGACTTGGTTGGCTAAAGAGGCTAGTTTAGTGTAGATCCAAACTGGCGTAACAATGAATTTACCCAAGTTCTCCTACGATGCTGCAAGATCAGGAGTAGCAGCGGCCTGTCTGATAGGTTGCAGAAATGTTTGAATCTCCTGATCCACCTAACCCCATGTCTTTTCCTCACTCAATGCACCCAGCGATGGAACGTGGTGTAGTGCATGCATGGAGTTGATGCCGCTGATCAAATGCTCGTATGCGGCCATTACCTTTTCTAGGCCCTTGGATAGCTTATCTTTGGACTGCATTTTAATTTGAATCTGGACCTTGGCATCCTGGGTGTGGATCCAGTATTTCTTGGGCAAGTTCTAAGGAGCTTGCGGGTACTGACCTGTCCATTCTATCATTATGTCCAATGCAGTGGAGTCTTCCCTCAGTTGCTCGCTCCTTTGCTTAGTCTCTTCTTGGGCTCTCAGTAGGGGAGAGACTGTTTGTTTTATAGTGAACATTTCCCCATAAACCTGCCTCATGGTGACCTCCAATACTTCCAGCTCTCTTCAAACAGTGAGCGGTACCTCGTTAACAGGGGCAATTCTGTCTTGGAGCTGTTGAATCTCCTCCTTTAATGCTGTCTTTTCTTGCTCCACCCTTGCCTCCCTTTGCTCAAATTCTTGTAACTTATTTTGTAGAGAGAGAATCTCTCTACTCATTCGGCTTACATTTTCCTCCGTGGCTACGGAAAAATCAGTGCCATCTGATGCTATCATTACTATGTTAGTCCTAGTATCCAGGACTATATCTTTCTCTATCGCGGTTGTGATTGGGGTAGAAGGGTTTCGTGCCAGACATCTCCTTTTCTCCTGTCGGATCTTGAAGGAGAATTGATCATATGTGACCCTTGTGAGCTTAAATACTTCTTCTTCTTGCCCTTCATAAGAACTTGACTCAGAGAGCGCAAAACGTGTATTGACTACAGGCACTTTGATGGGCTACAGCTTGGTTTTTGATTCTGTGACTGGAGGAGATGTTTCGATGTTCTTTGATATTCTATCCTCCTCTTCTTTTATTTTCCTTTCTTCCTCTTCTTTTTGATGCCACTCTATTTCTGCCTTCTCCTATTCTTCTTTTCGCTTACGCTCCGCTTCTGCCTTTTCCCGTTCGGCTTTCTGCTTGCGCTCTGCTTCTGTTGCTGCTTCCAGTTCTTCTTTCCGCTTGCACTCTACTTATGCCGCTGCTTCCTGCTCTTCTTTCTTCTTTCGTTCGGCCTCCACTTGATCTAATTCCCTTTTAAGCTGCCACTCCACCTCAGCCTCAGCCTCTTTCTCTTCCTTTCTTTTTCGGGCCTCTTCTGCCTGCTTCTTCTTTTGCTCTGCCTTCAGGTTCCTTTTATGCTTTTCTTCATCCTCTTTTTTCTTATTTTCAGTTTCATGCTGAGCTTTGGCCTCTTGCTCTTTCTATTAGGAGGTAGTGTTGTGCCATGTGCTGGTTCGAGGCTTCTTGGCCTGAGAAGAAGAA
This sequence comes from Pinus albicaulis, assembly GCA_034641835.2. Taxonomy (NCBI): domain Eukaryota; kingdom Viridiplantae; phylum Streptophyta; class Pinopsida; order Pinales; family Pinaceae; genus Pinus; species Pinus albicaulis. Next base: position 243,785,299 of record CM076582.1, read on the forward strand.
ACACCTCCTAATTGACAGATTCTTTCCTCCAATGTGTGATCATCTGGATCTTCCTGATTGGACCACGCCCCTGGGGCAAGTTCCCTATCCGCGTTATACCAGTTTCTTTTCTCATCCTCATATGGGAATTCATTATGTTGGTAGTTCCATTTGAACTTAGCCCGCTTACAGTGATCAGGGACTATCCTGTCTGGGTCATATGTTCGATGATCCAACGGCCCTAGGAAAAAACTTCTCATTTCTTCTGCCTCTGCCTCTACCTCTCTGAAATCCTTGACCGTGTAGGCACTGGTGGTGAGAGGTAGTGTGGGCCACGGCTTCTTCTTACCTTTAGTCAGGAACTTAGAGAAGCCAGAAGTCATCTAGAAACAAACCTCCTGGAGGAGCATTTTATCTGTAACAAATCGGGGCATAGCATGGGGAGTCTTGTATGAACCAAAGACTCGAATAAAGGTATATTCGGCAAGAGGGAACCAATGTGCTACCATGACTAATGTCTCCATGGCTCGCTAGGACATGCATGGAGTGTCTTGACCGAACAGTTTCCCGTAGAGCGGCGAGATGAAGACTTGTGAGATTGGCTCTATGTCTTGCTTATACCTGGAGTCCCAAAATACTTTTTTCTCTATGTGAATTGGGCGCACCTTCTCTAGATCCCAGTTGTGGGCCCATCCCATGAAGTGGCACCGAGAACAAACAACATCCAACAGGTAGGAAGCCATGTAGAATTCAGAGGAATATTCCTCCTCCAGTGCTAGTGCTAAGGATATGTTTGTCTGGAGACATGCCATCAGCATGCTGGCTCAGTTGAAACGAGTGTCGTGAATGGTTACATAATTCATCATGGATACCCACGTGCCGCTGAAAGTGGTGGCATCGGGACGACCGTATAACCTGCAGAGCATAGCTGCCACCAGCTTGTATACCTTCCTGAGACCTGCCACTGGATATTCCTGATCCTTCTTGAATTTGAACTTTTTGGGCTCCTCCCACCACCCTCTCAGGGTATCTGTTATGGCAACTGCATGAGTGGAGGCCCATTATTTTGTGAAGGTCTGCTCCCGTTCCGGCAGTGCGTAGTAAAACTCAGCATCCGAGCCCTTGAGAGTCGCAAATGCTTTACCTTCATAGTCCCGAATTACCCATTTTTTGGGGTCGATGTTTTGTATGATCCACTCAATGACCTCCGCGCATGGGAATATAGCAGGGTGAGCACCTGCATAGTGGAGCTTCAACCTTTTAACTTGTAGATATACTTTCCGGTCGGGGAGGTCTTCTGGGAATTCTGACCAAGCAAATTCCTGGTATACTTGATACCATCTCATGTTGTCCCCTTTAGAAAATGTACACAAGGTGTCCCTGTAGATCGAGGGTGGGGACATTGGTATATCCATTTCTATGTCTTCTATTTCTGGGATCTTGTTTTTCCTACGGGCCACTGGAGGTCCCATGTCACTTAAGTCTGAAGAAACAAGAACACACTCTAAGTCTTCTTCAAAGTCACATGTCATGTTCATGAAAGAATCCCAGGATAAGAAAGATGCCATAATGATAAAATCCTAGGCACAGTTTATTAACTTTTCCCAACTAAAAACATAGGAAGGGGCGAGTTAGCGAGCTGCGACTGGGTCGCTAGGTCGCCAAGGTCGCGAGGCTTAAGTTTTTAGCAGGAAGCAACCTTGCGCCTCACGACCGTGCGACTAGGTCGCGAGGTCGCTGGGTCACAAACGCCTGGCAGATTGAGGAAAGAGCGAATCTATGACTTGCGACTGGGTCGCTGGGTCGCAAACAACAGTCTGGAGGGTGGCTGAGACCTGGCGACTCAACGACCAGGGTCGCGAGGTCACAAGGGTCGCGAAGTCGCAAGGGTCGGGAGTCGCACTAGGGATGGCCGGGTTTTTTCACACGCAACGTGGTGAATAGACCTCTCTTTAACTTTAAATAATGCAAGGCTAAGTGGGCCATCAAAATAGAGGAGGGGAAGCAGTTTCAGGAGAAGAACACATATCAAGGAAGCTGGATGAATTGTGGTTGCAAGACTGTGCAAGGAGGGGAAGTGTTAGGGAAATTTGGGAATCCCAAGTCTTAAAGGGTCAAGAGGAGGAATGATGGAAGGTTTTAAAGGCTAAGGTAGAAGTAACAGGGCAACAAAGTAAAAAAAAAGGGAAACTTCAAGAGGAAACGGCAACTTACCCGGGAAAATCGCGCTCCAGTCGGCCTGTCAGAACCGTTTTTTTTCTATCCGCCACACGCACAGAATGCGACCTAGCGACCCTAATATTTATAAAAGGGTCACGCGTGCAAGAAATTAATGAGGTCGCTAGGTCGCCCGTTACGTGTTTTGAGGAAGGCGTGACCTCGCGACCTTACGACCTCGCGACCTGGGGGGTCGCGATCTTGAAAAAATCCAAGAAATTTTTGACTTAGCGACTTAGCGACCTGAGAGGTCACTATGTCGCAGATTTGGGGAAAAGAACCATCTTGCGACTCAGCGACTCTTAACTTCTACAAATTTTAACTTAGCTTTTTTCGATGCTTAAGGGGCTCCAAAATTTTAGAGGGTAGATTTTGGAGGGTGTTGTAGAGGCTACAACAGGTTCCTTTTCGTAAAATATTCTCTTGAGTCCGAAAAGGCAGAAAATAATACTCAAGAGAACCTCTTAGCCATGTTCGACTAAGGTATTCATTTTTCATAAATAGTCTATCTCAATCCAGAAAAGGGTTAAACTTATACTAAGTAGATGTCTTTTGATTTACTTTAACGAGTTTGAAAATACAAGTGCTTGGCGATATTTTCATGTTTTGGGAGTCTAAAAAATATTTGAAAGAGGACTCCTCCTGGAGGAAAGAGTGGTATAAAGGATAGCAACTCATTATGATCACAATGGAACTACTCAAAAGAGATAGAGGTCAAGAATTTGGCTAATAAGACCACTCATCGCAGTGGTTCCTCAGGAAAGGGTAAAACAACCAAGTTAAAGTGTATGGTCATCCAAAAACATGGTGACGATGGAATGAGAAAAGCAAGGATCATCTGGCAGAAACATGTTGATAAAAATGGAAATCCCGAGGTATAGGATGAGAATGGTTTCATTTTTACACAAGCTTGAAACATGGGAAACTATCCTTCAAATTGGTTTCATTTTTACACAAGCTTGAAACGAAGAAAAACCATGCTTGAAATAAATTTGCATGCTCCCAACATAATGAATCAATTCTAGGCACATGCCCCCCAAGCTTCATGGCATTCACCTAAGGAGACTACTGGTCACTAACAAGTGGATGGAATGAAGGTTCATTTACGATATCAAGTGAAAGACTCGACTGGGAATTTACAAGATCTAATCAATGACTTGAATTGGAAGGGGATTTGTTTCATTTTTTAACTAGCTTCACATGGGAAAATAACTATGCTCCAAGGACCTTGTTTCATATTTTAGGGATCTTGACACAAGAAAATGATCTATGCTCTGGGACCCTTGTTTCATTTTTTAATGAGCTTGACACAATGAAAGGAACTATGCTCATGACACTTTGTTTCGTTTTTTAACTAGCTTGACAGAAGAAAAGGAACTCTGCTCTGGGACCTTTTTTTTAACGAGCTTGACACAAGAAAAGGAACTTTTCTATGGGACCTTGTTTCATTTTTTGACAAGATTTACACAAGAAAATATCTATGCTCAAGGGACGCCTTATTTCATTTTTTAACGAGTTTGACATAAGACAAGGAACTCTACTCCAGAGACCTTGATCATGACCTCCAAGAGGCCATGGATTCCAAGAGGTTCTTAGGATCCAAAGCTCCCAGTACATGATGCACTATATCACCTATTAGATCATCAGTAGAAGCGAGCATGGAACAAGTTTTCAGAAAATTAACTTGGGGTGGGGGAGATACCACTTGAATATAAGAATAATTTAGGGAATTTGATTTATTGGGAGTCAAATTAGGACCAAAGAATGAAATTGTTTCGCTGGTCACGATTCTTACTTCATGTGGGAAACACATCACATGAAAGAGTGAAGAGAAAAGATCCCCCATGTCATAAACATAGTCATGCCCAAGGAGTAAATTAAAATCCAAAGGGCCTTGGACTACCATCACATTTATATAGACAATATTTCTTCCTAAATTAATAGGAAACTAAGGAAGGATCCCTAATGGTTGACTCGTTCCTCTATTAAAGGAAAACAGATTTCTGGTAATAGGCACAAGTTACGGAGAAATGACATATTTCCAAGAAGTTGAGGACATAATACTAACATGCATGCCTTCTTCTATGAATATGCCAAGTATGGTTAAATTATAAGCCTATACTATGATCTGGAATGGCACGTAAGGAGGAATATGATATCCTTTTAGTCAACTCCAATCAAAGGAAGTGACCATACTACTTGGAGGGGATGTCTTGGGTACAGGAAAACTTCCCCCTTCTGCTATAGGAATCATAGAGATACTCCCTTGTGTTGTGGGAATGGGAGGATTACCCCCCTATGTCATGGGAATGGGGGGATTTCCCCATTGTGTCGTGGAACGGGAGGATTTCCCCCCTGTGTTGTCGCAATGGGAGGATTTCCCCCCAGTTCATTAGAACCTAAAGAAATGAGAAGAACATGAGAAGTATGAGACTAACTATCTAAGGGAAAAGTACAATCAACTGAAGGTAATATCGACTCAAACATTTTCTCAACTAGTGGTTGGTGGATAATGGACTCACGGGATTCACGTTCAGAGTGAGTGGGATTGATTGGATTCATATTCTGATCAATCACTTCATAAACTAGTGGAGGGTTGTGAGAAAGATTTTGATAACCATCCAGAAGATGAGGCTAAGAAGCTATAAGGGTTTCCAATACTCTTGAGGCTTCATATATATAAGGACAAAGGTGAATAGGATGATTCCCTTCACATAACCTACAGGGAAAAATTCACTTTCCCCTTCTTCCCATTGACCTTACTATCACTAGTGGATGGTTTATCAGCAGCATGATATCCAGATAATTTGAATGGGAATATTAGTAATGCTATGCTAAGATCCTGTTCAAAATATAGAAATTTGTGACTAAGGTTGTCCTCTAAATAGAAAGTAGAATTAAGTGGTGTTAAGTGTTTTTGGTGAATTATTATTATGGATTATTTTACATGACATAAAACATAGAATGAAAACATGCAATCATCAATCTTACACCAGCAATTTTTTAAGGAGTTCACCCCTACTAGGCTAGTACATCTCCTTGGATAAGCTCCAATAGCTTGATCCCTTCTCATTAAGCTTAATGAATGAAACAAGGAGTACATAAAATGCTGAAAAATGGAATGATAAGTTTCTCATATAAATAAAGATACTACTGCAAGTACATCATTCCATAATCATGCTAACCTTTAATCAAGCATGTAACAATCAACAAAATTAGGTATCTTACATCAAGATCCTAAACTCCAGCTTAAAAGAGCTACAATTGCACCTTAATAAACCATGTATCACATGAATAAAACTCTCCTTCAAAACATAAATAAGAAATAAGTATGAGAAGTTACAACACTGATGAATTTTTTTTTTCAAAAATAACTTGGAGAGTAACAATCCCTGCAAGGCCATCTTCAACATCCAACTTCTCCGTGAGTTGTTTCAACACCATGGTTGATCATGGCACCCTTTGGCTTCAACCTACAAAAAATACTATCTAGAGTGCTCTATGGATCCTGAGACCTATTCCATTAAGTCCAAAATTCCAAAAAATGGTACCTTAGCCCCTTTTTTCATCAAATTTGGTCGAAAACTCCAGGATTTATGACCTCTCCCAGTTTGCCCACTATTTTCTCCCCGAAATTGGCTAACTGGCGCTAAATTTGGCAAAATGGCACTAAAATTAGAAAATTTCGTCAAATTTGTTGGAACTGCCAGTTAAATCTAGTTTAACTTAATAAGTCTGCATTAGCGCTAATTAAACTGAGTTAGTGGTTAAACAGGCGCCCATTTAAAAAATCTGGATTAGCGTTAATTGATTACGGATTAATGTTAATTAAACCGGGTTAAGGCAGAGTAATTTGTGCTTATGGATAAGCACCTATGCTCTTTCATCATAGTCACAGGTCTTGGTCATGTGTCTTTGGGGCTAGCCCCCACTCCCCCTATTAGTGCATCCATTAAAATTCAAATATATGCGGTGAAGTATATGGTTAACAAAATTGGTGTAGGCGGAGTGGTGGCGTGTCTTGTTAGCGAGGCGAAGGTCTCGTGTTTGACCCCCACCCGTTCCTTCTGGTCCATAAAAAAAATTTACCATGCCATGAGGAGGACACGTGGTGGCCCCAGGTTGAGCCACGTTCCCCCTCCTCATTGGCCCAACTACAACCAATGAAAAATTTCCAACACACCCTAAATTGCGCCAACCAAAAACTGCCACTTGGAAGTCACCCATTCGCTGAATGAAATAGTTGACCGAACATTGACCTGCCCAGTCAGCATGCCACGTCAGCAGTACGAACTGTTGACTAGGCTCCCTATCTGCATTATTTTTTCCAAATTTTTCTTGTTTATGAAAACGAACAGAACTCATTTCTGAAGCCATACGGAGTCCATTTCGCGTGAAACGAGTTGAATCGGATTCAGAAAGATGAACACTACACAATCGTTCAGGTTTCGTGTCATTCTGAGAACTTAAATTTTTGAGAAAAAATTTAGCTCCTGATCACTCTTCCCCACTGAAAATATTTTGGACCCCAAAATCTCACTTTCAGTTATTTAGCTTATGAAGGCTCAATTCCTCCATTCTTCCAAACTCGATCAAATCGACGCTTGTCGTGCCTTGACCTATACTTGGCTAGGCTTGTTTTCAAGCTGATATTGGAATACAAACTATTTGAATTCTAGTTCAATTTTCTTCTTGTCTTGTCCATGTTGCTATGGTCACGCACAACAACATCATTCCCAAGAATAATTCTCAAGGCGGCCTTCTACAAAATCTTCATCAAGGATAAGACCCCAAAAACAAACTATGACAATCGAACTAACAAGTTACACATAGTGAATACTTGTATAAATGAGTGCCTAACACATTAGTATCCTACTACATGTGCTGCTACTACTCATACAATTGTTTTAAAATGCTTTCTAAAAGCATAATTAGAAATGCATTTTTTTACAACATGGAAATAACTTGAAATCCAAATTTTTCATTAAAAATGACTATTCACAAGCCAAACTTCGCATGAAAATTATCTGAGAAAAACATTTTTGCATTTAAAGTGATTTATTTATGAATATCACCTTTTACAATAGTCCAACGATGGGACATGCAACTACTGCAAAACAATATTTACAACTTCAATTGGACAAATAGTCTGCCCACTTCTTACCCAACCAGGTAAGTGAACCCTCTATTTGTTCTTCCTCTTCTTCTGGAGTTGCATCAGGTATGGTTGTATCTTGCGCCACTCTTACCATGGTTGCTTCCTCTTCAGGTACATGTGCAACTTGCTTTCCCTTTCCAGGATAAAGATGTGGAAACAGCTTCCAACATTTTGAAACCCAATGTCCATTGATTTTGCAATGAGTGCAAAAGTTTCTTTGAACTCCTCTTGGCTCACATACCTCTGCCTTTGGATTAAATTTTCCCTTCTCGGGTTTCTTTCCTATACACATGTCCATTTTTGTAAGAATTTCTTCCTTATTTTCGCACTTATCTACACTATGGTTAGATGAATGGAAAAAAATACATGGAAATACATTCTTCAACAAGTTGTTCAAATTTGTATTTTATTTCCCATCTTGAAAAACATTTGATAAAACAAGATGTTTATACCTCTTTTGCTTGCTATTTGAATTTCTCTTCTTGAATGAAAAACTTGCATGGCGAGAAGAACTTTCATGGTGAGAAGAACTTAATTTCTTTTCTTCTTCATATTTTCCATCTCTCTCTAGAGATACCTTCAAGTATTCTTTGTATTTGAAGAACCAAGAAGGTACTAGTTCTGGATCCAAATTCCAACACCTTGCCTCCTCATGTCCTCTTTTGTGAAAAAAAGGTACATGATACACAATAATTGTCATCAGAAGACCATTCTTATGCCGCAACATAACCCAAGCCTTCATACTTAGGTATCTCTTTGGCTTCTATTGGATTCTTGATGCCTTGTTGGTTCACACCAATACCTCCTCCCTTGTAACCCATTTTATACAAGATCTTGGATCCAATTCCATTACCATAATTTTCAAAAGCTACAAAAGAACTTTCTTCAACACTTTTATGAAAAGAAGAAGCATGCAAATGCTTACCAATGGTTCCATCTTTTGTTTGAGGGACAAAGATGCTTGCAAACTCCCCTTTTTTCTTGGATGTGTCCACTTGGACTCTTTGGTTCTCTTCCTTCAGCTCCCCAAACTTAGGTACTAATTGAACCTCATCCTCCACATCATGTGGACAAAAGGAAAAAACATGTCCATCATATTTTTCTGAAGGACTTCCTACACATGCATCTTGCATAAGGAATGTAGAAAAACATGAAGTTTGCGGAGAGGATGGTGGCTTCACACCATTCTTGTCTATTTCTTCCTTTGAAGAACATTCTTCACTTGGAGGTGGTGTAGAGTTTTCACCATGCAACGTGGTGTTCCTCTCTTCATAGAGGACCTTCAGCATATCCGTCATTACTAGAAAATCCTTTCTAAAAGCTTTTATATCTTCTAACATCTTGGTAGACTCTCCTCCTTGGAACATCCTTTGTTTGAAGCCTCAATATGGAAATTTGAGGTGGAATTGGTGGTAGAGACTTGCTCTCCTTTCAAAAATATTTCTCCTCACTTGAGCTTCAAAACACAACACTTGCACAACAAACAAAACCTTCTTGCACAAATAAATCCATGTGCTCTGATACCAACTGATCAGAATGGGAATATTAGTAATGTTATGCTAAGATCCTATTCAAAATATAGAAATTCGTGACTAAGGTTTGTCCTCCAAATAGCAAGTAGAAATAGGCGGTGTTAAGTGTTTTTGATGAATTTTTGTTATGAATTATTTTACATGAAATCAAACATAGAATGAGAACATGTAATCATCAGTCTTACACCAGAAACTGTTTAAGGAGTTCACCCCTCTTGGGCTACATCTCCTTGGATCAGCTCCAATAGCTTGATCCCTTCTCATTAAGCTCAATAAATGAAACAAGGGGTACATCAAATGTTGAACAAGGGAATGGTAATTTTCTCCTACAAAGAAACATACTAATGCAAGTACATCATTCCATACGCATGCTAACCTTTATTCAAGCATGTAAAAATCAACAACATTAGGTATATTACATTAAGATCCTAAACTCCAGCTTCAAAGAGCTACAACTGCACCACAATACAAAATATGGCACATGATTAAAACTCTCCTTCAAAACATAAAGAAGAAAGAAGTATGATAAGTTATAGCACTGATGAATTTTCTGTTTTCAAAAATAACATGGAGAGTAGACAACCCCTGCAAGGCCATTTTCAACATCAAACTCCTCCATGAGTTGTTTCAACACCATGGTTGATCATGGAACCCTTTGGCTTCAACCTGAAAAAATCCTATCTAGAGTGCTCTATGGTTCCTGAGACCTGTTCCATTAAGTCTAGAATGCCCAAAAATGGTACCTTAGCCTCTTTTTGCATCGAACTTGGTCAAAAACTCCAGGATTTACAACCTCTCCTAGTTTTCCCACTATTTCCTCCCCAGAATTAGCTAAGTGGCGCTAAAATTAGTGAATCCCGTCGGATTTGTCGGAACTACCAGTTAAATCTAGGTTAACTTAATAAAACCACATTAGCACTAATTAAATTGGGTTAGTGGTTAAACTAGCGCCCATTTAAAAAATCTGGAGTAGTGTTAATTGATTATGGATTAAGGTTAATTAAACAGGGTTAAGGCTGAGTAATCCGCGCTTATGGATAAGAGCCTCTGCTCTTCCACCATAGTAACACATCTTGATCATGTGTCTTGGGGGCTAGCCCCCACTCCTCCCATTGGTGCGTCCATTAAACTTCAAATATATGCGGTGAAGTATATGGTTAAGAAACTTGGTGTAGGCAGAGTGGTGGCGTGTCTTGTTAGCGGGGCGGAGGTCTCGTGTTCGACCCCCGCCCGGTCCTTCCAGTCCATAAAAAACTTTTACCATGCCATGGGGAGGACATGTGGCAACCCCAGGCTGAGCCACGTGCCCCCTCCACATTGGCCCAACTGCAGCCAATGAAAAATTGCCAACACACCCTAAATTGCGCCAACCAACACCTGCCACTTGGAAGTCACCCATTCGGTGGAGGAAATAGTTGACCAAAAATTGACCTGCCTAGTCAGCATGCCAAGTCAGAAGTACGGACTGCTAATTGGGCTCCTTTTCTACATTTTTTTGCCAAAATTTTCTTGTTTATGAAAACAGGTAGAACTCATTTCTGAAGCCATACGGATTCCATTTCATGTGAAACGAGTTGCATCGGATTCATAACGACGAACACTATGCAGTCGTTTAGGTTTCATGTCATTCTGAGAAATTTGATTTTTGAGCAAAAAATTAGCTCCTGATCACTAGAGGTTCACGACAAAGACTCATGTGATCCTGTGGACCACACTTCTAACACTTTTGGAATACCAAGACAATCTCTTAGAAGGTAATCACCCTTATAAATCATGCAAGGAAATTTCACTTTTCAAGGCTTTTAAGGTTTCTCAACATCAGTTGCATCAGTACCAATGTTTGCCCCTTTGCTTTTTTTGTTTCTTCTAAATATTCCTTTTATTCTTCTTCATATCCACCTAGTTACTAGCTTTGAGGCTTTCACCAGACGAAGAGGAAGAAGACCGAACGGGTGGAGAAGGAAAAGGGTAAATGTTAGGATCAACATGAGGTTTATGTTTTTCAAGTGGAGGAATACTTGGTTGAGAATCAGCTTGGACATTCTGAACCAAAGAGGTCAAAAATAACCAAACTAGTAAACCAATGGTAAATTTGGGAAGCGACAACGTTGCCATATAAGGAGCACCAATATTTCTAAAAAGAGGAAAAGGACCAAGATTCCTATCAGAGGGGTTTCCTTGATTGGTGGACTCGGTAATTTCCATTAATCTCAAACTAAGATATACTAAGGAGTGGTTCCATAGTGAGGATGTTATTCCGCGATCAATTAATTGATTTTAGAAATTAAAGACACAAAATAAATCAAAGGGGTAACTAGGCAGAAGGGTTTACTAAGTAACTATGAACTGCAATATACCACATTAGTGAACCAAGGATCTATGTACTGGCAGGGAATCTCCTTGAATTTTGTGTTCAGTGTATCACAGTGTACAAGGCGACAAACTCAGTTACCTATGGAAAGATATCAACCTATAGGGGACTTCCAAAATATACCTGAAGGTACGTGGACGCGCATTTTTTAGTAGTGTTTTCTATTGCGTAATCGTTCGATGAGAGTGTTCTTTGACTGGTGAACTCGGTAATTTCCATTAGTCTAAAACTAAGATCTACTAAGGAGTGGTTCCACGATGAGGATGTTATTCCGCGATCAATTAATTAATTTTAGAAATTAAAGACACAAAATAAATCAAAAGGGTAACTAGGCAGAAGGGTTTACTAAGTAACTGTGAACTGCAATATACCACATTAGTGAACCAAGGATTTACGTACTGGCATGGAATCTCCTTGAATTTTTTGTTCAGTGTATCACAGTGTACAAGGTGGCCAACTCAGCTACCTATGGTAAGATAGCAACCTATAGGGGACTTCCAAAATATACCTGAAGGTATGTGGAAGCGCATTTTGTAGTAGTGTTTTCTATTGTGTAATCGTTCGATGAGAGCATTCCCATATAATTATTATGCGTGGAGCACTATCTGATATACCTGAAGGTACGTGGAGAACGATCCTATACACTTACGTATGTCGAACAGGATATCACCGTTGGAATGAAACACTAGAAAAAACGACATATCCTACATTTAAAGATGTCAGAACATGTCTCTAGCATAGACCTCTAGATGCCATGTGTTAATGTTACAAATTCTCCTTAATATTGATTGAGTAAATTTTAAAGTTTACCTTGAATTAAGTTTCATTTTTCAAGGCTCAAAACTCGATGTCACTTGAACACACCTATGATGCAACTAATATGAAAAAAATAGCTCTTTTCATTTTCCTTTTAACAATGAAATGCCTAACTAAGTAGGGGAAGAAGAAATCAATCGACAATGCAAAAAAAAAGTGATGCAATAATCGATCTCCTCAACTTCACTATTCCAAATCAAATCCCTATATGTAAAGAAAATAATGAAAAATGGTGAGATTTTTATTTTTCTTTCCTCTTAATCTTCAAATGAAATGAAAACTAAGATGCAAAAATATTATTGATAAAATAAACCACACAAAATATGAATGTAATATAAATTTCTCCATTCCAATCAATAATCAAGAAAAATTTCACAAAGACTTAATTTCATAAGAAAAAAAAAAAGGAAAAAAAAAAATCTTACTAAAGGCTAATAAATCCAATGCAAACAAGAAAAGGATATACAACATCCACGTAGGATAATATAACATATCTATTCAATGAATTAGAACTCCAGTTAAATACACAAGTGAAAACATAATAGAACAGATATAGAAAAACAAGATACTCTTTGTATTGAAAAATATAGGAGAGATTTTACAACTATAAATAGTAGTTGACTTTGTAGATGTCTCTCCAAGTTGACTTGTCCTTCCATGTCACAAAGAACACCTCAAAATCAACCCTAATGTATGAATATGATGACTCCTTTAGGTACAAGGCAGTAGCATGAGGGCACTATCAATCTCCAAAAGCCAACCTTGAGGCTATGGAAGGCACCAAATATACAGTGTAAGAGTGGTAGTTTAGGATTTACCATTATGGGCTTGAGATCCACATATGATGGGAGCATGAACCTAAGGGATAAGAGGTGAAATCTAAAATATAGGATTAGATAGGATTTTATCTCTTTATCCATGGTAAATAGTTAAAACTACCTTGGAGTCTTCTAGAAGAGGAAGCTTCGGAATTATTTTTAATTTTCCCAAATTTCTAGAATCGGCACTTCTGTAGAAGGGAGAAACATGTACTGAACAGTGTAGGTGGAAAAGCATGTGACAAGCGTTGAACAGAGGTGGCTAAGGAGGCAAGGTGTGATGGAGCTAAAAAAGGTGTTTTTGAGCAATTTGTCCCAAAAACTCAGGCTTTTTGGAGAGGCCATTCTTAGGCCTTTGTGAAGGGATGATGACAACATGTCCATGGATATTGATTGATCTAGTTTATAGACCTATTTAACAGATGTGAAAAAATGGCTTATAACATATTTCCACCTAAATTCCAAATTCAGAAGTGGTATTTGATGACTGAATTTATTTTCCTTGTGACAAGTCATGATCAAGAACAATTGGTCGAGATAAACATTTGTTACAATATATTTTCATCATGATATCATTGTTGAGGGATCCATACCCATGCTCAAAATATAATCCAATATTACATGTACAATAATAAATAAGTCTCGAACATTGATGACAGAGTGTGGACCCATGATCATATGAATATTTGTATGATCATAGCCATCATACTTTGGAATCTTGCATTAATCCTAAAATCACAACCCAGATAGATGAAACTAGATACAGGGTATTTTATCCCGTTCACTCGATCGGTCAACGTACAAGTCTAACCATGTGAATAAATGAGTTGGAGTCTAACATGGTAGACCCATCTGATTACCGGACGATGTTGTAATTCATTAACAAACACGAGAGAAACCATTGATGTTGCTAATGGCTCTCAAGGTAACATAGTACAATCTATGTGGTGTGAATAAATGAGCTAAATTCAAACACCACAGAGAATCTTTCGGTCAAAGACCAATGATGAAGAACTGTCACCACGAGCGAGGAAACTTACCATTAATTTATGCAAGCTCCAAGGTACCAAATGGATTTTATAAGTCAACTTCCTGGATGATGAGTTGATGTGGATAGGAAGTGATCCATGACTCCTACACCAAGGAAAGTGGGTCACTAAGTACCAACTTCAGTAGAATTTTCCTCATCTCATGGAGGCACTCAATGCAATGGGGACCATTGCTTCTTAAGGGGGGAGGACTGATTTAGGTGGATATTGGTGGCCACCCACCTATTCCATTTGGACCCCCACCACTGTTTCTTTCAGTTTCCTTAATTGTAGCATAATTTACTATTTTTGGCATGTTTTTGGGTCTTGAACTTTAGGAGACATTTTGAGGCCCTAAACAACATTTTTTTGGAAAACGGGAAAACCAATTACTTGCCTTCAGGGTTTTCATTCAAAATTTTTATACATACATACATACATACATACATACATACATACATACATACATATATATATATATATATATTTCTAATGAGGTAGTGTATGCGTCAAATGGAGATCGTATGTCAGAGTTACAACCCCAAGAAGTTGATGTACCAATTTACCCAAACGAGGCCCGAAGACTTTTGGAACTTCATCTCCCACGGTTAAAGTTTTGGATGTTTAGGGTTTTACATTATTTCTTAATAATATGATAGGTCTTTGAGCCTCACTGTAACACAATTAAGAAGGCATTTAGCCACCACATCTCTTCTCAGAGATAAGCTACCATCGCCTAGTCTAGTTTATTTCCATTATGCATTTAAATGGTTTTCAATGCTTTCTTATTAATGAATTGAAGTTATGTTTTTTCTTTATATATGTGTCTTTTTTCATATCTGTATTTCATTTCGTTCCTTCATAAATCTGTATCAATGGTATCAGAGCAGTCTTCTCTTTCTCTATTTTTTTGTGCATGTCCCCAACAAGGTTAGGGTATAAGGAGTTAGGACTTTATCTGGTTGAATCCTTGCAAGACAGTCCCCGCCAACACTGATAGTGATGCATGGGGGAAGAAAAGAAATATGAGGGAGTAGTAGATCCTATAAAATTGTTGCTTGAAGAAGCCCTTGAGTGGAAAAGGAATGATATGATGGATAACTTTGCTCAGATCCTTCGGTGGATGCCAACACGCGATGCATCTTCATCCAACATTCACTTCGAAGGCGCTACCCCTTCAAGGTAAAAGTTAAGTTTTACCTCCCTATATTTGAAGGTAAAATAAACACATATTTCGTAGATAAATGGTTAAATTTGTTGGAAGTATATCTTTGATTCATGATTTTTCCGATAGGGAAATTTAATTTTTCTCTCCTCAAAGATGCCCCCCGCGTCAAGCACTGGTGGGAATGTGAGCAGAAGGATGAGAGGGAACCCTCACTATTTTCAGTCGTACCCACTTGGAACTCCTTACGGGATGTCATCAAGGAACAATATTACCCTATCGGGAGCTATGAATATAAGTACATAAAATGGACCACACTGCGGCAGGCAAGGGAGCAAGATGTGTCAGAGTTCACAAATATTTTTCATACCCTTCGTAGGACCATGAAGATGAAGAAGGACATAGGGAAGTGGTGTGAGTTCCACAATAGCCCCACTCATGACACAAGTGAGTGTCGTTCCAAATAGTCACAAGTGGTCGAGCTTAAGGCTTCAAAGTCAAATGCATGTTCTAACTCTTAGTTATACCTCGACAAGGGGAACGAAAAAGAGATGCATATTATTGATATAAAGCTCAGTTCCACCATTACCACCATTAAGGTCCTGAATATTGATCCTGAAGCGGAGTGTCTCTTCCACTCACAGATGTGGGTGAAGGGGTCGTCTTTGTAGTTCATTATCGACAGCGGGAGACAAAAGAACCTCATATCTGCAAAATTGGTTATTTTGTTGGATTTGCCGACCACACAACACCCGCATCCATACACCATCAGATGGCTCCAACAGGGACGATATCTCTGTGTCATCAAGTATTGTCATATTCCTTATAGAATCAAACCCTTCACGATGAGGTATTGTGTGATGTTGCTCCTCTTGGATTTTTTTATGTATTATATTAGGACAACCATACTTATGGAAGCATCATGTTGTGTATGATTCTAGTCCTAGCACTATTATTATTACTTTTGGAAATAATTTATACAGGATATCGGATGTAGCCTCGCCTACCTCCATCTCTTTCATCTCTGCAAAGCAATGCAGTAAGATCATCTCCTAGACCATGAAATTTTTTTTCTTTCTTATTTGCTCTCAAAATAAGGGGAATATCATTTCCATATCCATGACCCCCAAAAAAGGTTCCTCCATGCAGCAGAATCAGTTGGATAAGGTCATGGAAGAATACAGGGACACCTTCTCCTCACCCACAGGGGTATCGTTGCACTTCTAGATCAAGAATTCAATCGATCTGACCCCCGAAGCACCTCTACCCAATGGGCCGATATACCACTGCTCCATTCTGGAAAGTGAAGAGATCAAGAAACAAATATAGGAGTTGCTAAAAAAAAGGGCACATCCAACCAAATTTCTCACCTTATGGGAGCTCGATTGTACTTGTACATAAGAAGGATGGGGCCTGTACATTCTACATTGATTATTAGGAACTAAAAAAAATCATTGTCAGGAACAGGTATATAATCTCACGGATTAATGACCTTCTAGACCAGCTCAAGGGGGTCAAGTATTTCAGCAAGTTCGATTTGAATTCTGCCTATCACCAAGTACCAATACAACCCATGATATATGGAATACTACCTTCAAATCCAATGAATTCCTTTTTGAATGGTTTATAATGCCTTTCAGATTGAAAATTTCCCCTCCAAATTTTATGAGGCTGATGGATGACATCTTGTGTCCCTTCACCAACTCGTTCGTGTTTGTTTATATGGATGACATCCTCATATTCATCAAGAGTTGGGAACAACACTTGCAACACATTTGGTAGGTCCTTAAGATATTGCAACAACACAAATTGTGTGCCAACTTGGAGAAATGCACCTTTGGCATGAGTGAAGTCCAACATATGGGTTACATCATAGATGAGCAAGGCGTGCATATGGATCCATCCAAGATCTAATTCATTTGGGATTTTCCAACCCCAACCGTTCTAACAAAGCTTCACAACGTTTTGGGCCTTGTCAATTTTTATCAGAGGTTCGTGTTGGGATTCTCCCATATCACTTGGCCTTTAAGTTAGATTACCAAGAGCAGAGCGAAAGAAAATTTTTCCTAGTTTGAGTCCCAACATAAGGTGTTCATTGAGCTGAAGCATCACCTCTGCTCTGCACCAGTACTCACATTTCCAATCCTGCAACAACCATTTGAAATTGAGACAAACTCCTTTGACAATGCTATCTATGCAGTCCTCACCCAGCAAAGGAATCTTGTGGTCTATCATAGTGAGACACTTTCCGATACTATTCGGAAGTACCCCACCAATGATAAAGAGATGTATTCTATCATGTAGGATTTATCGTAATGGAAACATTACATTTTTGGAAATGATACAGTCATCCACACAGATCACCGAACTCTTCATTTTATTCAAACACAAGGGAAGTTACAAAACGATCACCATTAGAGGTGGTCTACATATCTACAACAATTTCACTTGAACATTAAATACAAGAAGGGAATCACCAATCATGTTGTATATTTTCTTAGTCATCCCTCAATTACAGCACTACCTACTTTTCTCAACTCTTTTGGTCATGAGACCTCTGGATGGTCGTAATTGTACAAAAATGATCCAGAGTTCGCCACCACGTAGCAGATGATATTGGATGGCAAGGAAGTTCCATATTTCCACCTCTATGATGCATTATTATGCTACCTGGGCCACCTTTGTGTTCCATCAAGCATGCATGCCAAGTTTATTTGGTAGGTGCACTACAGTTACGTCATAGGACACTTTGTTGTGGAGAAAATTGTGGTTGTATTGTAGAAGTATTTTTATTGGTCCAAATTTTGACATGATGTTGGAAAATATATCAGATCTTGCATTGTCTATGACATTTCCAAGCTAACCATCAATAATCAAGGCATGTACACTCCTCTTACTACTGCTAGCTAACCCTTTGAATCTATCTCCATGGACTATATGTCTGGTCTCCCTTCTACCAAGCATGGTAATGATTGTGTATTTGTGGTCATCAACAGATTCTCAAACATGGATATTTTGGAGGCGTGCACGAAGAGTATCGTAGTAGAGGACACTATTAATATCTTCTTTGAACAAGTGTGGGTGAATTTTGGGATCCCGCAAACCATTATATAAGATTGGGATAGAAGGTTCCTGAGCACATTTTGGTCAAGCCTTTGGACATTATTGGACACCAAGTCAATTTCATTCCATCCCCAGACTGATGGCCTAACAGAGGTCGTCAACGGGATGCTAGTGCACATACTTTACATGTATAACTCGAAGCATCCAAGAAACTAGGATGAGAGCCTTCCCTATGTGCAGCATAACTATAACATAGCTCTCCATATGTCGATTGGCCAGATTCCCTTTCAAGTGGGTCTGGGATTTCAACCATTTTGTTTGATTAATGTTGCCATGCCTCTTACGACTACATAGACAGAATCAACACATGTAAATTCTGAGGTCGGTAAAGCAACCAGGTTTATTGAATGAATCCATCACATCCACTAGTAGGTTCATGACATATTGGAAAATTCCAATTCCAAGTACAAGTAGTTATATGATCAACATCGAGTGTCGCACAAGTTTCATGTGGGCGACACATTTTGGTTGCATTTGGAGAAACGACACCTTATCGGATCCCATCAAAAGCTCATGCCACTCAAAGATGGCCCTTGCACCACCACTAAGGTTGTGGGATACAATGATTTTGAGCTCATCATTCCCCCATTCCTTGGCCTACACATAGTGTTCAATGTGGACCACCTTTGGCCATACTTTCCGCCATTCCTGGACACATCAAACATTGCAAAACAACTCACACCAATAGAGATAAACCCAGACTGCATGGAACAGGCCATAATTGATCTGATCATGGACATGCATATCAAGAACACTTTCCAGTAGAAGATTCAACTATATTAGGTTGTCAATGTTGCCGACTCCTACACCAAGGCAAGTGACTCACCAGGGACCAGGTTCAGCAGAAGTTTTCTCATCTCATGGAGGCACTCAACACAATAGGGACCACTTCTTCCTTAGGGGGGGGACTGATATAGGTGGATATTGGTGGCAACCCACCTATTCCACTAGGACCTCCACCATTGTTTCTTCAGTTTCCTTAATTTTATAATTGTTTACTATTTTTGGAATTTTTCAGGTCTTGAACTTCCTGAGTCGTTTTGTGGCTCTAAACAATGTTTTTTTTTTAGAAACAAACAAACCAATAAATTTTTGTAGTTTTTTTTGTAGTCGAAATTTTTGGTCCTCTTACATATTTTTCTAACAAGGTATCATATGCGTCAAATGGAGATCCTATGCCAAATTTATGACCCTAGGAAGTTCATGTACCAATTTACCCCAATGGGGCCCACAGACTTTTGGCGCTTCATCTCCTAGGGTTAGGTTTTTGGATGTTTAAGGTTTTCCATTGTCTCTAAATAATAAATAGGCCTTCGAGCCTCATTGTAACATAGTTCATAAGGCATGTAGTTGTCGCATCTCTTCTCAGACATAAGCTACCATCGTCTAACCTAGTTTATTTCCATTTTTCATGTAAACAATTTTCATTATTTTGTTATTAATTAATTGAAGTTTTATTTTTGTTGTATCTATGTGTTTTTTCTCATATATGTATTTCATTTCTTTCTTGCATAAATCCGAATCATTTATGTATAGGGTTAAAACCTACATTTGGTATCACAGTGGTTTTAGCTTCAAGGGAATGTCTTTGTTATTGATGGGTTTTTCTCAGGCCTATGGTAGAATTTGTTGCAGTGGGAGATCTACGGGATCGATCATTGTGATGAAAGAAGATGGTGAATAGTGGAAATATAGGGATCGATAGATTCAATGTACAATTTTTTTAGTTGTGGAACATCAATATGGAGGATCACTTGGTCGATAGAGATCAATGGATCGATGTTGATCTAGGTAGGACACTAACAGAAATGTTGGCAAAAGGCTGGGAAAAGTTAAATGTGAATGCAAAGAGAACAATAATATTGTGTCTCTCAAATTAAGTATTGTTGAATGTATCAGGGGAAGCTACGAAAAAAGGCTTTGTGGGACAATTTAGGGACTTTGTATCAATCTATGTCTTTGGTGAACAAACTGTTCGTGCAGAAAAAGTTGTATAACCTGAGGTTGAAGGATGGAGACTCAGTGACAGAGAATATAAATGCCTTAAATATTGTGGTAAGTCATTTTTTATCTGTTGATATTAAAATTTCAAATCAAGATAAGTGCAACAGTTTGTTGTGTTCTATACTAGACATGTGGGATATTTTCATTGTTTCTATAGGTATAAATACACTTACCTTGAAGTTTGATGAAATAGTCTCATATTTGTTGTTGGAGGAGATGAGATGAAAAAATGTGGAGAGTTACAATTGATATTCCTTGTTTGTAAGAAGATAGTCCCAAAATAGAAATATAAATAAGTCCTCAAGTTGGAGATCTAAATCTAGAGGGATATCTAAATCTCCAGGAAAACTTGTAAAGGTATGTTGGAAATGTGGAAAATAATGGTACTACAAAAAGGATTGAAAATCCTCGGATGCGGGTGTTAGCATGTAATAAAGAGGGTCACCACATGGCCGCAAGGATGTGGGACACCTGTCCTCATCACACATACGCACATGGCCACCCTACCCGGCTTAAATTCTGGTGCATAGGGAGTTTACTCACCGCCCTCGAACGTCCACCATCGACGTCCTCGCAACACTTTTCCATTAACTCTGTCCTCTGCTCATTTACTCTTATTGTCATGCCTCTGTCGCCCTCCATGGCCCATAAATATGTTATTCCTGCTTCTCGCTCTGGCATTCGTCTCTCCCTTTGGCTTCGTTCAGAAGCTCCTTGTGCCTCCGCCAAGCCCTTGTTCCACTGCTCAATTCCATACTCCACTACTTGCTTCACTCTGGCCTTCAGCTCTACCTTTGCTCCATGCCGCAACGTAGTGCTCCCTCAATCATCTCAGCCCCATTCCTATTCCTCCGCCATGCCCAGACTCCATTGCATGCGATGTCGCAGAGGCAGTGGATGCGTTCTTCCCTCCAGGCCACCCATCTCTGCCTCTACAGGCCAACTGGTGAATCTCTCAGTCGACTGGGCAGAACCAGATGTCTTGGACCCCATTAATCTGACTGCTCGCCTATCTCTCCACCTTCTTGAATCTCCCTCTGAAGCCTCTGGCTCCGGTCTTCACTCCAGGAAAATATGTTGCAAGTCCACCATCTCTCCCGCCTCCCACTTCTACCCCCGCAATATGGTGGTCTTTTCGGTTCAATAGGCCTTGAATAGTGATCATGGTAGCTCGAGCTTGGACGAGGATGGCACCAACGCAGATGCAGTGGCTCACGCGGCTTCCTCCCCTTCGCCAAGTGCCCACGTGGTGCTTCTTCCTCCATCGACAACCCAAGTGTCCAAGCAGGAGGACAATGACTCTTAATACACGTGCAAAATTGAGGAGAAGTCGTTCCAACCACCAGAAAAGGATAATAATTCTCCAAATGCTTAACTTATGGGTGCTTCTTTCT
>CM076582.1:243807003-244031124 GCA_034641835.2 Pinus albicaulis
AGAAAGAAGCACCCATAAGTTAAGCATTTGGAGAATTATTATCCTTTTCTGGTGGTTGGAACGACTTCTCCTCAATTTTGCACGTGTATTAAGAGTCATTGTCCTCCTGCTTGGACACTTGGGTTGTCGATGGAGGAAGAAGCACCACGTGGGCACTTGGCGAAGGGGAGGAAGCCGCGTGAGCCACTGCATCTGCGTTGGTGCCATCCTCGTCCAAGCTCGAGCTACCATGATCACTATTCAAGGCCTATTGAACCGAAAAGACCACCATATTGCGGGGGTAGAAGTGGGAGGCGGGAGAGATGGTGGACTTGCAACATATTTTCCTGGAGTGAAGACCGGAGCCAGAGGCTTCAGAGGGAGATTCAAGAAGGTGGAGAGATAGGCGAGCAGTCAGATTAATGGGGTCCAAGACATCTGGTTCTGCCCAGTCGACTGAGAGATTCACCAGTTGGCCTGTAGAGGCAGAGATGGGTGGCCTGGAGGGAAGAACGCATCCACTGCCTCTGCGACATCGCATGCAATGGAGTCTGGGCATGGCGGAGGAATAGGAATGGGGCTGAGATGATTGAGGGAGCACTGCATTGCGGCATGGAGCAAAGGTAGAGCTGAAGGCCAGAGTGAAGCAAGTAGTGGAGTATGGAATTGAGCAGTGGAACAAGGGCTTGGCGGAGGCACAAGGAGCTTCTGAACGAAGCCAAAGGGAGAGACGAATGCCAGAGCGAGAAGCAGGAATAACATATTTATGGGCCATGGAGGGCGACAGAGGCATGACAATAAGAGTAAATGAGCAGAGGACAGAGTTAATGGAAAAGTGTTGCGAGGACGTCGATGGTGGACGTTCGAGGGCGGTGAGTAAACTCCCTATGCACCAGAATTTAAGCCGGGTAGGGTGGCCATGTGCGTATGTGTGATGAGGACAGGTGTCCCACATCCTTGCGGCCATGTGGTGACCCTCTTTATTACATGCTAACACCCGCATCCGAGGATTTTCAATCCTTTTTGTAGTACCATTATTTTCCACATTTCCAACATACCTTTACAAGTTTTCCTGGAGATTTAGATATCCCTCTAGATTTAGATCTCCAACTTGAGGACTTATTTATATTTCTATTTTGGGACTATCTTCTTACAAACAAGGAATATCAATTGTAACTCTCCACATTTTTTCATCTCATCTCCTCCAACAACAAATATGAGACTATTTCATCAAACTTCAAGGTAAGTGTATTTATACCTATAGAAACAATGAAAATATCCCACATGTCTAGTATAGAACACAACAAACTGTTGCACTTATCTTGATTTGAAATTTTAATATCAACAGATAAAAAATGACTTACCACAATATTTAAGGCATTTATATTCTCTGTCACTGAGTCTCCATCCTTCAACCTCAGGTTATACAACTTTTTCTGCACGAACAGTTTGTTCACCAAAGACATAGATTGATACAAAGTCCCTAAATTGTCCCACAAAGCCTTTTTTCGTAGCTTCCCCTGATACATTCAACAATACTTAATTTGAGAGACACAATATTATTGTTCTCTTTGCATTCACATTTAACTTTTCCCAGCCTTTTGCCAACATTTCTGTTAGTGTCCTACCTAGATCAACATCGATCCATTGATCTCTATCGACCAAGTGATCCTCCATATTGATGTTCCACAACTAAAAAAATTGTACATTGAATCTATCGATCCCTATATTTCCACTATTCACCATCTTCTTTCATCACAATGATCGATCCCGTAGATCTCCCACTGCAACAAATTCTACCATAGGCCTGAGAAAAACCCATCAATAACAAAGACATTCCCTTGAAGCTAAAACCACTGTGATACCAAATGTAGGTTTTAACCCTATACATAAATGATTCGGATTTATGCAAGAAAGAAATGAAATACATATATGAGAAAAAACACATAGATACAACAAAAATAAAACTTCAATTAATTAATAACAAAATAATGAAAATTGTTTACATGAAAAATGGAAATAAACTAGGTTAGACGATGGTAGCTTATGTCTGAGAAGAGATGCGACAACTACATGCCTTATGAACTATGTTACAATGAGGCTCGAAGGCCTATTTATTATTTAGAGACAATGGAAAACCTTAAACATCCAAAAACCTAACCCTAGGAGATGAAGCGCCAAAAGTCTGTGGGCCCCATTGGGGTAAATTGGTACATGAACTTCCTAGGGTCATAAATTTGGCATAGGATCTCCATTTGACGCATATGATACCTTGTTAGAAAAATATGTAAGAGGACCAAAAATTTCGACTACAAAAAAAACTACAAAAATTTATTGGTTTGTTTGTTTCTAAAAAAAAAACATTGTTTAGAGCCACAAAACGACTCAGGAAGTTCAAGACCTGAAAAATTCCAAAAATAGTAAACAATTATAAAATTAAGGAAACTGAAGAAACAATGGTGGAGGTCCTAGTGGAATAGGTGGGTTGCCACCAATATCCACCTATATCAGTCCCCCCCCTAAGGAAGAAGTGGTCCCTATTGTGTTGAGTGCCTCCATGAGATGAGAAAACTTCTGCTGAACCTGGTCCCTGGTGAGTCACTTGCCTTGGTGTAGGAGTCGGCAACATTGACAACCTAATATAGTTGAATCTTCTACTGGAAAGTGTTCTTGATATGCATGTCCATGATCAGATCAATTATGGCCTGTTCCATGCAGTCTGGGTTTATCTCTATTGGTGTGAGTTGTTTTGCAATGTTTGATGTGTCCAGGAATGGCGGAAAGTATGGCCAAAGGTGGTCCACATTGAACACTATGTGTAGGCCAAGGAATGGGGGAATGATGAGCTCAAAATCATTGTATCCCACAACCTTAGTGGTGGTGCAAGGGCCATCTTTGAGTGGCATGAGCTTTTGATGGGATCCGATAAGGTGTCGTTTCTCCAAATGCAACCAAAATGTGTCGCCCACATGAAACTTGTGCGACACTCGATGTTGATCATATAACTACTTGTACTTGGAATTGGAATTTTCCAATATGTCATGAACCTACTAGTGGATGTGATGGATTCATTCAATAAACCTGGTTGCTTTACCGACCTCAGAATTTACATGTGTTGATTCTGTCTATGTAGTCGTAAGAGGCATGGCAACATTAATCAAACAAAATGGTTGAAATCCCAGACCCACTTGAAAGGGAATCTGGCCAATCGACATATGGAGAGCTATGTTATAGTTATGCTGCACATAGGGAAGGCTCTCATCCTAGTTTCTTGGATGCTTCGAGTTATACATGTAAAGTATGTGCACTAGCATCCCGTTGACGACCTCTGTTAGGCCATCAGTCTGGGGATGGAATGAAATTGACTTGGTGTCCAATAATGTCCAAAGGCTTGACCAAAATGTGCTCAGGAACCTTCTATCCCAATCTTATATAATGGTTTGCGGGATCCCAAAATTCACCCACACTTGTTCAAAGAAGATATTAATAGTGTCCTCTACTACGATACTCTTCGTGCACGCCTCCAAAATATCCATGTTTGAGAATCTGTTGATGACCACAAATACACAATCATTACCATGCTTGGTAGAAGGGAGACCAGACATATAGTCCATGGAGATAGATTCAAAGGGTTAGCTAGCAGTAGTAAGAGGAGTGTACATGCCTTGATTATTGATGGTTAGCTTGGAAATGTCATAGACAATGCAAGATCTGATATATTTTCCAACATCATGTCAAAATTTGGACCAATAAAAATACTTCTACAATACAACCACAATTTTCTCCACAACAAAGTGTCCTATGACGTAACTGTAGTGCACCTACCAAATAAACTTGGCATGCATGCTTGATGGAACACAAAGGTGGCCCAGGTAGCATAATAATGCATCATAGAGGTGGAAATATGGAACTTCCTTGCCATCCAATATCATCTGCTACGTGGTGGCGAACTCTGGATCATTTTTGTACAATTACGACCATCCAGAGGTCTCATGACCAAAAGAGTTGAGAAAAGTAGGTAGTGCTGTAATTGAGGGATGACTAAGAAAATATACAACATGATTGGTGATTCCCTTCTTGTATTTAATGTTCAAGTGAAATTGTTGTAGATATGTAGACCACCTCTAATGGTGATCGTTTTGTAACTTCCCTTGTGTTTGAATAAAATGAAGAGTTCGGTGATCTGTGTGGATGACTGTATCATTTCCAAAAATGTAATGTTTCCATTACGATAAATCCTACATGATAGAATACATCTCTTTATCATTGGTGGGGTACTTCCGAATAGTATCGGAAAGTGTCTCACTATGATAGACCACAAGATTCCTTTGCTGGGTGAGGACTGCATAGATAGCATTGTCAAAGGAGTTTGTCTCAATTTCAAATGGTTGTTGCAGGATTGGAAATGTGAGTACTGGTGCAGAGCAGAGGTGATGCTTCAGCTCAATGAACACCTTATGTTGGGACTCAAACTAGGAAAAATTTTCTTTCGCTCTGCTCTTGGTAATCTAACTTAAAGGCCAAGTGATATGGGAGAATCCCAACACGAACCTCTGATAAAAATTGACAAGGCCCAAAACGTTGTGAAGCTTTGTTAGAACGGTTGGGGTTGGAAAATCCCAAATGAATTAGATCTTGGATGGATCCATATGCACGCCTTGCTCATCTATGATGTAACCCATATGTTGGACTTCACTCATGCCAAAGGTGCATTTCTCCAAGTTGGCACACAATTTGTGTTGTTGCAATATCTTAAGGACCTACCAAATGTGTTGCAAGTGTTGTTCCCAACTCTTGATGAATATGAGGATGTCATCCATATAAACAAACACGAACGAGTTGGTGAAGGGACACAAGATGTCATCCATCAGCCTCATAAAATTTGGAGGGGAAATTTTCAATCTGAAAGGCATTATAAACCATTCAAAAAGGAATTCATTGGATTTGAAGGTAGTATTCCATATATCATGGGTTGTATTGGTACTTGGTGATAGGCAGAATTCAAATCGAACTTGCTGAAATACTTGACCCCCTTGAGCTGGTCTAGAAGGTCATTAATCCGTGAGATTATATACCTGTTCCTGACAATGATTTTTTTTAGTTCCTAATAATCAATGTAGAATGTACAGGCCCCATCCTTCTTATGTACAAGTACAATCGAGCTCCCATAAGGTGAGAAATTTGGTTGGATGTGCCCTTTTTTTTAGCAACTCCTATATTTGTTTCTTGATCTCTTCACTTTCCAGAATGGAGCAGTGGTATATCGGCCCATTGGGTAGAGGTGCTTCGGGGGTCAGATCGATTGAATTCTTGATCTAGAAGTGCAACGATACCCCTGTGGGTGAGGAGAAGGTGTCCCTGTATTCTTCCATGACCTTATCCAACTGATTCTGCTGCATGGAGGAACCTTTTTTGGGGGTCATGGATATGGAAATGATATTCCCCTTATTTTGAGAGCAAATAAGAAAGAAAAAAAATTTCATGGTCTAGGAGATGATCTTACTGCATTGCTTTGCAGAGATGAAAGAGATGGAGGTAGGCGAGGCTACATCCGATATCCTGTATAAATTATTTCCAAAAGTAATAATAATAGTGCTAGGACTAGAATCATACACAACATGATGCTTCCATAAGTATGGTTGTCCTAATATAATACATAAAAAAATCCAAGAGGAGCAACATCACACAATACCTCATCGTGAAGGGTTTGATTCTATAAGGAATATGACAATACTTGATGACACAGAGATATCGTCCCTGTTGGAGCCATCTGATGGTGTATGGATGCGGGTGTTGTGTGGTCGGCAAATCCAACAAAATAACCAATTTTGCAGATATGAGGTTCTTTTGTCTCCCGCTGTCGATAATGAACTACAAAGACGACCCCTTCACCCACATCTGTGAGTGGAAGAGACACTCCGCTTCAGGATCAATATTCAGGACCTTAATGGTGGTAATGGTGGAACTGAGCTTTATATCAATAATATGCATCTCTTTTTCGTTCCCCTTGTCGAGGTATAACTAAGAGTTAGAACATGCATTTGACTTTGAAGCCTTAAGCTCGACCACTTGTGACTATTTGGAACGACACTCACTTGTGTCGTGAGTGGGGCTATTGTGGAACTCACACCACTTCCCTATGTAGTTCTTCATCTTCATGGTCCTACGAAGGGTATGAAAAATATTTGTGAACTCTGACACATCTTGCTCCCTTGCCTGCCGCAGTGTGGTCCATTTTATGTACTTATATTCATAGCTCCCGATAGGGTAATATTGTTCCTTGATGACATCCCGTAAGGAGTTCCAAGTGGGTACGACTGAAAATAGTGAGGGTTCCCTCTCATCCTTCTGCTCACATTCCCACCAGTGCTTGACGCGGGGGGCATCTTTGAGGAGAGAAAAATTAAATTTCCCTATCGGAAAAATCATGAATCAAAGATATACTTCCAACAAATTTAACCATTTATCTACGAAATATGTGTTTATTTTACCTTCAAATATAGGGAGGTAAAACTTAACTTTTACCTTGAAGGGGTAGCGCCTTCGAAGTGAATGTTGGATGAAGATGCATCGCGTGTTGGCATCCACCGAAGGATCTGAGCAAAGTTATCCATCATATCATTCCTTTTCCACTCAAGGGCTTCTTCAAGCAACAATTTTATAGGATCTACTACTCCCTCATATTTCTTTTCTTCCCCCATGCATCACTATCAGTGTTGGCGGGGACTGTCTTGCAAGGATTCAACCAGATAAAGTCCTAACTCCTTATACCCTAACCTTGTTGGGGACATGCACAAAAAAATAGAGAAAGAGAAGACTGCTCTGATACCATTGATACAGATTTATGAAGGAACGAAATGAAATACAGATATGAAAAAAGACACATATATAAAGAAAAAACATAACTTCAATTCATTAATAAGAAAGCATTGAAAACCATTTAAATGCATAATGGAAATAAACTAGACTAGGCGATGGTAGCTTATCTCTGAGAAGAGATGTGGTGGCTAAATGCCTTCTTAATTGTGTTACAGTGAGGCTCAAAGACCTATCATATTATTAAGAAATAATGTAAAACCCTAAACATCCAAAACTTTAACCGTGGGAGATGAAGTTCCAAAAGTCTTCGGGCCTCGTTTGGGTAAATTGGTACATCAACTTCTTGGGGTTGTAACTCTGACATACGATCTCCATTTGACGCATACACTACCTCATTAGAAATATATATATATATATATATGTATGTATGTATGTATGTATGTATGTATGTATGTATGTATGTATAAAAATTTTGAATGAAAACCCTGAAGGCAAGTAATTGGTTTTCCCGTTTTCCAAAAAAATGTTGTTTAGGGCCTCAAAATGTCTCCTAAAGTTCAAGACCCAAAAACATGCCAAAAATAGTAAATTATGCTACAATTAAGGAAACTGAAAGAAACAGTGGTGGGGGTCCAAATGGAATAGGTGGGTGGCCACCAATATCCACCTAAATCAGTCCTCCCCCCTTAAGAAGCAATGGTCCCCATTGCATTGAGTGCCTCCATGAGATGAGGAAAATTCTACTGAAGTTGGTACTTAGTGACCCACTTTCCTTGGTGTAGGAGTCATGGATCACTTCCTATCCACATCAACTCATCATCCAGGAAGTTGACTTATAAAATCCATTTGGTACCTTGGAGCTTGCATAAATTAATGGTAAGTTTCCTCGCTCGTGGTGACAGTTCTTCATCATTGGTCTTTGACCGAAAGATTCTCTGTGGTGTTTGAATTTAGCTCATTTATTCACACCACATAGATTGTACTATGTTACCTTGAGAGCCATTAGCAACATCAATGGTTTCTCTCGTGTTTGTTAATGAATTACAACATCGTCCGGTAATCAGATGGGTCTACCATGTTAGACTCCAACTCATTTATTCACATGGTTAGACTTGTACGTTGACCGATCGAGTGAACGGGATAAAATACCCTGTATCTAGTTTCATCTATCTGGGTTGTGATTTTAGGATTAATGCAAGATTCCAAAGTATGATGGCTATGATCATACAAATATTCATATGATCATGGGTCCACACTCTGTCATCAATGTTCGAGACTTATTTATTATTGTACATGTAATATTGGATTATATTTTGAGCATGGGTATGGATCCCTCAACAATGATATCATGATGAAAATATATTGTAACAAATGTTTATCTCGACCAATTGTTCTTGATCATGACTTGTCACAAGGAAAATAAATTCAGTCATCAAATACCACTTCTGAATTTGGAATTTAGGTGGAAATATGTTATAAGCCATTTTTTCACATCTGTTAAATAGGTCTATAAACTAGATCAATCAATATCCATGGACATGTTGTCATCATCCCTTCACAAAGGCCTAAGAATGGCCTCTCCAAAAAGCCTGAGTTTTTGGGACAAATTGCTCAAAAACACCTTTTTTAGCTCCATCACACCTTGCCTCCTTAGCCACCTCTGTTCAATGCTTGTCACATGCTTGTCCACCTACACTGTTCAGTACATGTTTCTCCCTTCTACAGAAGTGCCGATTCTAGAAATTTGGGAAAATTAAAAATAATTCCGAAGCTTCCTCTTCTAGAAGACTCCAAGGTAGTTTTAACTATTTACCATGGATAAAGAGATAAAATCCTATCTAATCCTATATTTTAGATTTCACCTCTTATCCCTTAGGTTCATGCTCCCATCATATGTGGATCTCAAGCCCATAATGGTAAATCCTAAACTACCACTCTTACACTGTATATTTGGTGCCTTCCATAGCCTCAAGGTTGGCTTTTGGAGATTGATAGTGCCCTCATGCTACTGCCTTGTACCTAAAGGAGTCATCATATTCATACATTAGGGTTGATTTTGAGGTGTTCTTTGTGACATGGAAGGACAAGTCAACTTGGAGAGACATCTACAAAGTCAACTACTATTTATAGTTGTAAAATCTCTCCTATATTTTTCAATACAAAGAGTATCTTGTTTTTCTATATCTGTTCTATTATGTTTTCACTTGTGTATTTAACTGGAGTTCTAATTCATTGAATAGATATGTTATATTATCCTACGTGGATGTTGTATATCCTTTTCTTGTTTGCATTGGATTTATTAGCCTTTAGTAAGATTTTTTTTTTTCCTTTTTTTTTTTCTTATGAAATTAAGTCTTTGTGAAATTTTTCTTGATTATTGATTGGAATGGAGAAATTTATATTACATTCATATTTTGTGTGGTTTATTTTATCAATAATATTTTTGCATCTTAGTTTTCATTTCATTTGAAGATTAAGAGGAAAGAAAAATAAAAATCTCACCATTTTTCATTATTTTCTTTACATATAGGGATTTGATTTGGAATAGTGAAGTTGAGGAGATCGATTATTGCATCACTTTTTTTTTGCATTGTCGATTGATTTCTTCTTCCCCTACTTAGTTAGGCATTTCATTGTTAAAAGGAAAATGAAAAGAGCTATTTTTTTCATATTAGTTGCATCATAGGTGTGTTCAAGTGACATCGAGTTTTGAGCCTTGAAAAATGAAACTTAATTCAAGGTAAACTTTAAAATTTACTCAATCAATATTAAGGAGAATTTGTAACATTAACACATGGCATCTAGAGGTCTATGCTAGAGACATGTTCTGACATCTTTAAATGTAGGATATGTCGTTTTTTCTAGTGTTTCATTCCAACGGTGATATCCTGTTCGACATACGTAAGTGTATAGGATCGTTCTCCACGTACCTTCAGGTATATCAGATAGTGCTCCACGCATAATAATTATATGGGAATGCTCTCATCGAACGATTACACAATAGAAAACACTACTACAAAATGCGCTTCCACATACCTTCAGGTATATTTTGGAAGTCCCCTATAGGTTGCTATCTTACCATAGGTAGCTGAGTTGGCCACCTTGTACACTGTGATACACTGAACAAAAAATTCAAGGAGATTCCATGCCAGTACGTAAATCCTTGGTTCACTAATGTGGTATATTGCAGTTCACAGTTACTTAGTAAACCCTTCTGCCTAGTTACCCTTTTGATTTATTTTGTGTCTTTAATTTCTAAAATTAATTAATTGATCGCGGAATAACATCCTCATCGTGGAACCACTCCTTAGTAGATCTTAGTTTTAGACTAATGGAAATTACCGAGTTCACCAGTCAAAGAACACTCTCATCGAACGATTACGCAATAGAAAACACTACTAAAAAATGCGCGTCCACGTACCTTCAGGTATATTTTGGAAGTCCCCTATAGGTTGATATCTTTCCATAGGTAACTGAGTTTGTCGCCTTGTACACTGTGATACACTGAACACAAAATTCAAGGAGATTCCCTGCCAGTACATAGATCCTTGGTTCACTAATGTGGTATATTGCAGTTCATAGTTACTTAGTAAACCCTTCTGCCTAGTTACCCCTTTGATTTATTTTGTGTCTTTAATTTCTAAAATCAATTAATTGATCGCGGAATAACATCCTCACTATGGAACCACTCCTTAGTATATCTTAGTTTGAGATTAATGGAAATTACCGAGTCCACCAATCAAGGAAACCCCTCTGATAGGAATCTTGGTCCTTTTCCTCTTTTTAGAAATATTGGTGCTCCTTATATGGCAACGTTGTCGCTTCCCAAATTTACCATTGGTTTACTAGTTTGGTTATTTTTGACCTCTTTGGTTCAGAATGTCCAAGCTGATTCTCAACCAAGTATTCCTCCACTTGAAAAACATAAACCTCATGTTGATCCTAACATTTACCCTTTTCCTTCTCCACCCGTTCGGTCTTCTTCCTCTTCGTCTGGTGAAAGCCTCAAAGCTAGTAACTAGGTGGATATGAAGAAGAATAAAAGGAATATTTAGAAGAAACAAAAAAAGCAAAGGGGCAAACATTGGTACTGATGCAACTGATGTTGAGAAACCTTAAAAGCCTTGAAAAGTGAAATTTCCTTGCATGATTTATAAGGGTGATTACCTTCTAAGAGATTGTCTTGGTATTCCAAAAGTGTTAGAAGTGTGGTCCACAGGATCACATGAGTCTTTGTCGTGAACCTCTAGTGATCAGGAGCTAATTTTTTGCTCAAAAATCAAATTTCTCAGAATGACATGAAACCTAAACGACTGCATAGTGTTCGTCGTTATGAATCCGATGCAACTCGTTTCACATGAAATGGAATCCGTATGGCTTCAGAAATGAGTTCTACCTGTTTTCATAAACAAGAAAATTTTGGCAAAAAAATGTAGAAAAGGAGCCCAATTAGCAGTCCGTACTTCTGACTTGGCATGCTGACTAGGCAGGTCAATTTTTGGTCAACTATTTCCTCCACCGAATGGGTGACTTCCAAGTGGCAGGTGTTGGTTGGCGCAATTTAGGGTGTGTTGGCAATTTTTCATTGGCTGCAGTTGGGCCAATGTGGAGGGGGCACGTGGCTCAGCCTGGGGTTGCCACATGTCCTCCCCATGGCATGGTAAAAGTTTTTTATGGACTGGAAGGACCGGGCGGGGGTCGAACACGAGACCTCCGCCCCGCTAACAAGACACGCCACCACTCTGCCTACACCAAGTTTCTTAACCATATACTTCACCGCATATATTTGAAGTTTAATGGACGCACCAATGGGAGGAGTGGGGGCTAGCCCCCAAGACACATGATCAAGATGTGTTACTATGGTGGAAGAGCAGAGGCTCTTATCCATAAGCGCGGATTACTCAGCCTTAACCCTGTTTAATTAACCTTAATCCATAATCAATTAACACTACTCCAGATTTTTTAAATGGGCGCTAGTTTAACCACTAACCCAATTTAATTAGTGCTAATGTGGTTTTATTAAGTTAACCTAGATTTAACTGGTAGTTCCGACAAATCCGACGGGATTCACTAATTTTAGCGCCACTTAGCTAATTCTGGGGAGGAAATAGTGGGAAAACTAGGAGAGGTTGTAAATCCTGGAGTTTTTGACCAAGTTCGATGCAAAAAGAGGCTAAGGTACCATTTTTGGGCATTCTAGACTTAATGGAACAGGTCTCAGGAACCATAGAGCACTCTAGATAGGATTTTTTCAGGTTGAAGCCAAAGGGTTCCATGATCAACCATGGTGTTGAAACAACTCATGGAGGAGTTTGATGTTGAAAATGGCCTTGCAGGGGTTGTCTACTCTCCATGTTATTTTTGAAAACAGAAAATTCATCAGTGCTATAACTTATCATACTTCTTTCTTCTTTATGTTTTGAAGGAGAGTTTTAATCATGTGCCATATTTTGTATTGTGGTGCAGTTGT
Organism: Pinus albicaulis; assembly: GCA_034641835.2. Taxonomy (NCBI): domain Eukaryota; kingdom Viridiplantae; phylum Streptophyta; class Pinopsida; order Pinales; family Pinaceae; genus Pinus; species Pinus albicaulis. The sequence goes on from CM076582.1 coordinate 243,819,272, forward strand.
AGCTCTTTGAAGCTGGAGTTTAGGATCTTAATGTAATATACCTAATGTTGTTGATTTTTACATGCTTGAATAAAGGTTAGCATGCGTATGGAATGATGTACTTGCATTAGTATGTTTCTTTGTAGGAGAAAATTACCATTCCCTTGTTCAACATTTGATGTACCCCTTGTTTCATTTATTGAGCTTAATGAGAAGGGATCAAGCTATTGGAGCTGATCCAAGGAGATGTAGCCCAAGAGGGGTGAACTCCTTAAACAGTTTCTGGTGTAAGACTGATGATTACATGTTCTCATTCTATGTTTGATTTCATGTAAAATAATTCATAACAAAAATTCATCAAAAACACTTAACACCGCCTATTTCTACTTGCTATTTGGAGGACAAACCTTAGTCACGAATTTCTATATTTTGAATAGGATCTTAGCATAACATTACTAATATTCCCATTCTGATCAGTTGGTATCAGAGCACATGGATTTATTTGTGCAAGAAGGTTTTGTTTGTTGTGCAAGTGTTGTGTTTTGAAGCTCAAGTGAGGAGAAATATTTTTGAAAGGAGAGCAAGTCTCTACCACCAATTCCACCTCAAATTTCCATATTGAGGCTTCAAACAAAGGATGTTCCAAGGAGGAGAGTCTACCAAGATGTTAGAAGATATAAAAGCTTTTAGAAAGGATTTTCTAGTAATGACGGATATGCTGAAGGTCCTCTATGAAGAGAGGAACACCACGTTGCATGGTGAAAACTCTACACCACCTCCAAGTGAAGAATGTTCTTCAAAGGAAGAAATAGACAAGAATGGTGTGAAGCCACCATCCTCTCCGCAAACTTCATGTTTTTCTACATTCCTTATGCAAGATGCATGTGTAGGAAGTCCTTCAGAAAAATATGATGGACATGTTTTTTCCTTTTGTCCACATGATGTGGAGGATGAGGTTCAATTAGTACCTAAGTTTGGGGAGCTGAAGGAAGAGAACCAAAGAGTCCAAGTGGACACATCCAAGAAAAAAGGGGAGTTTGCAAGCATCTTTGTCCCTCAAACAAAAGATGGAACCATTGGTAAGCATTTGCATGCTTCTTCTTTTCATAAAAGTGTTGAAGAAAGTTCTTTTGTAGCTTTTGAAAATTATGGTAATGGAATTGGATCCAAGATCTTGTATAAAATGGGTTACAAGGGAGGAGGTATTGGTGTGAACCAACAAGGCATCAAGAATCCAATAGAAGCCAAAGAGATACCTAAGTATGAAGGCTTGGGTTATGTTGCGGCATAAGAATGGTCTTCTGATGACAATTATTGTGTATCATGTACCTTTTTTTCACAAAAGAGGACATGAGGAGGCAAGGTGTTGGAATTTGGATCCAGAACTAGTACCTTCTTGGTTCTTCAAATACAAAGAATACTTGAAGGTATCTCTAGAGAGAGATGGAAAATATGAAGAAGAAAAGAAATTAAGTTCTTCTCACCATGAAAGTTCTTCTCGCCATGCAAGTTTTTCATTCAAGAAGAGAAATTCAAATAGCAAGCAAAAGAGGTATAAACATCTTGTTTTATCAAATGTTTTTCAAGATGGGAAATAAAATACAAATTTGAACAACTTGTTGAAGAATGTATTTCCATGTATTTTTTTCCATTCATCTAACCATAGTGTAGATAAGTGCGAAAATAAGGAAGAAATTCTTACAAAAATGGACATGTGTATAGGAAAGAAACCCGAGAAGGGAAAATTTAATCCAAAGGCAGAGGTATGTGAGCCAAGAGGAGTTCAAAGAAACTTTTGCACTCATTGCAAAATCAATGGACATTGGGTTTCAAAATGTTGGAAGCTGTTTCCACATCTTTATCCTGGAAAGGGAAAGCAAGTTGCACATGTACCTGAAGAGGAAGCAACCATGGTAAGAGTGGCGCAAGATACAACCATACCTGATGCAACTCCAGAAGAAGAGGAAGAACAAATAGAGGGTTCACTTACCTGGTTGGGTAAGAAGTGGGCAGACTATTTGTCCAATTGAAGTTGTAAATATTGTTTTGCAGTAGTTGCATGTCCCATCGTTGGACTATTGTAAAAGGTGATATTCATAAATAAATCACTTTAAATGCAAAAATGTTTTTCTCAGATAATTTTCATGCGAAGTTTGGCTTGTGAATAGTCATTTTTAATGAAAAATTTGGATTTCAAGTTATTTCCATGTTGTAAAAAAATGCATTTCTAATTATGCTTTTAGAAAGCATTTTAAAACAATTGTATGAGTAGTAGCAGCACATGTAGTAGGATACTAATGTGTTAGGCACTCATTTATACAAGTATTCACTATGTGTAACTTGTTAGTTCGATTGTCATAGTTTGTTTTTGGGGTCTTATCCTTGATGAAGATTTTGTAGAAGGCCGCCTTGAGAATTATTCTTGGGAATGATGTTGTTGTGCGTGACCATAGCAACATGGACAAGACAAGAAGAAAATTGAACTAGAATTCAAATAGTTTGTATTCCAATATCAGCTTGAAAACAAGCCTAGCCAAGTATAGGTCAAGGCACGACAAGCGTCGATTTGATCGAGTTTGGAAGAATGGAGGAATTGAGCCTTCATAAGCTAAATAACTGAAAGTGAGATTTTGGGGTCCAAAATATTTTCAGTGGGGAAGAGTGATCAGGAGCTAAATTTTTTCTCAAAAATTTAAGTTCTCAGAATGACACGAAACCTGAACGATTGTGTAGTGTTCATCTTTCTGAATCCGATTCAACTCGTTTCACGCGAAATGGACTCCGTATGGCTTCAGAAATGAGTTCTGTTCGTTTTCATAAACAAGAAAAATTTGGAAAAAATAATGCAGATAGGGAGCCTAGTCAACAGTTCGTACTGCTGACGTGGCATGCTGACTGGGCAGGTCAATGTTCGGTCAACTATTTCATTCAGCGAATGGGTGACTTCCAAGTGGCAGTTTTTGGTTGGCGCAATTTAGGGTGTGTTGGAAATTTTTCATTGGTTGTAGTTGGGCCAATGAGGAGGGGGAACGTGGCTCAACCTGGGGCCACCACGTGTCCTCCTCATGGCATGGTAAATTTTTTTTATGGACCAGAAGGAACGGGTGGGGGTCAAACACGAGACCTTCGCCTCGCTAACAAGACACGCCACCACTCCGCCTACACCAATTTTGTTAACCATATACTTCACCGCATATATTTGAATTTTAATGGATGCACTAATAGGGGGAGTGGGGGCTAGCCCCAAAGACACATGACCAAGACCTGTGACTATGATGAAAGAGCATAGGTGCTTATCCATAAGCACAAATTACTCTGCCTTAATCCGGTTTAATTAACATTAATCCGTAATCAATTAACGCTAATCCATATTTTTTAAATGGGCGCCTGTTTAACCACTAACTCAGTTTAATTAGCGCTAATGCAGACTTATTAAGTTAAACTAGATTTAACTGGCAGTTCCAACAAATTTGACGAAATTTTCTAATTTTAGTGCCATTTTGCCAAATTTAGCGCCAGTTAGCCAATTTCGGGGAGAAAATAGTGGGCAAACTGGGAGAGGTCATAAATCCTGGAGTTTTCGACCAAATTTGATGAAAAAAGGGGCTAAGGTACCATTTTTTGGAATTTTGGACTTAATGGAATAGGTCTCAGGATCCATAGAGCACTCTAGATAGTATTTTTTGTAGGTTGAAGCCAAAGGGTGCCATGATCAACCATGGTGTTGAAACAACTCACGGAGAAGTTGGATGTTGAAGATGGCCTTGCAGGGATTGTTACTCTCCAAGTTATTTTTGAAAAAAAAAATTCATCAGTGTTGTAACTTCTCATACTTATTTCTTATTTATGTTTTGAAGGAGAGTTTTATTCATGTGATACATGGTTTATTAAGGTGCAATTGTAGCTCTTTTAAGCTGGAGTTTAGGATCTTGATGTAAGATACCTAATTTTGTTGATTGTTACATGCTTGATTAAAGGTTAGCATGATTATGGAATGATGTACTTGCAGTAGTATCTTTATTTATATGAGAAACTTATCATTCCATTTTTCAGCATTTTATGTACTCCTTGTTTCATTCATTAAGCTTAATGAGAAGGGATCAAGCTATTGGAGCTTATCCAAGGAGATGTACTAGCCTAGTAGGGGTGAACTCCTTAAAAAATTGCTGGTGTAAGATTGATGATTGCATGTTTTCATTCTATGTTTTATGTCATGTAAAATAATCCATAATAATAATTCACCAAAAACACTTAACACCACTTAATTCTACTTTCTATTTAGAGGACAACCTTAGTCACAAATTTCTATATTTTGAACAGGATCTTAGCATAGCATTACTAATATTCCCATTCAAATTATCTGGATATCATGCTGCTGATAAACCATCCACTAGTGATAGTAAGGTCAATGGGAAGAAGGGGAAAGTGAATTTTTCCCTGTAGGTTATGTGAAGGGAATCATCCTATTCACCTTTGTCCTTATATATATGAAGCCTCAAGAGTATTGGAAACCCTTATAGCTTCTTAGCCTCATCTTCTGTATGGTTATCAAAATCTTTCTCACAACCCTCCACTAGTTTATGAAGTGATTGATCAGAATATGAATCCAATCAATCCCACTCACTCTGAACGTGAATCCCGTGAGTCCATTATCCACCAACCACTAGTTGAGAAAATGTTTGAGTCGATATTACCTTCAGTTGATTGTACTTTTCCCTTAGATAGTTAGTCTCATACTTCTCATGTTCTTCTCATTTCTTTAGGTTCTAATGAACTGGGGGGAAATCCTCCCATTGCGACAACACAGGGGGGAAATCCTCCCGTTCCACGACACAATGGGGAAATCCCCCCATTCCCATGACATAGGGGGGTAATCCTCCCATTCCCACAACACAAGGGAGTATCTCTATGATTCCTATAGCAGAAGGGGGAAGTTTTCCTGTACCCAAGACATCCCCTCCAAGTAGTATGGTCACTTCCTTTGATTGGAGTTGACTAAAAGGATATCATATTCCTCCTTACGTGCCATTCCAGATCATAGTATAGGCTTATAATTTAACCATACTTGGCATATTCATAGAAGAAGGCATGCATGTTAGTATTATGTCCTCAACTTCTTGGAAATATGTCATTTCTCCGTAACTTGTGCCTATTACCAGAAATCTGTTTTCCTTTAATAGAGGAACGAGTCAACCATTAGGGATCCTTCCTTAGTTTCCTATTAATTTAGGAAGAAATATTGTCTATATAAATGTGATGGTAGTCCAAGGCCCTTTGGATTTTAATTTACTCCTTGGGCATGACTATGTTTATGACATGGGGGATCTTTTCTCTTCACTCTTTCATGTGATGTGTTTCCCACATGAAGTAAGAATCGTGACCAGCGAAACAATTTCATTCTTTGGTCCTAATTTGACTCCCAATAAATCAAATTCCCTAAATTATTCTTATATTCAAGTGGTATCTCCCCCACCCCAAGTTAATTTTCTGAAAACTTGTTCCATGCTCGCTTCTACTGATGATCTAATAGGTGATATAGTGCATCATGTACTGGGAGCTTTGGATCCTAAGAACCTCTTGGAATCCATGGCCTCTTGGAGGTCATGATCAAGGTCTCTGGAGTAGAGTTCCTTGTCTTATGTCAAACTCGTTAAAAAATGAAATAAGGCGTCCCTTGAGCATAGATATTTTCTTGTGTAAATCTTGTCAAAAAATGAAACAAGGTCCCATAGAAAAGTTCCTTTTCTTGTGTCAAGCTCGTTAAAAAAAAGGTCCCAGAGCAGAGTTCCTTTTCTTCTGTCAAGCTAGTTAAAAAACGAAACAAAGTGTCATGAGCATAGTTCCTTTCATTGTGTCAAGCTCATTAAAAAATGAAACAAGGGTCCCAGAGCATAGATCATTTTCTTGTGTCAAGATCCCTAAAATATGAAACAAGGTCCTTGGAGCATAGTTATTTTCCCATGTGAAGCTAGTTAAAAAATGAAACAAATCCCCTTCCAATTCAAGTCATTGATTAGATCTTGTAAATTCCCAGTCGAGTCTTTCACTTGATATCGTAAATGAACCTTCATTCCATCCACTTGTTAGTGACCAGTAGTCTCCTTAGGTGAATGCCATGAAGCTTGGGGGGCATGTGCCTAGAATTGATTCATTATGTTGGGAGCATGCAAATTTATTTCAAGCATGGTTTTTCTTCGTTTCAAGCTTGTGTAAAAATGAAACCAATTTGAAGGATAGTTTCCCATGTTTCAAGCTTGTGTAAAAATGAAACCATTCTCATCCTATACCTCGGGATTTCCATTTTTATCAACATGTTTCTGCCAGATGATCCTTGCTTTTCTCATTCCATCGTCACCATGTTTTTGGATGACCATACACTTTAACTTGGTTGTTTTACCCTTTCCTGAGGAACCACTGCGATGAGTGGTCTTATTAGCCAAATTCTTGACCTCTATCTCTTTTGAGTAGTTCCATTGTGATCATAATGAGTTGCTATCCTTTATACCACTCTTTCCTCCAGGAGGAGTCCTCTTTCAAATATTTTTTAGACTCCCAAAACATGAAAATATCGCCAAGCACTTGTATTTTCAAACTCGTTAAAGTAAATCAAAAGACATCTACTTAGTATAAGTTTAACCCTTTTCTGGATTGAGATAGACTATTTATGAAAAATGAATACCTTAGTCGAACATGGCTAAGAGGTTCTCTTGAGTATTATTTTCTGCCTTTTCGGACTCAAGAGAATATTTTACGAAAAGGAACCTGTTGTAGCCTCTACAACACCCTCCAAAATCTACCCTCTAAAATTTTGGAGCCCCTTAAGCATCGAAAAAAGCTAAGTTAAAATTTGTAGAAGTTAAGAGTCGCTGAGTCGCAAGATGGTTCTTTTCCCCAAATCTGCGACATAGTGACCTCTCAGGTCGCTAAGTCGCTAAGTCAAAAATTTCTTGGATTTTTTCAAGATCGCGACCCCCCAGGTCGCGAGGTCGTAAGGTCGCGAGGTCACGCCTTCCTCAAAACACGTAACGGGCGACCTAGCGACCTCATTAATTTCTTGCACGCGTGACCCTTTTATAAATATTAGGGTCGCTAGGTCGCATTCTGTGCGTGTGGCGGATAGAAAAAAAACGGTTCTGACAGGCCGACTGGAGCGCGATTTTCCCGGGTAAGTTGCCGTTTCCTCTTGAAGTTTCCCTTTTTTTTTACTTTGTTGCCCTGTTACTTCTACCTTAGCCTTTAAAACCTTCCATCATTCCTCCTCTTGACCCTTTAAGACTTGGGATTCCCAAATTTCCCTAACACTTCCCCTCCTTGCACAGTCTTGCAACCACAATTCATCCAGCTTCCTTGATATGTGTTCTTCTCCTGAAACTGCTTCCCCTCCTCTATTTTGATGGCCCACTTAGCCTTGCATTATTTAAAGTTAAAGAGAGGTCTATTCACCACGTTGCGTGTGAAAAAACCCGGCCATCCCTAGTGCGACTCCCGACCCTTGCGACTTCGCGACCCTTGTGACCTCGCGACCCTGGTCGTTGAGTCGCCAGGTCTCAGCCACCCTCCAGACTGTTGTTTGCGACCCAGCGACCCAGTCGCAAGTCATAGATTCGCTCTTTCCTCAATCTGCCAGGCGTTTGTGACCCAGCGACCTCGCGACCTAGTCGCACGGTCGTGAGGCGCAAGGTTGCTTCCTGCTAAAAACTTAAGCCTCGCGACCTTGGCGACCTAGCGACCCAGTCGCAGCTCGCTAACTCGCCCCTTCCTATGTTTTTAGTTGGGAAAAGTTAATAAACTGTGCCTAGGATTTTATCATTATGGCATCTTTCTTATCCTGGGATTCTTTCATGAACATGACATGTGACTTTGAAGAAGACTTAGAGTGTGTTCTTGTTTCTTCAGACTTAAGTGACATGGGACCTCCAGTGGCCCGTAGGAAAAACAAGATCCCAGAAATAGAAGACATAGAAATGGATATACCAATGTCCCCACCCTCGATCTACAGGGACACCTTGTGTACATTTTCTAAAGGGGACAGCATGAGATGGTATCAAGTATACCAGGAATTTGCTTGGTCAGAATTCCCAGAAGACCTCCCCGACCGGAAAGTATATCTACAAGTTAAAAGGTTGAAGCTCCACTATGCAGGTGCTCACCCTGCTATATTCCCATGCGCGGAGGTCATTGAGTGGATCATACAAAACATCGACCCCAAAAAATGGGTAATTCGGGACTATGAAGGTAAAGCATTTGCGACTCTCAAGGGCTCGGATGCTGAGTTTTACTACGCACTGCCGGAACGGGAGCAGACCTTCACAAAATAATGGGCCTCCACTCATGCAGTTGCCATAACAGATACCCTGAGAGGGTGGTGGGAGGAGCCCAAAAAGTTCAAATTCAAGAAGGATCAGGAATATCCAGTGGCAGGTCTCAGGAAGGTATACAAGCTGGTGGCAGCTATGCTCTGCAGGTTATACGGTCGTCCCGATGCCACCACTTTCAGCGGCACGTGGGTATCCATGATGAATTATGTAACTATTCACGACACTCGTTTCAACTGAGCCAGCATGCTGATGGCATCTCTGCAGACAAACATATCCTTAGCACTAGCACTGGAGGAGGAATATTCCTCTGAATTCTACATGGCTTCCTACCTGTTGGATGTTGTTTGTTCTCGGTGCCACTTCATGGGATGGGCCCACAACTGGGATCTAGAGAAGGTGCGCCCAATTCACATAGAGACAAAAATATTTTGGGACTGTAGGTATAAGCAAGACATAGAGCCAATCTCACAAGTCTTCATCCCGCCGCTCTACAAGAAACTGTTCGGTCAAGACACTCCATGGATGTCCTGGCGAGCCATGGAGACATTAGTCATGGTAGCACATTGGTTCCCTCTTGCCGAATATACCTTTATTCGAGTCTTTGGTTCATACAAGACTCCCCATGCTATGCCCCGATTTTTTACAGATAAAATGCTCCTCCAAGAGGTTTGTTTCTAGATGACTTCCGGCTTCTCTAAGGTCCTGACTAAAGGTAAGAAGAAGCTATGGCCTACACTACCTCTCACCATCGGTGCCTACACGGTCAAGGATTTCAGAGAGGTAGAGGCAGAGGCAGAAGAAATGAGAAGTTTTTTCCTAGGGCCGTTGGATCATCGAACATATGACCCAGACAGGATAGTCCCTGATCACTGTAAGCGGGCTAAGTTCAAATGGAACTACCAACATAATGAATTCCCATATGAGGATGAGAAAATAAATTGGTATAACGCGGATAGGGAACTTGCCCTAGGGGCGTGGTCCGATCAGGAAGATCCAGATGATCACACATTGGAGGAAAGAATCTGTCAATTAGGAGGTGCTTCTTCTTCTCAGGACAAGAAGCCTCGAACCAGCACATGGCACAAAAATACCTCCCAACAGAAAGAGCAAGAGGCCAAAGATCAGCACGAAACTGAAAAGAAGAAAAAAGAGGATGAAGAAAAGCGTAAAAGGAACCTGAAGGCAGAGCAAAAGAAGAAGCAGGCAGAAGAGGCCCGAAAAAGAAAGGAAGAGAAAGAGGTTGAGGCTGAGGTGGAGTGGCAGCTTAAAAGGGAATTAGATCAAGTTTAGGCCGAACGCAAGAAGAAAGAAGAGCAGGAAGCAGCGGCAGAAGCAGAGTGCAAGCGGAAAGCAGAACTGGAAGCAGCAGCAGAAGCAGAGCACAAGCAGAAAGCCGAACGGGAAAAGGCAGAAGCGGAGCGTAAGCGAAAAGAAGAACAGGAGAAGGTAGAAATAGAGTGGCATAAAAAAGAAGAGGAAGAAAGGAAAATAAAAGAAGAGGAGGATAGAAGATCAAAGAACATCGAAACATCTCCTCCAGTCACAGAATCAAAAACCAAGCTGTAGCCCATCAAAGTGCCTGTAGTCAATACACGTTTTGCGCTCTCTGAGTCAAGTTCTTATGAAGGGCAAGAAGAAGAAGTATTTAAGCTCACAAGGGTCACATATGATCAATTCTCCTTCAAGATCCGACAGGAGAAAAGGAGATGTCTGGCACGAAACCCTTCTGCCCCAATCACAACCACGATAGAGAAAGATATAGTCCTAGATACTAGGACTAACACAGTAATGATAGCATCGGTTGGCACTGCTTTTGCCGCAGCCATGGAGGAAAATGTAAGCCGAATGAGTAGAGAGATCCTCTCTCTAAAAAATAAGTTACAAGAATTTGAGCAAAGGGAGGCAAGGGTGGAGCAAGAAAAGACAACGTTAAAGGAGGAGATTCAACAGCTCCAAGACAAAATTTCCCCTGTTAACGAGGTATTGCTCACCGTCTGAAGAGAGCTAGAAGTATTGGAGGTCACCATGAGGCAGGTTTATGGGGAAATGTTCACTATAAAACAAACAGTCTCTCCCCTACTGAGAGCCCAAGAAGAGACTAAGCAAAGGAGCGAGCAACTGAGGGAAGACTCCACTGCATTGGACATAATGATAGAATGGACAGGTCAGTACCCGCAAGCTCCTTAGAACTTGCCCAAGAAATACTGGATCCACACCCAGGATGCCAAGGTCCAGATTCAAATTAAAATGCAGTCCAAAGATAAGCTATCCAAGGGCCTAGAAAAGGTAATGGCCGCATACGAGCATTTGATCAGCGGCATCAACTCCATGCATGCACTACACCACGTTCCATCGCTGGGTGCATTGAGTGAGGAAAAGACATGGGGGTAGGTGGATCAGGAGATTCAAACATTTATGCAACCTATCAGACATGCCGCTGCTACTCCTGATCTTGCAGCATCGTAGGAGAACTTGGGTAAATTCATTGTTACGCCAGTTTGGATCTACACTAAACTGGCCTCTTTAGCCAACCAAGTCACACTCAAAAGAGAGAATTTGATTCCAAATGCCTTGGAGTGCCTGCATCGGTTAAGGGAAGAAGTTCCCTTGATCTCTCCAATAGTGGCAGATTATCGTACATGGAAGAACTTTCTCAGAGAGCAACAAGTTGATGCCCATGACCTCATGATCACACACATTCTCATGATCAGATGGCAGTAGGTCGCAGGTCGCAACCTCCATTTAGGTCGCAAGGCAGCCCAACAGTTGGGGAGGCGAAAAGTCAGGAAGCCCAAAGGGAAAGTTTTGGTCTATAAGAACTTCCTTCGGGAAGATTGTAGAGATCTTTTGTTTGGGAATAAAATAGTTAGAGAGCATTGTATAGAAGTACTACACACTTTTGAATATGAATACAGATACTTGTTAAACTCCTTTGGGATCTGATGTGTTTTGATGTGTGAACACTATGAGTATTTCTTTTTCAGTTTCCAACATCTTTTGATTAACGAAACTGTGTTTCCAATGACATCATTTATGCATTATAGTTCTCTGTACTTGTGTTAATGATGCTAAGTTTATTTGTGCTTCCTCAATGAATGTTAATAAATTTGTTTACTGACATTTATATTTTCATTAAAAGCATTTAGGGAAGTGAAGGATGTTCTGCCATAAAGAATTGTTTCTTCTGTGGTTAGAACAACATAAAAGCATGACCCTAATGACATGTTGTTAACAACATTCCATTTGGCCCCCCATGCTTTATTATTCAGCTTGCTACGCATAGTGTATACACTCATTTAACTCATCAATCATGTATCTTGTATCGTTCGAATAAGCGTGTGTCCGCAGGTTCATTGAGTTCTATTGAGACCCAAGGAAGGAGAATTAAGTAGTAGCTGGACCCACACCCTAGATGGGATCCCTATTCCAAACGGTTCAGAGTCTAGTTGGGACTTTTTATCGGGGAGATCCCCTGCTGTTGGCCGGACAGATTTTCCTGTCAACAGAACCTTTGGAGTTTTTTTTCGCCTCTTTATCAAACTCTCTAAATATGAAAAATAAGTTGAGTTACACCTTCGCTGGACTCGTAAAAGCATCAAACACCATTGAAATCATCAAATACAATGAAACCAAACCGCTCCTTCTCAGGGTTCGTTAAAAATATTGAGAAGGATTCATTCAAAGGGTGAACTTACAGATCAAGCACATGTTATCCTCCTCAATATTTTCAAAAATAAATAGGTGTTAACCAAAAATTCTTGGGGAAATTGGGAAGACAAGGTAATGTAGCTATTAATGGAAGTGAGTCACTCTTGAACTTGACACTCTTTCACTTCATCTCCATGACTTTTGGGTTGGGAAATATTTTCGCCTTTTTGGTTCATCATGCCATATTAAAAGCCTCCATATTTTGGTTTTGGGTCAATGCTGCCAATTCCATAAAGTGTTGCTGATATGTTCAAGAGAAGTAATTTAGTTGATATATGCTATGATACTTTTAAGCCTTCATTCATGTATGAAATTATTAAACAAACTCCACATCAACATCATTATGTCTCAAATTTTTGATACACATTTCGTTTATTTGATGGGGGATACATCAAGGCCCTCATATGACAGTTCACTCCCTATTGACATCAAATCATCATCCAGGAAGTTGACTTAGAAAATTCGTTTGGTACCTTGGAGATTTCATACATCAAGGGAAATTTTCCTTGCTCTTGGCGACAATTATTCATCATTGGCCTTAGACCGTAATATTATGTGTGGTGTTCGACTTCAACTCATCTATTCACACCACATATATTGTACTATGGTACCTTGAGAGCCATTCACATCATTAGTGGTTTCTCTCGCGTCTGTTAAAAACTTACATCATTGGATGGTAATAAGATGGTGTCTACCATGTTCGACTCCAACTCATTTATTCACATGGTTAGACTTGTACGTTGAATGATCGAGTGAACGAGATAAAAGACCCCAGATCTAGTTTCATCCAAGGGCTAATATTTTAGGATTAATATAGTATTCCAAAGTATGGCTATGATAATACAGAAAATCATTCAATAGTAGGTCCACACTCTATCATCAATGGATGATAATTCTTGATCATTGTACATGTAATATTGGATTATATGTTGAGCATGGGTATGCCTCCCTCAACAATGATATCATGATGAAAATATATTTTAACGTATGATGATATGAACCAATTTTTCTTGATCCAGACTTGTCAGAAGGTAAAGCACTTCAGTCATCAACTATCACTCCTGAATTTTTACTTTAGGGGGAGATATTTTATAGGATTTTTTGTAACATATATTCAATATGTTTCCAAATCGGATCAATCGATATCCATGATCATGTTTTCATCATCCCTTCACAAATCCCTAAGCATGATCTCTCTAAAAAGGCCGCATTTCTGCGATAAATTTCTCAAAAAAATATTTTTATCCCCAACGCACCTTGATTCCTTGGCCACTTGGGTTCAACGCTTGTTGCATGCTTTTCCACTTGCACTAGTCAGTACATGTTGATCCCTTCTACAAGTGTGTTGGTTCTATAAATTAAGGAAAATTAAAACTAATTACGAAGCTTCCTCTTATATAAGCTTCCAAGGTCGTTTTAATTATTTACCATGGATGAATAGCTTGAATCCTATCTGATCCTATATTGGAGAATTCACCTCCTATCCCTTGAGCTCATCCTCCCATCATATGTGGATCTCAATCCCATAATGGTAAACCCTAAACTATCAATCTTACCCTATATATTTACTACCTTCCATAGCCTTAAGGTTGGCTTTTGGATATTGATAGTGCCCTCATGTTGCTACCTTGAACCTACACGAGTCATCAGATTCATGCATTAGGGTTGATGTTGAGGTGTGCTTTGTGACAAGGAAGGACAAGTCAACTTGGGGAGACATCTATAAAGTCAGTTACTATTTATGGTTGTAAACGCACTCCTATATTTCTTAATAAAAAGAGTATCTTGTTTTCCTATATCTGTTGTGTTATTTTTTCACTCGTGTTCTTCAATGCCATGCCAATTCATTGAATAGAGGTGTTATATTATGCAACATGGATGTTGCGGATAATTTTATTTTTTTAGTCATGTGTGAAAGTTCTAATTATAATTCTTGGAGATACAATTGGAACTTACAAGTGAGGAGAAAAGAGAATATTGCTACATATTTGAGGTAGCCTTCATTACCATACTTTGATTTATCTAAGGAAAAATCTATGTTTTTTGTCTTCTGCTTTTCTAGGCTAGACCACTATGTATAGGGAATTCAAATTTGTCCACAATCATGAAAATTCTACATAAAAACAGGTATGGCAATGTGAGTAGAGGTGCAGAGCAGAGGCGATGCTTCAGCTAAACGAACGCCTTCTGTTGGGACTCAGAAAAGGAAAAAAAAATCTTTCACTCTGCCCTTGGTAATATAAATCAAAGGCCAAGTGATATGGGAGAATCCCAACACGAGGCTATGATAAAAATTGGCTAGGCCTAAAAATCCGCGAAGCTCTGTTAGAGTGGTTGGGGATGACCAATCCCCAATGAATTGGATCTTAGCCGGATCCACATGCATTCCTTGCTCATCTATGATGTAACCCAGATATTGGACCTAAATCATGTGAAAGGTACATTTATCCAAGTTGGCACACAGTTTGTGTTGCTGCAAGGTCTGAAGGACCCACCAAATGTGTTGCAAGTGCTATTCCCAACTCTTGCTGAAGATGAGGATGTCATCCTTGTTAAAAAACATGAATGAGTTGGTGAAGGGAAAAAATATGTCATCCATCAGCCTCATAAAATTTGCAGGGGAATTTTTCAACCTGAAATTCATGACCAACCATTCAAAAATGCCTTCCTTGTATTTTAATGAGATGTTCCATACATCCATGGGCTCTATTGGTACCTGGTGATAGCCAAAATTTAAATCGATCTTGCTGAAATACTTGCCCCCCTTGAGCTGGTCCTGAAGGTCATCAATCCATATGATTGGATACATTTTCTTGACATTGATTTTGTTTAGTTCCTGATAACCAATGTAGAGCCTCGAGGTCCCATCCTTCTTATCTACAAATACAATCAGGCTCCCACAAGTGAGGAAGTTGGTCATATGTTCCCTTTTTGCAGAACCTTCTAGATCAGCCACTTGAACTCTTCATTTTCCAGAGTGGAGAGGCGATATATCAACCCATTGGGTATAAGTGCTCTAGGACTCAGATCGATCGAATGCTTGACATATAAGTGCAAGGGTACCCCCGTGGGTGAGGAGAAGATGCCCTTGTATTCTTCCACGACCTTATCCACCTACATCTACTTCTTGGAGGAACATTTTAAGGGGCCATGGATGTGGTTACAATCTTCCATTTATTTTGAGAGCGAATAAGAAAGAAAATAAATTTCCTGGTCTAGGAGATGATCTTACTACATTTCTTTGCAGATATCAAAGACATGGCAGTAGGCAGGGGTACCTTCGATATCCTGTCGAAATTATTTTCTAAATTAATAATAATAGTGTGGGGCCTAGACTCATAGACAACATGACACTTCCACAAGTATAGTTTCCTAATAATATCTCGTTCAGGTAAATTGGTACATCAACTTCTCAAGGTCATAACTTTGGCATACGATCTTTGTTTGATGTGTACGATACCTCATTAGAAATATATATCCAAGGAATACATGTTTTGACTGCAAACACCTATCACGAGTTATTTATTTTCTCATTTTCCAGAAAAAAAAGTCATTTAGGGCCTCAAAATGACTAGAATTTTAGGACTCGAAGAACTGCCAAAAATAGTAAAATGTGCTACAATTAAGGAAACTAAAATAAGAAGTGGTGGGGGTACAAGTGGAATAGGAGGGTGGCCACCAATATTGACCTGGATCAATCCTACCCCCTTCAGAAGTAATGGTCTCCATTGTGTTGAGTGCCTCCATGAGATGAGGAAACTTTTGCAGAGCCTGGTCCATGGTGAGCCACTTTCCTTGGTGTAGTAGTTGTCCAACTTTGACAATATCATATAGTTGGATATTTTGCTGGTGAGTGTTCTGAATCTACATGTCCATGATATGATTTGTTGTGGCATGTTCCATGCAGTCTGGGTTTAACTCTGTTGGTGTGAGTTGTTATGTAATGTCTGATGTGTCCAATAATGATGGAAAGTATGGCCAAAGGAGGTACACATTGAACAATGGGTGTAGGCCAAGGAATGGGGGAATGCTAAGCCCAAAATAATTGTCTCCCACAACCATGGTGATGGTGTAAGGCACATATCAGAGTGTCCCGAGCTTCTGATGGGATCTGGTAAGGCGTTCTTTCTGTAATTGCAACCAAACTTTGTTTCCCACCTAAAACTTGTGCGACACCTGATGTTGATCATGTCGCTGATTGTACTTGGCATTAGAATTTTATAAGATGTAGTGAAACTTCTAGTTTATGTGCTAGATGCATTCAATAAACTTGGCTAGTTTATCAGGCTCCAAATGTACATGTGTGGATTATGTCTATGTAGTCACATGAGGCATGACAACATCGATTTGACACAATGGTTGGAATCCAAAATCCACTTGAAAGGACTACCACCAGTCGAGGTATGGAGAGCTATGTTATAGTTGTGCTGCACATAGGGAAGGCTCTCATCCCAGGTTCGTGGATGCTTGGAGTTGTACATGCAGAGTATGTGCACTATCATATTGTTGACGACCTATGTCTAGTTATCAGTATGGGAATGGAATGCAGTCGAGTTGGTGATCTTGGTGTCCAATAGTGTCCAAAGGATAAACCAAAATGTGCTCAAGAAATTTCTCTCTCGATTTGATATAATGGTTTGCGGGATCGCAATATGTACCCACATTCGTTCAAATAAGAGTTTGGCAGTGTCCACTGTTGTGATACTCTTCTTGCAGGTCACCAATATATCCATATTAGAGAATATGTCCATGACAAAAAATTGATAGCCATTACCATGCTTGGTAGAAGGGAGTCTAGATAGATAGTCCATGGAGATAGGTTCCCAACTAGCTGGGAGTAGGAAAATGAATGTATAAGACTTGATTCTTCATGGTTGGCTTGGATATGACACAGGAAGTGCAAGATATGATATATTTTCCAACATTATTTTGAAGTTTGGGCCAATGAAAATACTTCTTCAATACGACTAGAATTTTATTTATACCAAAGTGTGTTGTGACCCGACTATAATGCGCCTCCAAAATCATCTTAGGAAGCTTGCTTGAAGGAACAAAATGGTGGCCCAGGTAGAATAAAAATGAGTCATGGAGGTGGAAATATAGAAAATTCTTGCCATCCACTAGCATCTAGTATGTGGTGGTGAAATATGGATCAATTTTGTATAGTTGCGGCTATCCAAAGGTTTCATGGACAAGAGTTGAGAACAATAGTAAGTGCTGCAACTAGGGGACGAATGAGACAATATTCAACATGATTGGTGCTACCCTTCTTGTATTTAATGTTCAAGTAGAATTATTGTAGATATGTAGACCACTTATGATGGCGATCATTCCACAATTTCCCTTGTGTCTATATAAAATAAAGAGGTCGGTGATTTATGTGGATGACTGTCTCCTTCCCAAGAATGTAATGTTTCCATTGCCGTAAATACTGCCCGATAAAATACATATCTTTATTATAGGTGGGGTACTTCCGAATTGTATCTGAAAATATCTCACTATAATAGGCCACTAGATTCCCTTGTTGGGTGAGGACTACACTAATATCATAGTCAAAGGCATTTGTCTCAATTTAAAATGGTTGTTGTAGGTATGTAAATGTGAGTATAGGTTCAGAGCAGAGGCAATGCTTCAGCTCAACGAAAACCTTTTATTGGGACTCATACTAGGAAAAATTTATTTTTTCTTTTCCCTTGGTAATATGACTTAAAGGCCAAGTGATATGGGATAATCCCAACACGAACCTCAGATAAAAATTAGCAGGGCCCAAAAAGTTGCGAAGCTCTGTTAGAGTTGTTGAGGCTGGCCAATCTTGAATGAATTGGATCTTAGATGGATCCATATGCACGCCTTGCTAATCTTTGATGTAACCTAGATATTGGGGCTAGCTCATGGCAAAGGTGCATTTCTCCAACTTGTGACAAAGTTTGTGCTACCACAAGGTCTGAAGGACCTGTTGAATGTGTTGCAAGTGCTCTTCGAAACTCTTGCTAAAGATGAGGATTTCATCCAGATAAACAACCATGAATGAGTTGGTGAAGGGTCGCAAGATGTCATCCATCAACCTCATAAAAGTTGCAGGGGAAATTTTCAACTAAAAAGGCATGAAAAACCATTCAAAAATGCCTTCCTTTGAATTGAAGTAGGTATTACATACATCTGTGGACTTTATTGCTACCTGGTGATAGCCATAATTCAAATCGATCTTGCTAAAATACTTCGCCCCCTTGAGTTGGTCCAAAAGGTGATCAATTTGTGGGATTGATAATGTTCCTTACATTGATTTTGTTTTGTGCCCGATAATCAATGTAGAGCCTCGAGGTACCATCCTTCCTATACACAAGTACAATCGGGCTCCCACAAGGTGAGGAACTTGGTCGGATGTGCCCTTTTTGCAGAAACTCCTGGATATACTACTTGATCCCTTAAATTTCTAGAATGGAGCATCATTATATTATCCCATTGGGTAGAGGTGCTCTAGGAGTCATATCGATCGAATTCTTGACTTGGCAGTGCAAGGGTACCCCTATGGGTGAGGAGAAGATGTTCCTTTATTCTTCCACAACCTTATCCACCTGCTTCTGCTACATGGAGGAACCCAGTTTGGGGGCAAGTGATTGGCCATGATATTCCCCTTATTTTGAGATAAAATCAGAAATAAAACAAATTTCCCACTCTAGGATATGATATTTCTGCATTGCTTTACAAAGATAAAAGAGATGGCGATAGGTGGGGCTAACTACAATATCCTGTATAAATTATTGTCCAAAGTAATACTAATAGTGAGAGGACTAGACTCATACATAGGATTATGTTTCCAAAAGTATGGTTGGCCTAATAATACATCAAAAAATTCAAGAGGAGAAACGAAACATAGAAACTCATATGTGAAGGGGTAAATGCTATAAGGAAGGCAACACTGCTAGCTGAAGTGAAGATCTCGTCCTTGGTGGGGCCATCTGATGGTGTATGGCTACAGGTGTGGTGTGGTTAGTAGGCCCAAATACTTAATGAATTCTGATGAGATGAGTTTCTTTTGGCTCCTGGTTTCGATAATGAACTACAACGACAACCCCTTCACCCACATCTATAAGTGGAAGTGATGTTCCCCTTCCTCTCGGTCTTCGGGCTCAATATTTTGGATGTTGGTGGTGTAAATGGTGGAACTGGGATATTTATCAATAATCTGATTCCATTTTTCATTTTCATTTTCGAGGTTTGACTCAGAGTCAAAACATGCATATGACTCGGAAGCATTCAGCTTGGCCACTAGTGATTGTTTGGCACAACACTCACTTGTGTTGTGAGTGGGGCTCTTGTGGAACTCACACCATTTTCCCTTCTCCTTATTCATATTTTTGGTGCTATTATTTATTTTTGGCTTCAATGGTTTATATCAGGTCATCCCACCTTAGATTTTATCTTTTTTTCTACAGTTTGGGGGCACATTTTCCTTGCTTCGAATTCACATATCCAAAGTCTCACTTATTCTGTTTGAATTTCTTCTGAATCTTGAAATCGTATCGGTATGCATCGCTGAGCAAGGAAATTTCTAGGAAATACATCTCATCCTTGATGTATTTGTGTAGACAAAAGTGGTACTTGAGTACCAGATGCTGCTCATAATCCTTGATAACCAATTTCATGTGAAGGGTATGATAAATATTTGTGAACTCCTGTATGTTTTGGTCCCTTATCATAGTGTGGTCCATTTTATGTACTTATCTTCATATCTCATGACAAGGTAATATTTTTCCTTAACAACATCTTGGAAGGAATTCCAAGTGTGTGTAGCTGAAAACCATGAGGGTTCTCTCTCATCCTTGTACTCATAGTAGGTTTCCCACCATTCCTTGACATGGGAGGTGGATTTGAGGAGAGAAAAAATAATATTTTCCCTATCAAAAAAATTATGAACCAAAAAATATCCTTCTAGAATATTTAACCTTTTATCTATGGTTGTTTATTTGGCCTTCAAATATAGGTATGTCCAAGTTAAATTGTACCTTGAATGGGGAAACACCTCTTAAGTGACTACTGGATCAAGATACATCGCATGTTGGCATATGTGCAAGGATTAGAGAAAAGTGATCCATCATCTCATTCCTTTTCCACTCGAGGTATTATTTAAGAATTAGTTTGATAGGATATCCTACTCCCTCATCTTTCTTTTCTTCCCCCATGGATGGTTGTCAGTTTCAACAGGGACGATCTTACAAAGGTTCAACCAATTCAAGTCCCAAAGACTTATACCCTGACCTCGTTGGGGACATGAACAAAAATACCGAGAAAGATAAGACTTCTCTGATACCAATAATATATATGTATGAAAAAACATAATTAAATATAGATATGAAAAAAAACATAGATTTCGTTGATAGGGAAGGTATCATCACCGGTTCGTGGATGCTTGGAGTTGTACATGCAGACTATGTGCATTATCATCCCATTGACCACCTTTGTCTGGACATCAATCTAGGGATGGAATGAAATCAAATTGGTGATATCAGTGTCCAATAGTGTCTAAAGGCTCGACCAAAATGTACTGAGGAACCTCCTATCCCAATCTAATATAATGGTTTGCGAGATGCAAAAATGTACCCACACTCATTCAAAGAAGAGTTTGGCAATTTCCTCTACTGTGATAATCTTCTTGTAGGATGAAAATGTATCCATCTTAGAGAATTTATCCACAACAAAAAATACACAGTCATTACCATGCTTGGTAGAGGGGAGGCGAGAGAGATAGTCATTAGAGATAGATTCCCAGGGATGGCTGGGGGTAGGAAGAGGGGTGTACATGCCTTGATTTTGATGGTTGGCTTGGTGACGACATAGGAAGTGTAATATACAATATCTTTCAAAACATCCTATTAGAGTTTGGGCCAATAAAAATACTTCTCCAGTATAACCAGAGTTTTCTCCACACCAAAGTGTCCTGTGACCCACCTGTAGTGCACCTCCAAAATTAGATTGGCATGCTCACTTGAAGGAACAAAAATGTGGCTTAGGTAGCATAATGATGCATCATGGAGGTGGAAATATGTAACTTGCTTGCCATCCTATAGAATCTATTACGTGGTGGTGAACTATGGATAATTTTTCTACAGTTGTGGCCATATAGAGGTCTTGTTGCCACAAGATTTGAGAACGATATTCGATGCTGCAACTGGGGGATGACTTAGGAAATATAAAACATAATTAGTGCTACCCTTCTTGTAGTCAATGCTCAAGTGGAATTTTTGTATATATGTAGGTCACTTGTGATGGCGATTGTTTTGCAAATTCCCTTGTGTCTGTATAAATTTAAGAGGTCGGTGATCCATGTGGATGAATGTCTCCTTCGCTAGAATGTAATGTTTCCTTTGCCAATACGTTTCTTTATTATAAGTGGGGTAGTTATAAATTGTATCAGAAAGTGTCTCACTTCGGATAGGCCACCAGGTGCCCTTAATGGGTGAGGAATGCACAAATAGCATGGTCGGAGATGTCCGTCTCAATTTCAAATGGTTGTTGCAGGTTTGACAGTGTGAGTATAAGTGCATAACAAAGGAAATGCTTCATATCAATTAACACCTTATGTTGGGAATCGAAACAGGAAAATTTTTATTTTTCTCTGCCTTTGGTAATATGACTCAAAGACCAAGTGATATGGGAGAATCCCAACAAGAACCTCTAATAAAAATTGGCAAGGCCCAAAAAGCTGCAAAGCTCTGTTAGAGTTGTCGAGGATGGCCAATTCTGAATGTCTTGGATCATAGCCAGATCCACAAGAACACCTTTATCATATATGATGTAACCCATATATTGGATCTGGCTCATGCCAAATGTGCATTTCTCCAAGTCGGCACACAAAGTGTGCTGCCACAGGGTCTAAAGGACCTACCGAATGTGTTTCAATTGCTCTTCCTAACTCTTGCTAAAGATGAGTATTTTGCCTAGATAAACAACCATGGACGAGTTGGTGAAGGGCCACAAGATGTCATCCCTCAACCTCATAAAACTTTTAGGGGCATTTGTCAACCTAAAAAGCATAACCAACCATTAAAAATTCCTTCCTTGTATTTGAAGGGGGTTTTCCATACATATGTGGGCTCTATGGGTACTTGGTGATATCTAGACTTCAAATTGATATTGATGAAACACTTTTCCCCCCTTGAGATGGTCTATAAGGTCATAAATCCGTGGGATTGGATTCTTGTTCCTGGTAGTGATTTTTTTAGTGCTCGATAATGAAAGTAGAGCCTCCAAGTCCCATCCTTCTTCTATACAAGTAAAATCGGGCTCCGACAAGGTGAGGAACTTGGTTGGATGTGCCCTTTTTGCAACAACTCCTAGATCTGCTGCTTGATTTCTTCATTTTATAGAATGGAGTGAAATTATATTTCCCCATTGGGTAGATTTTATCCATGATTCAGATCAATCAAATGCTTAAAATAGCAGTGAAAGGGTACCCCTATGGGTGTGGAGAAAATGTCCCTGTATTCTTCCACAACCTTATCCACCTAATTTTGCTGTGTGGAGGAAAATTTTCCAGAGGCCATGGACGTGGCCATGATATTCCCCTTATTTTGAGAGAAAATCAGAAAGAAAACAAATTTGACGACCTAGGAGATGATCTTACTGCATTGCTTTGCAGAGATCAAAGAGATGGTGGTAGGCAGACCTACCTATGATATTATGTAGAAATTATTACCCAAAGTAATAATAACAATGTGGGGCATAGAATCATACACATCATGACACTTCCATAAGTATGGTTGGACTAATAATACATCAAAAAATTCAAGAGGAGCAATGTCACACAATACCTCATCTGTGAAGGGTTTGATGCTATAAGGAAGGCAAAACTGTAGGATGACACAGATATATCGTCCTTGGTGGAGCGATCCGATGGTGTATGGTTGTAGGGTGTGGTGTGGTTGGAAGGCCTATCCTCTTAACGAATTCTATTAAGATGAGTTTCTTTTGGCTCCTGCTGTCGACAATCAAGTGTAATGAAAACCCCTTCACCTACATTTGTGAGTGGAATAGACACTCCCCTTCCTCTGGGTCTTCGAGATCAATCTTCTAGACCTTGGTGGTGGAAATGGTGGAGTTGGGATCTCCATCAGTAATATGCTTCCATTTTTTATTCCCCTTGTCAGGATCCGACTGAGAGTCAGAACATGCATATGAATCTCAAGCCTTCAACTCAACCACTAGTGACTTTTTGGCATGACACTCCTTAGTGTTGTGAGTGGGGCTCTTGTGGAACTCACACCACTTCCCCATGTCATTGTTCATATTTGTGGTGATATTATTTGGTTACGACGTCAATGGGTTGTATTGGGTCACTCCTCCTTGGATTTTCCCTTTTTTTTTGCGGTTTGGGGGCACCTTGTCCTTGCTTCAGATTCACAGATCCAAAGTCTCACCTCTTTTGTTTGAATTTATGTTTGATCTAGAAAATGTATCAGTATGCGGCGCTAAGTGAGGAGATGTACAGGAAATAAATCTCATCCTAGATGTATTTGTGTGGATAGACATGGTACTTTAGTACCATATTCTGCTCAGAATAATTGATAACCAATTTAGTGCAATGGGTATGAAAAGTATTTGTGAACTCTAGCATGTCTTGGTCCCTTCCTTGCAACAGTGTGGTCCATTTTATGTACTTATCTTCATAGCTCCCGATAGGGTAATATTGTTCCTTAATGAAGTCTTGGAAGGAATTCCAAGTGGGTATGGATGAAAAAAGTGAGGGTTCCCTCTCATCCTTATGCTCACAGTAGGTTTCCCACAAGTCCTTGACGTGGGCTATGGCTTTGAGGAGAGTAAAAGTAATATTTTCCTTATCGGAAAAATCATGAACCAAAAAATATCCTTCCAACAGATTTAAAAAATTATCTACGACATCTATGTCTATTTTACCCTCAAATATAGGGATGTTAAATTTAACTTATAACTTGAAAGGGTCGACACCTCTTAAGTGACTGCTGGATGAAGATGCATCACCTGTTTGCATCCATCGAAGGATCTGGGAAAATTTATCCATCATTTAGTTCCTTTTCCACTCGAGGAATTAATCGAGCAATAATTTGATATGATTTCCAACTCTCTCATTTTTCTTTTCTTCCCCCATGGGTATCCTTCGGTGTCAGCGGGGATAGTCTTGCAAGGGTTCAACCAATTCAAGTCCTAACTCCTTATACCCTGACATTTTTGGGGACATGCAAAGAAAATAAAATAAAGAGAAGACTGCTTTGATACCATTGATCCAGATTTATGAAAGAATGAAATGAAATACAAATATTTAAAAAAATAGAGATACAACGAAAACAAATATTCAATTCATTAAGAACAAAGTACTGAAAATGGTTTACATGCAAAATGGAAACAAACTAGGTTAGATGATGACAATTTATCTTTAAGAAGATATGTTACAGCCACATGTATTCTGTTTTGTGTTACAATGACGCTCAAAGGCCTATTTATTATTGAGAAACAATGAAAAACCATAAACATCCAAAAACATAACCCTAGGATATGAAGCACCAAAAGTATGTGTTCCCTGTTGGGGTAAATTGATACATCAACTTCCCAGGGTCGTAACTTTGACATAAGATCTCTATTTGACGTGTACAATACCTTGTTAGAAATATCTATTCTAGGAAGACAATTTTAAACTACAAACTTTTTCCTTAAGCAAGTCGTTTGCCCGTTTTCCCAGAAAAAGTCATTTAGGGCCTTAAATCAACTCTAGAAGTTCAAGACTAAAAAACACCAAAAATAGTAAACCGTGCTACAATTAACGAAAATTAAAAAAACAATGGTGTGGGTCCAAGTGGAGTAGGTATGTGCCACCAATATCCACCCGAATCAAGAAATTATGTGCAAATAGATTCTTGAAATATGAAAATAAACAATGGCGGGAAAAGTAAATATACAAATAAATTTTCTCCTAAAACCCAAACCGGGGAAGCCAGATTGATTTTTCATTATATTCCTTTTAATTTTACAATTCATTATATACATGACGAAGCATCCATAAACCCCAATCCATTAACACTGGATTAGAACATAACCATAGTTCCCTTGACCGGATCTACAAAATACCATGGGAAAAAACCATCATGCCCAAAACCATGCATGAAATCCATGGGTAGGTTCGCCAACCATCCTTGGGGCTGCCCAACTATTATTGGGTCTACATAAAAAAATTAAATTTCCTGAGGCATTGTACTATGTAGGGGGGCCACCTCCCGCTTGAAAACCCCCCTGCAGGCAAGGCTTCCACCCTCTTGCAAACTCCTTGCTACACTAAAAAAAACACAACAATGCCTAACACTACTCGTGTAAAGAATATAACACATACCCAACACTTTCTTATTGGAGAGATAAGATCTTTAATGAAAGATAACACACCACATGAAGAATAACTTTTGAATCATGTGACATATTGCAAGGAAGACAACTTTTGCAAGATGTGATATGTCACATGAGAAACAAGGTGAGGTATGATATGTCACAAAACTAAAAACTTCTTGAGAATGCAAAACATCACAAAGATTAAATATTTTAAAGCACATTGCACAATGCCACAAGGAAAACAAAATTATGTGTGAAATTTCCATTTCATCAATATGTTACAATCCTTTGGCACAACCCTTGGAGTTTAGGACTTGCTTGTGTACATCAATGATAAGAACAAGCAAGCCTTGGCTGGGAAAGTAATCATTGGAATTATACCCAAACTGTAGCATATGATTTGATATTGATACCTCATATATAACCTAAAGCTACTCAGTATATCTAATTTTTTGATGAGGTAGAGGTCATATTGCAATTGGGTTTGAAATTCCTTGAATGAATGGTCTCTATGGGTTCAATGTTTTAAGTGAGAAGAAATCCTAGAGATTTCATTAATCATAGGCTTAAGGCATAACAACCATTTTTCTAAGATCCTTGCTAGATGATTTGTAGGAAATGATCATATTCATGATGATTTTGGTAACTATGAACAATTCACCTACTACAACTCTCATAATTGACAAAGAAACAAGTTCCATGTTAACACCATACTACATAATGGAGATATGTTCCATGTAATCGACAATATTTAATCCAATCATTGAGATAAAATTGTCATAAACTAAAGTAGAAAGTGAAGGGTGTGGCAAGTAGGATAAAAATTTGAAAAAATGCAATAGTTTTCCACTACTACATATGGGAGAGAAAACTTACACTTTACTTTGATAATACTGACAAAATAAGCTATACTATTGGATTTTATTTAGATTTTTTGTATTTCAGAAAAGAAAGTCCCAAACAACGTCAGATATCCTACACATTTATGTTTTGTGTCAGATATTCGACATAATTTCCAGATATATAATGTCTTATAATTACGTTAGATACCTGATGTGTTTGCAACGTTCGCTGGATTTTCGATATTTGACCAGGTCAACGATAACACTACCAGAATATCGATGTTGGACTCGGTCAATTTTTTTGATCGTTATACCATTAGAGAAATTTTGAGGTTAAAAATGGGCCTCAAAACAAAAATGTACAACAAAAATAAACTTTATAAGAACCAATAGGATTCAATATGATGATGTCAACCATGGGGGATGATCCACCATTTTTGGAATTAAAAAGCTATTTTTTCAACTCGTGTTTTCAACTTATATGTATACTATTTTACTCAAATTTCAAGCGGGAGCACTCGTTGGATGCATAGTTTAATTTTTCATGTTTTTTCATGTATTTCACATTTTTCTTGTAGTAGGGTCCATAGAAAGTATGCAACATGGGTACTCCTTGGATGAAAAATTAAATTCCACATCCAATGAATGCTCTTGCTTGAAATTTGAGTAAAATCATAAGAAGATAAGTTGACAATATGAGTTGAAAAAATAGTTTTTTTTTTTCCCTCCAAAACTTGATGAGGTAATATAACCTTATTTTATTATTTCCACTATTTTTTTTATCATATTCCTTAGGAGACCCATTTATACCTTAAAATTTCTATAATTAACGCCTCTCCATAATCTTTGGACGTAAAAAATATGACAAAACAAATTATATTTAAGGACTATTTTTTGTTCAGAAATAATTTATTAATTTCATTACAAATAGTTAAACTGCGGTTGATTTTTGAAGATAATCATGACTGAAAGTTCTGTAAGGAAAAATGGGTGATGAAAAATGTTATTTCCCTTGTACCAAATGCAGGGGCTACAAGAGGTGGAGACTTTTAATAAAAACAACTAAGCAACATTGTAGAGAATTTGAACACCTTGAAGGCATACATCAATATCGTCCCTTCGTAAGTTATTCATTATATGTCATTATATTTCAGTTTTATTTTGTAAATTAGGGGTTTATGGTTTAAGGATTTTAGGGTTCGGGATTAAGGCATTATTCTGAGTTAGGGTTTACTAGTTTAGGGGCTTAGGGGGTAAGGGGTTATTAATTAAGGGTTTATGGCTTAAGGGCTTAAGTGTTAGGGGTTTCTAGGCTTAATTAGGAGGAATGCGGTTAAGGTGTTGTTGGAAGCCCAACCGACTCCCTTATCATTTTAAAGTGATATGTGGCCCCTCAAATTTATCCTTTTTTTTTTTAGCTTTCACCTTTGGATTTGATTTTGTATGACTGAAATGGCTTTGTTATGCAACCTTCTTTATTTTCTCAATGTTGATATGACATGCCTTTTATCATTCTAATTGGCATGTTATTGAATTTTTAAGGTTTTCTTTCGATGGTAGCTTGATGAAATTTTTATCTCATTTAGTAGCAACATAAGAACCCTGTCTCTTTCTGTTGTTTCCATAAGTTATTGATTGTATTTGACTCTATAAAACATATGAATGTTAGAGTGAAAAGGGTCATTGCATAATCCATGATTTTGTAGTATCTCTATATTATTTTGATGTGCATATTACAATGTCTTCATAACACTTAATTTGATATGTTTGATTGAACTGTGTATAATCCCTAACATCTACATTTGGATTGGGTAATTGGATGTCTATTATAATGGGTCATAAACTATGTGATGAATTGATATTGATTATTTGTTAACAAATGTTTATTTAATATATAAGAATATGTTCTACACCATGACTTTACCTTATGATACTTGGTTTATTTTTTTTATTAATTGAATGGATGAATTATAATCATTGCAAGCCTATGTTGATGTGTACGAAGATTTTCCTTTAAAAATTTCTTGTTGGTAATGTTGGCATTGATGTCAAATGATCATGTTAAGGAAGCTTGATGTCATTAATTTGATTGGTGTCAATTGTGTTAAGGAAAATTTATGTTAAATTCCATTGTTTCAACACTGCTTGGAATGCAAAGGTTGATAAGTGATGTGAAGTGAAAAGGATGATCATTACTAAATATTTTTATTGGTTATCTTGATGTATGACCTACAAATAAAATAAAAAAGGCACATGATATTAAGAAATAATCTGGAAAATGTATGCTTTCCTTGAACATAAAAATGTATGGTATAAGTACAAATGTAGCTAATACAAATCTGAAAAGTTTTCAAGATTTGTTTGTTGCAATCATCATTGTTTAGCTATATTATTTCAGCTCTATTTTATGTTACATAATTTTGATTTTCAGATTTGAAAATGAAGAGGAAGACTGTGAACAACCTTATAAGACCAAGAGACAAGTCCTCATTTCGTATTCCTGTATATAATACAAACAATCAATAAGTTATTCTTATAAAAAATACATTGTTGAATGAAAAAATAACTCTTGATGTGAACAAGTTTGTATGAGAAGTTTCATGAACAACATTCTGGTTAGGAGAAGAAGAGAAAAGTAGTGGAAAAGGACCAAAACTAAAGAAGAGAAGAAAAAAAGGTGAGTAACAGATTTGAGGGCATAAATTGATATCAGGTAACCAACAAACTTGAATTTATTTTGTGATTAGGATATTGCAGTATCCTTTCAAGTCGTAGCTTGATAATGAACATGTTGTAGCCAGTTGAGGTAGGAGCCTCTTGTGGGTTGTAGCCTATAGAAAACTTTATGGAAGTTGGAGCTTCATTGAGGTAGCAACCTCTTGTAGGTTGGAGCCTACAAAAAATAATCTAATTTAATTAGAGAGTAGGAGCTTTCCTTCATATCACTTTCAACCAAAAATTCATGGGTTTCTCCCTTATGGGTTTCCACTTATATCTGGTGTCTCGATGTGTTTTTAGTTGAATGTTGTGCAAATTATCTTGAATTCTGAATAAGTATATTTGCAAATGTCTCTCTCTCTGGTAATTGTAAAAGAAACCATTAATAATTGAAAATATACATAAGTCATTAGTTGCATTGAAAAAAAAATAAGTTGAGAAAAAATTGGAAACTTAAAATTACTGATTCACCCCCTTCATAGTAATTTCCAAGCATACATCAATTAGTATCAAAGAAAAGTTCCTCCAACATTATTCTAACAACTAGAAGGAGGTCCTAAATCATTAGAATGGCTAGTTAGGAAGGATTCTCAATAAATAAATCCCCTTTATTCTGTTATGAAACCAACTCCAAAAATAGAAGAAAAGAGATATCAATGCCTTAGAAATCAGCCACTTCGAGGGGGAAACCTCCAATACATTACATAAATGAACAATTCTTGGATGATACAGATGAAAAAACCTCC
The DNA here is from genome assembly GCA_034641835.2 of Pinus albicaulis. Lineage (NCBI taxonomy): Eukaryota > Viridiplantae > Streptophyta > Pinopsida > Pinales > Pinaceae > Pinus > Pinus albicaulis. The sequence continues at coordinate 243,848,933 of CM076582.1, forward strand.
TTCTATATATAGGATTCCATGGGGTCACAATATAATCCTAGCCAACCTAACAATAATAATGTAAGGGCACAATAATAACAATATTGGGGTTACAGGGGTACAACAATAACAATAAGGGGGTTACACTAACAAAAATAAGGGACTATACTAGTAATATAGGGACCTAACATGCCCCTCTCCTTCAAAAAAGTGTTGTCATCAATGCTTGAGTAGCTCCGGATGCATCTGTATAAAATTCTCATCCTCCCAAGTAGAATCTTCAATGGATAAGTTCTTCCATTTGATGAGATACTCTGAAATTGATCGATTTTGTAGCTGTCGAGTTCTTGTTTCCGTGACTGCTTCAGGTTCTAATATGATTTTTCCTTCATCATCAAGTTCTAGCAATATTTTTTGAACTGGAAGTTTGTCCCCTATAACATTCTTTAAGCATGAAACATGGAAAACTGGATGCACTCGTGAAGAAGCAGGAATCTCCAATTTGTATGCCATAGTACCAATATTTTGCAACACCTTGTAAGGAACATATTACTTTGGCGATAATTTATTATCCTTCTTAGCTTGCTTGAGGGACATTTTTTTGTATCGTTGTAGTCGTAAAAATACCCAGTCTCGTAGATAAAAACTTCTTTCGCTGCAATGTTGATTTGCTTGTTGTTTCATTCGATTTTATGCCAAATTTAGGTTATCCTTTAAGAGTTGGAGAACTTCTTGTTGATGCTCGATGTGATATTCCACTGCTTGAACCTTGGAATTTTCTCTTAAAGAAGATGTGATGGATGGTGGATGATATCCATAAAGTGCCATAATTGGGGTAATTTTTGCTGTAGTATGGAAGGAAGTGTTATATCACCATTCAGCAAGAGGTAACCACTTGAACCGTTGTGTTTTCTTATTAGATACAAAACAATGATGATATCCTTCCAAACATTTATTCACTATCTCAATTTGACCATCAGATTGAGGATGATAAGATGAGCTATGAGCTAGTTGAGTACCCAAACAAGAAAATAATTCCATCCAAAAATTTCCAGTAAAAATGGGATCTCTGTCACTTACAATAATCTTTGTGTTTCCATGTAGCTTTCGAATTGTTTCCATAAATGCAGTAGCTACTGTACTTGCTTTAAATGGATGAGATAATGCACAAAAGTGTGCATACTTGGTAAGTATATCAACTACCACCATGATGACACTCTTTCCTTCGGACTTAGGTAAAACTGTGATAAAATCCATTGAAATCTCCTCCCAATGTTGACTTTAGAAGACTCGGGGTCTTAATTGTCTCAAATTTATTTTGCTGGAAAACCAAACATTCCACCACAAATTTTTGAATATCAGATTTAAGGCCATCCCAAAGAATTCTTTCTTCACCCTGTGGTAAGTTTTTAAAAATCCTGAGTGTCCTCCTAAATGAGAAGTGTGCAATTCCAATAGAATTTTTTGTTTTAATTGGGAATTCTTGAAAATATATAAGCGATCTTTGTACCATAAGGAATCATTTTTCCAACTAAATGTATCAGATGTACTAGGATCTTGCTGCAAATTTTGAATGAGTTTCCACACTACTTCTTCCTTCTTCCATTCATCCCTTGCTTCAATTATCAAATCTGGTTGGATAATAGAAATGGCACAAAGCAGTTCTTACACCTCTTCATCTTTTCTTGAGAGTGCATCTGCAACAAAATTTAGCTTCCCTTTTTTGTAGATGATTTCAAAGTCATAACTCAACATCTTTGCGACCCATTTTCGCTACTCTTCTGAAGATAGTCTTTGTTCCAAAAAGTGTTTAAGACTATCATGATTAGTTTTTACCTTGAAGTGTCTTCCCATTAGGTAAGGTCGCCATTTCTTTAGTGCATGTAGTATTTCCAACATTTACTTCTCATAAATAGAAAATACTTTCCTTTGATTGGACTACTTTCAAAAGCAATGGGTCTTCCTTCTTGCATTAAAACAACACCAATTCCATTTCCTGAGGCATCACATTCCATAATAAAGGTTTTTGTGAAATTTGGTGTAGCTAAGACTGGTGCTAGGCACATTACCTCTTTAAGATGTTCAAAGGCCTTGGTTTCTTCAGGAGTGCATGAAAATGCATCTTTCTTCAATAATGTTGTTAGAGGTGCTGTTATTCTCCCATAATTCTTAAAAAAATTGCGATAATACCCTGTTAACCCAATAATTGTGGGGACTTTCCATTCCTTAATGGCTTTAATTTTGTTAGGGTCTACCTTAACACCCTCATGAGATACAATATGACCTAGATATTCCACCTCTTGTAGTCCAAAAAAACATTTGGATGTTTTTGCATATAGTTGTTTCTCCTCCAATAGTTTGAGCACCCTGTCAACATGTTGAACATGATCCTTCCAAGACCTGCTGTAGATTAGTATGTCATCAAAAAATAATAGCGTAAATTTTCTAAGGAAGGGTTTGAAAATAGAATTCATCAACCCTTGAAATGTAGACGGTGCATTGGTAAGGCCAAAAGGCATGACCAAAAATTTATAATGACCCTCATGAGTTTGAAATGTTGTTTTCAGAATATCTTCAGTCTTCATTCTAATTTGATGATATCCTGAACGAAGATACAACTTGGTAAAATAAATTTCTCCATGTAATTCATCTAATAATTGATCAATCACAAAAATGAGAAATTTATCTTTAATAGTGAGCTTATTTAGCTCCCTATAATGTGGACACATGCGCCATGATCCATCCTTATTGTGCACCAATACTACTGGAGCAGAGAAAGAACTTCGACTAGGTTGAATTATACCAACCTCTAACATTTCTGCAATTATATGTTCAATTTTTCTCTTTTGGACATAAGGATATCTGTAAGGCCTGATGTTTGGAGGAAAAATTCATGTAATCAAATGAATAGCATGATCATGATCACTAATAGGTGGGATTCCTTTGGGAGTTTCAAAAACGTTGGAATGATTGTCCAAGACTTTTTGGAGATCTGGAGAAATAGATGATTTTGATGTTGGAACTTCTAGTGAGTATAATTGTGCAATTACGACTCGTTGTTCCTTCTTCAAAATATTTGTCATGAAATTAGAGCTTATTATCTTTCCTGCCTTCCCTGTGATACCCCGTAATTCAATTTCCTTTCCTTCCGAAAAAAAAATTCAAGAAAAATTCTTGAAAATTAAAAGCTATCGTCCCCAAATATTGTAACCATTGTACTCCTAGTACAACATCAACATCTCCCATTGGAATGGAAAGCATTGCAATATTCAATACATATTCCCCCATGGTTAGCTTGATATTATGTCATTTTCCAGAGCAATTTATAGTTCCTCTATTTGCAACCATCACTTGACATTCTGGTGCTGGGTATAGGAAACAATTCAATTCCTTGGCTACCTTACAATGAATAAATTATGGGTACTACCCAAATAAATCAACACTATTACCTTTTTCTTCTTGATATGTCCTTCTATCATTAGAGTTTGAGGAGTGTAAATTCCTGCCAATGCATTACACGATATGGTTAGACTCATTTCTTCTTCTTCTAGGGTTGGTTTCTGGTGTATGTCCTCTTATTTTGAAGTTTCTTGTCCATTTTATTCCTCCTCTTCACAATATATGTAAAATTATTTCTTCTCAACACACTTATGACCTTTAGTGTATTTTCTATCGCAACTGTAGCAAAGCCCTTTTTCTCTTTTTTCTTCCAATTGTTGTGGTGTCAACCTTGTAGGTTGCGGAAGTCTAGGAGTAGCAACACTTCCATTTTTATAGATGTGAGTGGTAGGCTTCCTTGTCATCGTAAATTTTACATTCAATTTTTCTTTCCAACCTGAATGCCTTCTTCAATGAATCAGGTTCCCAAACATGAAATTCATGTTGGATGTTATCCTTTAAAGTCCCTATGAATACATCAATCTCGTGTTCCTCTAGAATATCATTTACCCTTATATTCAATTTTTGGAAGTCCTCAATGTGCTCCACCATTGAACCCTTTTGTCTGAGATTTATCAATTGGCTAAAGAAGGTGTTTCTCTTTATATCCTCATAATGTGCTATTATTTCCTCCATAAAAATTTACCAAGTGACAATATTTTGTTACAGGAGCAAAGCCATCGATACCATACAAATGTATTTTGTTCTAAATGTAAAGTTGCAACGCATACCTTTTGTGTGTTTTGCACATTATTGAGATCAAAATATTGCTCCATCTGTAGTATCCATGTTACGGGATCCTTTCCATCGAAATTCCTCATATCCATATTTGGAATATGGTGGTTCTTCAATCCAAAATTAGAGTTTATGAAATCACGATTAACATTTATTTTGTTCTCATCATGAGTTTCCTCTACTATCTTTCTGCCATCAGGAATCATTTCTTGTATTAACCTTGTCATAAAACCTTCCATGTATGCTTTTAGATCATTATTAATGTCTTCTAGTTGTCTTTCATTTTTTCATCGATCTTAGCTTCAATTTCATCCATCTTAGCTTCCATGCCATCCATCTTAGCTTCTTTGCCAGCTTCCATGCCATCCATCTTATCTTCCATGTCATTCTTCAAACCATCCATCATAGCTTCCACGGCTTTCTTCAAACCATCCATATTAGATTCCATGCCTTTCTTCAAAACTTCCATTTCATTTTTTGTTGCTCTTTGCAAGAGTGAAATTTGGTGCACTTGCTCTTGTAATTTTGAGATGTCATGTTGCACTTCTTACACTTCATGAGTAATAGTAGAGCCTTTTGAAGGCTTAATGGGTGTTGAATTCTTTTTAGGTGGAATTTTTGAGCCCAATACTGATATCTATGCTTCAATATGCCCTTTGTAATCACTTCAAACTGATTTTTCACACAAGACTTATGCAATTCGAAAAAATAAAATAAAATACACACTTTTTTCTTGCTTTTGAGGAGCTCGATGTTGAAACTGAATTATCTCTGTGATTTTGGATCTTCAATATATGAAATTCGCCCCTGTAGTATCCCTCTGAATCTTCTTTCGAATGCCTTAGGTCTGAACTGATTTGGATTCTTCAAGTCAAATTTATGCCCAACCTCCCACAATGACCTAATTATGGACTGGTTCAGTAGAGAAAACTTGTACAAAATGCCACGTGTCATTGTTTCCTTTTTTAGATCTGAAATTGATACATAGGAAACTACAGTCCATGTAATTATGGCTACTTTTTACATAATTCCAATTTGATTCTCAGAGAGAGAGTTATGACGATTTTCCCACGGTCACCTCTTTGAGATGAAATTCGGGAGCCTAAAAAAACCCTAACTTTCACAGATAATATCTCCGAATATTGCGAACCAAGATTTGAAATTTTTACAGGAAGTGCTTCCGTATTTCATCTTAGCTCTGTAAAAATTTCAGCTTATGTACCTTCGTAGAAAAAACGTTATAGCGAAAATGCCATGATGAACTGTTTAGGTGAAATTCGGGAGCCTGAAAAAACCCTAATTTCCACAGATCATATCTCCAAAAATGTTGTGAACCAAGATCTTAAATTTTTACACAACGTTCCTCAGGATTTATGCTTCGCTCTGTAAAACTTTTAGCTTCTGATCCTTCATATAAAAAAATTTATAGCGAAAATTCCATGATGGCCTGTTTGTAGCAGTGAAACGCTAGAATCCAAAGCTCTGATACCAAATATTATTAAACCATCTCCAAAAATAGAAGAAAAGAGAGATCAATGCCTTAGAAATCAACAACTTCAAGGGGGAAACCTCCAATACATTACATAAATGAATAATTCTTGATACAAATGACAAAATCTCCTTCTATATATAGGAGTCCATGGGGTCACAATATAATCCTAGCCGACCTAACAGTAATAATGTAAGGGCACAATAATTACAATATTGGGGTTACAGGGGTACAACAATAACAATAAGGGGGCTACATTAACAACAATAAGGGACTATGCTAGTAATATATGGACCTAACATATTCACCAAAACAAATTATTCATTCTTGAATGTGAGGATGAAGACATATTTAATGCCTGTTGGAGTAGAAGTTTGGGATGCTATGTTGATGGGAAATGAAGAAATAAATACAATGAGTAGCGACAAACATGAAAAACTTGAATTTATGAAAAATGAAAAAAATATGAATGATCTTCTTAGTGGATTGAGTGAGTCATAATTTATCAAAGTAATGAATTGTAAAACAACTAAAAAAATCTGGGATAAAGTGCAAAATATTCATGAAGGAGATACCTAAGTAAAGATGGCCAAATTGAAAATATATAGAATGCAGTTTGAGACATTAAAAATGAATGAAGATGAATATATTTCTAAGTTATTTCTAAGATTAGATGAATTTATTAATGCCATGATGGGTCTAGGAGAAACAATCAAAGAAAGTGTAATAGCTCAAAACATATTGAGGTAATTACCTTCAAATTTTAATCCTACGGTTTCAACTATAGAAGAGACAACAAACTTTGACTTTGAATAGGAATAAACTACTTGGTTCTCTAACAACATATGAGATGAGAATTTCAAAAGGATAGTCAACCACCAGAGATGCAACTTTTAAAGTAGACAAGTCTATAGAAGACAAAAAATGTTCATGCTTAGGTTCTAATGAAGAAGAGGAAAAAAATTTCAGAAGATTGAAGAAAGGTACATGTAAGTACAAAGGAATACTCTTATTTAGTTGCTTCAATTGTAGAAGACTGGGGAATTATGCCTCCAAATGTCCTTATAAGAAAGAATAAAATCAGTATAAAGGGAAGTAAAAGAAAAAGTCTAAGAAAATGTAGAACGAGAAAAATTTTAAAAGGAAAAGCTTCTATGATCAAGAAGATAAAAATGTATCTAAAAGCTATAATAAATCCTCTAGTGAAGATGGATGTAATATTCCCAAATGGGAAAAGCAAGAATATAGCACATAAACATGGAAAATAGTAGTGAATACATCAATACACCATTACATGAGACAAATGTACAACCATCTTATTAATCATATCAACAAATAATAGGCACAATATCTTGAGGATCAAGTCACTCAAGCAATAGAAAACAAGCCTCTACTAAGCAAATATGTTAATACATGAGAAATAGCTGCTATACAAATGCCATGAGCCAAGACATCGTAGTTTTAGGGCATAAAATTCTACAAGAATGATATAAAAATGTATATCTGGTGTTATTTAGCTCAAAAGGTGTTGGGGTTAGAGATCTATGCTCCCAAACACATTTCCAAGACAACCTAGGAAGGGTTTCTAGAAATGCACAAAATATAAATGGTGGATCTAAAGCCCTAGGGCTGAAGATTCAATGCAACTGAAGCACATAGAAGGAAATGGATGAATCTGATGTAGATATGAAAAGAACCCCTCCAATAGACTTTCTCAATGAAGGGCTGACCCCTTCAATGAACTGAAAACACACCAAATGGAGCACTGAACTTACCCCTGCAACAACTCTCCAAAATAACGCAGATATGGAATGAAACTGCACTGTATGTGATGGTGGTAGCTTGGCCTAGTGCCAAATAATGATATAATGCCCAAGGATCCTCCTTGGTGATCTCCCAATGGAAAGGCTACCTCCCCATTGAAAGACAAGCCCAGAAAAATGGCTCAACAAACCTTCCACAACTTCTGCCCTACAACACAAGAAAACCTCAACAGGATCTGCGATGTACATTAAGACTGAAGCTTTGGCCTAATGCTAGAATGTGGAAATGAAGTGAAAATACTCTTCCTTTGAGGCCTCTCAAGGATAGAGGTGGGATTCCCGCTCAGGAACACCCTTGTGCTAAGAAGCACATTAGACCCTGCTAAACAACACAAGCATGCATAGAAATGTCACCTGAAAAATCTAGATCTAAAAGGATCAAAATCAATAATCATATAACATGCGTTCTATGGTTGCCTTGCCCTTCCTTATATGCATTGTGAGCCTTCTCACCTTGGGTCCCACTCATTAAAGACACTACTCTCATGGAGGCTTTCTTCCATTAATGAACTACTCTCTCCATTCCAGCACTGTTGATTTGGTCAACATTGACACTATCCACATGTTTTAGCCCCTGTTCACACATGGGGATGATTTATCCAGCTATCAAGATGATCCCTTTTCACACTAAGAGGTATTTTATTCCTACTAAAGATATTTATGGGTCTCCCTACCCACTTATTCATCTATCTAAATGATAATAGAAAAAATTAATATTCCAATTAGCTGCATGCTAATTTATGAATATTACATTCCTCCCCCCCCCCCCCCAAATGTTGCTTGTCCTCAAGCAACTGCAAGGACAGAACTGAAGAGTCTCCTCTCCTCCTCGTGTAGCATCCTCATATGATAAGCTTCTCCAATTGAAATTATTATTTCTCATCAATATGTTCTCTAGTTTCTCCTCCCAAGTGTACAAGTTAGCTGATCCGGATTTATGCAGGAACGCAACAGAATAAACACATAACCATAAATACAGAGATGCAGCGGAAATAATGCGTCATTTAATTAATAACAGAAATATGCTTACAGACATAATGGAAATAAAATAGCTAGGGTGTTGGTAGCGAATCTCTGAGAAGAGATGTGATGGCTATAGACCTCTAAACTGTGTTACAATGAGGCTCGAGGGCCTATTTATTATTGAGAAACAATGGAGAACCCTAAACATCCCAAAAACCTAACCCTAGGAGATGAAGCGCCAAAACTATGGGCCCCGTTTGGGTAAATTGGTGTTTCAACTTCCTAAGGACGTAAGTTTGGCATACTATCTCCGTTTGACGCACATGATGCATCATTAGAAAGCTCTATCCGAGGAATACAAATTTCGGGAAACGATGCCCAAAAAACGTCGTTTAGGGCCTCAAAACGGCTCCGGAAGTTCAGGACCCGAAAAACTGCTAAAAATAGTAAGTTATGCCGAAACTGAAAAACTGAAAGAACTGATGATGGGGGTTCAAATGGAATAGGTGGGTGGCCACCAATATCCACCTGGATCATTAAGCCCCAAAAACGGCTCCGAGAGTGGAGGACCCAAAAACCTGCTAAAAATAGTAAGTTGTGCTGAATGTGAAAAGCTACAAGGATTGATGGTGCTGGTCCAAATGGAATAGGTGGGTAGCCACCGATATCCACCTGGATCATTAGCCTTTGGTGACAAGTCCCAATGGCCCTCATCAAGAAGAAGTGGAATATCCATGGAAGAAACTATATGCTGTCTAGAGGCCTTATTGAGGCACATAATCTGAAAAATATTGGGAACCATCATTCCCATGTGAAGCTCTAATCCCCAAGCTATCATCCACACAAAGTGATTCACCCTCCAAAATAGTAACTCATGGAAAAACTCTTCCACCTTTGGCTCCTGCAATGTAGGTGGGATGCATAAATGAACATGATAGAACAATTGGTCTACCCCACACTGTCTCTCTCTCCACTTATGATAAGTGTAGAGCTGCTGCTAATATTGGGCTACAATAATGTTGCCTTCAAGAGGAAAAAATTCAACTGGATCCTCAACGACCTCCTCTCTAGTTTTTGCCCAAACCATCCCATATAAATCCAATAGAATATCATCATAATATGGGATCCAAATGAGAAAGATATTGAAGGTTATGTGTAGTTATAAATGGTACCAACAGTCCCCAAAATGGTTACAGCACAGTTTTTCTAACTGTTGTTTCAAAACATAATATGGCAAGTTGTCTCCCAACAAGTTGCTAGTTGTGCATGTTTGCTCATCTACTAGGAAGTAATAAATGTCATTATATATCAGCTGAGCATAACATGAATATCACAACACTTGCCCCAAGACATACAAGAGATGGCTACCTCCATCATAGGTGTTGGCCTTAGAAAGACCATGAAGCCCAAATAAAAACTTTCCCTCTTGTGGAGCAATGCATTGTATGGAAAGAGAAAGAAAATACTGTGTTAGATGATCAATAAGTGAAAAAATACAACTCTTACCATGTACTGAGAGTAGGCTGATAATGAGATCCATATAAAATCTCTCCATAGTGGCCGGATATGTCTCCCTGAAACTTTAGTGAATGGAAAGGAATGAACCATGTGATGCATGCAAAGCCTTCTTCTTATGCTTGGAGATCCAAGTCAATAAGATCATATCATGGTAATAGATGTCTCCATTCACTACTCCAACACTCTCATCTCTTACTATCCCATCAAGTGCATCATATGTGAAGTGATCCTGGGAACACTCCATCAAAAAACGCAAGCTCCCAAGTGACAACGTTGTTGGCCTTTGTAACAAGCTGGCTCCTGTCATCTCATAGCTCCATTCTTTGACATGCCAAATGCCAAAGTCATATACCATAATGCTGCTATATATGGGAGATTTATTCCAAGGTGGAAGTACCTCATGATCCTCCAAAGCTAAGGAGTAGCCCCTTTGCACCATGATTGTGCCACCATCTACTCCTGCAACATCATGCAAAGTATGGGAGAAAATCAGCCCATACTCTCCCAAGAGTATCCAAAGAAACAAAAAATCTTGTTGCCTCCTCACACCATCACCATATAGACCATGGAGTAACAACATGATGATTGATATGAAAGATATCACATCACCCCAATATGCCCAAACTCCTTGCTGCCACATGATGCAAGTGTCCTGCCATGTCCCAACCATTAACACACCCTTTGGAATAGGATATGATACATGATGGCCAAACTCTTTCAAGAGTAGCCAACGCAACCATGCCTCCTGTTGCCCTATGTCATAGATATGCAAGTGGCTCACCAACCCCTTGCTCACCATCCACACCCATTCATCCAAATATGGGTGTCTCCTACCATGATCCACCTTGGTACTCCTCCAATGGAGAATACCAGCCTCCCAAATCATATTTCTATCTTTGTACTTCATGGGATGTTGAAGTACAACCTCTTGGAGATCTCCAAATGAAGACCACTCATCAATGACCAGGTTGACCCCATAAGGATCCAAATATGTTGTAGGAAAAAGCTTGTCATTGAGCTGTGAAGTGCTCATCAAGAAGGATCCATCAAAATAACGGGAGATGTCATCCATCATAATATTTCCTCCATTAATCATCTGCTTATCCACTGCTATACAAGTGTATTGGTCATCAGAATGTCCCAATATTAGTTGGACCCCCAACTCATCACTGCTGCTTAATGACAGTGCTGCTGATATCCATGATGGTGCATCTACAGTCTCAGGATCATGCACAATGCTGAACATACAGTTCTGCATTGGATTGACTAGGATAATGCTCATCCTATCCTCCAAAAATATACACTCCAACCCCAAGAGTTGTGTGTAGCTCGACAATGACACACTAGGATGAATATATACCCCCTCCTTGATCCTATCAAGGGTCCTGTGCGTAGTGATAGTCTGTTGCTCCAAATCAGCAATGTGCTTTGACCCTAGGTCATGCATTTTCCCTGATGGCATGTACCCACAATCCTCCATATGATGTGCTGAAATAATAGGAAGTGGAAATATTTTCATAGCTTGGTAAAGCTTGGAAACTTCTTGCACTGCTACAAGGGTTCCTTCCTCCGGTGTGATGGCTTCCCCAACTGCTGGTGATGATGGCTAATCCTCTATCGATGCACCAACGCTGGTACAAGTCTCCTCCTCCTTATGCATCTCCTGAATAATGCATGGGACTCTAAATGTCAAGAGATCAAGACCACTTTGCAAAGGTGCAAGTGTTCCTTCTCCTGATGCAAGTGCTCCTGCAGCAAGTGGTGGTGGAATTTCCTTCTCCTCTGATTTATTCTTGTCAAACTTCATCAACCTTTGAGTAAAATCTACATATGCAGTCACTCTTGCATGGCTGAACCGCCAAATGTTTGCTTCACCCTCAAGGTGAAGCACTGCAATCTCAACAACTTCTCTCTCTACTACTGGATGTAGTACGAAGAATGCATCCAACTCCATACTCCAAGCCCTTGCTATGAATGTGGATAACCCATCAAATGTAGACAATATAAACCTATTATACTTTCTTCTTCTATTGCTGCAAGGTATTCTTTCTTCTTTGAGATGAATGAACTGTGGGAGAGTTAGATTCTCCTTGAAAGCTCTTGATTGAGATTTATATTATGCAAGATACTCACTTGGAATCTCATGATCTAAGTTTCCTCCATCTCGGTGCCTTTTATATTCTTCTTCAAAAGAAAAGGGCATAGTATATTTCTTTGGAGCTCTATGCAATACTGGTTTCTTTGGTTGCTGATAGGAAGTGCATGGACCTTCCTCATCTTGAAACCCTCTAGAGGTATCATTGCATCTATCCTCTCTCATCTGCTTGAACTCCTTGGAGAGGTTCTTCATAGATCTGAAAAGTGATGAGACAAATCTCATTCCTTCCATCTTTGTAGATCTCTTTTCTTCTTCTTATAGCATGTTGGCTGAAACTCACAACCTGAGCCAAGTTTATGCTCTAATACCACTGTAATATTCCCAAATGGGAAAAGCAGGAATATAGCACATAAACATGGAATATGGAAGTGAATACATCAATACACCATTACATGAGACAAATGTACATCCATCTTATTAATGATATCAACAAATAATAGGCACAATATCTTGAGGATCAAGTCACTCAACCAATACAAAACAAGCCTCTACTAAGCAAATATGTCAATACATGAGAAATAACTACTATACAAATTCCATGGGCCAAGACAACGTAGTTTTAGGGAATAAACTACTGAAAGAATGATATAACAATGTAGATATACTGTTATATAGCTCAAAAGGTGTTGGGGATAGAGATCTATGATCCCAAACACATTTCCAAGAAAACCCAGGAAGGGTTTCCAGAAATGCACAAAATATAAATGGTGGATCTAAATCCATAGGGATGAAGATTCATTGCAACTGAAGCACATAGAAGGAGGTGGCTGAATCTGATGTAGATCTAAAAAGAACCCCTCCAACAGACTTTCTCAATGAAGGGATGATCCATTCAATGAAAAGCAAGCACTCCAAATGGAGCACTGAACTCACCCCTGCAAAAACTCTCCAAAATAACACATATATGGAATGAAACTGCACTGTAGGTGATGGTGGTAGCTTGGCTTGGTGCCAAATAATGATATAATTCCCAAGGAGCCTCCTTGCTGATCTCCCAATGGAAAGGCTACCTCTCCATTGAAACACAAGCCCAAAAAAATGGCTCTACACACCTTCCACAACTTCTGCCCTACAACACAACACAACCTCAATAGGAACTATGTTGTACATTAAGAATGAAGCTTTGGCTTGATGTCGGAATGTGGAAATGAAGTGAAAATACTCTTTCTTTGGGGCCTCTCAAGGATAAAGGTGGGATTCTCGCTCGGGAACACCCTTGTGCTAAGCAGCACAACAGACCTTGCTAAATAGCAAAAGCATGCATAGAAATTTCACCTGAAAAATATAGATCTAAAAAGATCAAAATAAATAATCATATAACATGCCTTCTATGGCTGCCTTGCCCTTCCTTATATGCATTGTGAGCCTTCTCACCTTGGGTCCCACTCATTAAAGACACTACTCTCATGGAGAATTTCTCCAATTAATGATCTACTCTCTCCATTCCAGCGCTATTGATTTGGTCAACATTGACCCTATCCACATGTTTTAGCCCCTGTTCACACATGGGGATGCTTTATCCAGTTATCAAGATGATCCCTTTTCACATTAAGAGGGATTTTATTCCTAATAAAGAGATTTATGGGTCTCCCTACCCACTTATTCATCTATCTAAAAGATAATAGAAAAAATTAATATTCCAATTAGCTACATGCTAATTTAGGAATATTACAATGGAACTAATGAATTCATGTTGATGGCCTTAGAAGAACTTGGAAAGGATTGTAAGGAATATGAAGATGAAGAGGAAGGTGAAGTAGATCTTGAGGGGGATTTGATCAGTTCCCTGGATGAAATAGATAGAATTAAGCAAAAGAATAAAAACCAAAAAGAGATTTTATTGAAATATGTAAAAGAAGAATCAATTTTAGAAGAAATTATCAAGTTGAAGGTTGAACTTGAAGAAGCAAAGAAGGTGGAAGACATTCCACTACAACAAATAAAGGAGGAAATTCAAGAGTGTTAAAGTTCAAAAGAAGAGGTGGTAACCCTGAAGAAAAGGCTAGAAAAGGCATAAACTGATTTGAACATGAATATTCAACACATAAAAGAATCCGAAAAACTAGATGTTATATTAAATTCTCAGAGGTCTCCACTCATGAAGGCTGGGTTAGGCTATGAAGGAGAATCTAGTGAAATTAAGACAAAGGAAAAGAAGATAATTACTTTTGTAAAATATGTCGAGGGAGATAATGACATTTCACATCAAGCTGGAGAAAAAAAAAATTGAGCAACACTTCAACATCAACTGCGAAACAACAAAGAAGCACTACCAACAAATTGCAACATATGAAAGGAGTGGAAAATCAAACAAAAAACTATCAAAGACCATACTTATTTAGGAGACAATATTATTAAATGTTAAAATGGTTATATCCACAAGTTTCATCCACTACGAGGTACGTAATATTTTTATATGGGTACTCTTACTGTTGTAAAATTTTGGACACAAAGCTATAAATTGTGGAGCTTATGTTAGAAGAAATGATTTGAGAAATCCTAAGAGAAGTGAGGCTAACAATAGATTTGAAAACATTAAAAAATAAATAAATTAATCTAAACAAAAACCCATTTTCCCCTCTCTTTGATGTCACTGAGTGTTTCTACTGTCATAATTTTTGTCACAAGTCATATGAATGTTAGCTTAAAAAAAATAGATCACAATTTCAGAACAATTGTAGAAAAAAAGAATGTATGTAGTGGAGAAAGAAGGAGGAACAAAAGAAAGATGATAAGTGTGGCCTAGTTATGTATGCTCAAGATCAAAGAAATAAATGGTATGTGGACAATGGCTACTCTAAACATATGACATGAGATAAAATAAAGTATATACCTTAATGAAAATAAAACTAGGAACGTCAAATTTGGAAATGATGAAGCAGGAATAATTAGAGGAAAGGGCACATTCAATTTGAATAATGGGAGAGGAAAGGATTAGGATGTGATATTTGTAGATGAGCTGAAACATAATATGTTGACTGTAACTCAGATGTGTGACCGAGGTTGTGATGTTCTCTTCAGAGCTTAGGACTATGAAATAAGATCAACACCTACTGGGAAGGTTTTAGCTAAATGAGTTCGAATATAAAATAACATATATATTTTGAAGGAAGATAATGAAGAATGATACATCAGTAAACAAGATGAGTCTTTTATATGGAATAGGATATTATGGCACCTTAATTTTGATCACATCATTAGTCTTAGTAAGAAGAGAGCAGTAAGAGATACACCAAAGATAAAGAAACCTTAAAATCCTACTTTCAAGTCATGTCAAATGGGAAAAAAACTCAGACTTCGTTCAAAGTCAAGGATAAGTTTTCAAGTAATAAGCCTTTGTAGTTAATACATATGGATTTGTGTGGTCCTTTTAGAACAAAAGCACTAGGAAAATAAAATATTTTTATACTGATAATTAATGACTATTCTAGATTGACATGGGCAACATTCCTTAGAAATAAGTTAGAAGTATTTGATAAGTTCAAAATATTCAACGCACTAGTAGAAAATAAAATAGGATGTGAGATAAAGTGTATAAGGTTATACATAGGTGGTGAATTTACCTCAAATGAGTTTGCAGACTTGTGTGATGAACTTGACATAAAAATGAAGTATACTATTGCAGACACACCACAACAGTGTTGAGTTGCAGAGAGATAAAATAGATCTGTTCAGAAAATGTCCATGGCCATGATGCAAAAAAGAAACATTCCTCAAACCTATTGGGTAGAAGCAATACATAAAATAATGCATGTTCTCAATAAGGCACATCTTAGACCAAATTGTGACAAGACACCATATGAATTGTGGCACGGCAATCCAACATCAATCTAACATTTTAAAGTGTTCGAAAGTAAATTCTATATAAAAAATAATGATGAAAAATTAGGAAAGTTTGAAGCTTGATCAGATAAAGGAATATTTTTGGGATATTCATAAAAAAGTAAGGGATACATGTGCTATAACAAATGATTGCACAATATTGTGGATTTTATAGAAAGCTTGATCAAAATCTACCTAATAAGAACAAGGGAACATGCTTTTTCAATTCTATAGATCATCACTGTTGTACCTTAAGAGACAATCCCTTAGCTGTGATAAGGAATCAGTGCTTAAGACATTATATAATTATGTCACAAATTATTTATGTCTCTATTTTATTAACCCTCAAGTATTTATAATCACACCCTTAAATATCAAATATTATGAATGCTTTACAATGCTACCATCTGTTAATGTTGAATGAAATGACTGGGAGAAAATGTAAGGAGAAGTCCAAACTGATATGTTGCTTTATACAGAAAATACCATTCCAAACTTCGGAAGAAACATGTGAAAGAAATAGTTAAAACAAAGAAGCGCCAATTAAGGCTTTTAACTCTCATACACAGAAGTAAGAAGAGACCTGCTGCTCATAACCTTGTTTTATTCATAGAAGGAAATACATAATGAAAACTGGAATACATTTCAACATAAACAAATTGCCAGAATCTTTCTTACTCATTCATTAATCTTTGAATATTTGAGTACAAAAATATTTGTCCAGGAGGTCCAAAACTCGGAACCTTCCTTCCTCTTGGAAATTACATTAAATACAATAAAAAGCAGTTTGGAACTGCTGTAACCAATTCTAACTACCAAAACTACTTCATGACTTTGAAGGATGTCTATTACATGCCTTGAAAATTTATTTTAACAATTACATTGACTTCAGAAAATAACATAAAGTAAATATCCTAATCTATAGGAATTGCTAATGAAGTGGCTTCTTTTCCTTGATTAACTGATTTGTCTTTCTTTGTTGCTGATCCCTTTGGCAAGTCAATAGTCTAGGCTCTGCACTTTTTCCATATTTCTACCTTCGTCTTGGATGAATGTGTCAGATTGTGATACTCCAATCTGAATGCAATAATTCGGTCATAAGATAGCCTTTCAGAGAAAATATTTTTTACCATCCACAAGAGTTGAAAATGTCTTTGCAAGAAGTTGACCATTGTCTCTCCTTTTAGTACCTGAGTCTTCTCATGCTTGTTGTCAATCTTGCTTTTTGTCATCACCAGTAAATTCTCATAAGAGCTCCATGGCAGAAGATTCCCCTCAGCTCCCCAACATGATGGCAGGCCTACCCTTGTCATTTTATCAAAAGATTTATAAAATTCACTTACTGCTTCTTTGATTTCTATTAGTTTCTTTTCTGCAGCCTTCCTAAGATCATTCTTGATAATAATTTTATTAATTTCCACTGCATACAACATTCTATCCAGCATATCATTCTCCTCTAATTCCTGATATGATTTGGAATTGATATAATCAATAAATCTTCTAGCCCAAATGGCTCTATTAATCCCTTTCTGCTTGTCAGACATAATCGGTTCTTCACATTCCATAATAAGGCTCTTTTCTTGTGCAATAATAATCAGGAAGCACCAGTTGGACTTCATTTCTGAGATTATATCAGTCCAAATGATATCCTTAGCTTGTATTAATGACACATTACCTTTCATTCTTTCTTTGAGATTCTTGATCTCAGCTTCAAAATTTCTGAAATCCATTTTGTACTTATTTGCTTCGCTTTCTATGACCTTCATCAATTTTGTAGCAGTCTCCAAATTTGTTTGAGCCTTTTTTCTATCTCTTTCAACCATCTACAACTCAGTATTTAATTGAATAATTTGTGCTTTAGGATCTGCATCACCTGTAGGAAAAGCAAAAGTACAGTTATGATTATCAATGTGATTTTGTAAAGAAATTGCAGTCTGCTTCACTTTGGAAAGTTCTTCATCCTTATGCATAAGTTGCTGCAACAACTTCTCTTTTTCCTTCTCTACCTCTGCAATCTCTACAGCTATTGAGTGCTCACCAGTAGGTAACCTCAATTTCTTCCTTAATGTAGATATCTCTACTTCAGCACTTTGCAAGAATTTCTACATAGCAGTCTTGTCACTAGGGTCTACACCAATCTTAATAATAATCTTCTTCAACTCTTCATTTTGGACTGTTAAGGCTCTTGAATTGGCCTTTTCCAACTTCAATTGTTTGATAAATTTCCCTAACATGTTTTCAGCTTTAACTGCCATTGCATTTGTCTTTGTGAGATCATTAACAATCAATTTCCCAGTCTGCATATGCAAATTCATTTTGTCCATTAGTGGAATCTTTTTAAAATCCATGGTCACATTTACAGTATTAAAACTATTTGAGGACCCAATTGACATTCCCGTGGGATGTGACAGAGCAATCCTAAATTGATCTTTTTCAAGATCCATTACAGTCAACAGCCTTGTCTGATCGGTAGTAACCTGATGTTCTGCTTGGGCCTCCATACTGGCCTTAATTCTTTGATTTCTCTCTTCAATTTGAGAAAACACCTGTTTGATTAAGGTTACTTGTTCATGAGAGGATTCTTGACCTCCAGGGGAAGAGGGAGCATTATTCTCTTCACCCAAATGCAAGGAAAAACTAGGTGAATTAGAGGGACGATCCTCAGCAAATTTTGTCCTTTTCTCACCGCTTGGTGTCTCATCGTCCAAGTCAATAACAACTTCTTTACCTCTTTTATTTATTTTCTCAGTTATAACAGGAGTTTGAATGCTTGTATTTACTGAACTTATTTCTCCTTTGTTTGCCACCTTTTCCTGCTCAGGTCTACTTTCATGAATTAAAGTTGAGTATCCGTTCTCAATTCTTCTCTGTGAAATTATACCATGGGGATCATAAGCCCATTTTTCTCCTAGTAGCAAATGTGTTTCCTCCAACAATTTTTTTACTTCATCAAACGCCTGCCTCATATTAACTATGAAAGGCCCCACACTCATAGGCAATTTATACATATGGCTCTTCTTCATAGGGGAAAAGTGCACATTATCAACATTCAGGCTCTGTCTTATAAATTCTAAGGCGAAAAGCCTCATTGGTACAAACGCTGGGAGCTTGTAAGGTTCAACAGTTGCTCCATACAACCTTATTTCTGAATATTCTTCAAACAAAAACCAATCCCCAAATTTACAGCTAGTTCCTAAATGTAGAAACTCCTGGGCTTTGGGTAAAAAACAAGGGGGATGAACCCCATTCAAAATTTTATATGCAATGGGCATATACTGACTAGCAAAATCAAATAACCCCTCTTCATTTTGCTCCCTTCCGATCATATCTGTCCAGAATACAACTGACTATCTTTTCTTGTTTACATCCATTATATTTAGACCTAACTACATGAATTATTCAACATTTTGGTATAAAAATAAGTAGACAATCAGTGAGGGAAATTTAAAAGAACCTATCAGTGAAAGACTCATCAACTGCGAATTGACTGCTTCTTGCCAAAAGGATGGAATATCCAAGACCATTCCTGGCTTCATCATCATGGCAAACATTCCTAGGATTGACTTGTCCACTGTAACGTCATCTTCTTTGCCCAATATTTTAGCAATATTGCTTAATACAGTTCGAGTGTCTTCGTTTAAAACTCCCATAGAAAATTCTCCACATTTTGGCTGAAACTGCTTCATATTGGGCTTCAAATGGAACATAAACTGATTGAATTCTTCTCCTGCAAGGCTTTCATAGTAAGTAACCAGTGAATCTTCTGAAAATTGAACTGATGATTCGGCTTCAGGAAAACACAAGGCTTGGCGGATTAATTGGGTAGACAACTGCAGAACATTTTCCCCTTGGGAATTCATTACGAAACACTTTCCGGGATACAATGCAGAAACCAACCAATAAATAAACTCTGGGAATAAATGTGTCTTCGGGATGCATGCAGAAAGGACCCCGAATGCTTTTATGGTGGAATAGACAGGGGAATTATCATTGTTCAGTACAACTTGTTGATAGAATGGAAGATGAATTACTGAGGACGCAGTATCTTGAATGTCTCTCTCATTATCCATGAGAGAAATGTGACTCGATGAACCAGACAAGGAAGACCTTTTAGCGATGATTAAAAAAGGTGCTGAAGGAATACTCTTGCAAGGTGACTAAAACTGAAAGGTGACGGGAGGAAGCAATAGGTCAAAACGCGATAAATTGCAAAATATTTTGAAAACGAAATGAAAAACACCCCTAAATAGGTGGCACAGTTTTTGTGTTAAATGTCTATGCAACGTGTCACCTAACCGTTGGACTGATTTGACACAGAAAACAAATGTTCTCCATTTAGCATATGACGTCACTGCGGGGGGTATCGGGGTACGGCTGAAAACTTCGCTTTGTGTCCCCATAGTCGATATCCACCGTTGATCTTCATCGCCTCCGCAGTCAACCCAGTCAACTACAGGGGCACCCCTTTCCATTAACTCTCGTTCTGTTAGTGCCCGCGGGTTGGGTCATCTAGTTTATTTTTTAATATCAGCACTCTCCGCCAGTTAAATTAATTGGCCTTTAACCTTCGGATATAAAACCCACTTGTTTTAAGTTTAAAACAATTAAACTCTAATACATCAGAAAAAGCATTTCCTTTTTATGCCAAAGTAAAAGACTATAATACTTTAACATATTTAACACATTTGCTTTTATTTCGATTTTAGATTTTTTTGTATTTTTAATATAAAATTAAAAGGATATGCGGATGATCCACAACAATCACCATGACAATGAAGAAAATGAAGTACAGGATGAAGAATTATAAAAGACAGAGACTCATTCAAAATTTCCCTCAAGTTATAACAAAAGAATAGCCCTGAAAGTCAAAATATTGGAGATAAAAGTGAAGGAGTGCAAACAAGGAGGAAACTTGCGAGAGATTAGACCAAGCTCATATTTCTATGTTGTCATAGATTGAAGCAAAGAACTTTGATGAAGCAAGTAAAGACAAAAAATAGATAAATGTTATGAATGAGGACTTAGACCAAATTGAAGAGAACAAGAATTGGGAACCAACACCAAGACCAGTTGGAAAGACTGTCATTGACACAAAATGGGTACTAAAAAAAAGATGAACGAATAGGGGAAAATTGTTAGAAACAAATCCAGACTAGTGTGCAGGGATTACTAGCAAGTAGAAGGTCTTGACTATCAAGAAAATTTTTCACCGATGGCAAGATTGGAAGAAATTTGAATGTTTCTGTCCTTTTCTTGTTATAATGATTTCAAAGTATACCAAATGGATGTGAAGTCTATTTTCCAGAATTGGTAACTTCAGTAAGAGGTCTATATGAAACAATCTAAGGGATTTTTATTACCAGATTATCCTAACTATGTTTGCAGGTTAAAGAATGCACTATATGGTATTAAAGAAGCACTAAGGGAATGGTACTCAAGGTTGGACAAATATCTTCAGAAACATGGATTCAAGAGAGGAGGAGCTAATATTAATATGTACATAAAGGATTATGGAGATGAATTACTAATTTTGGTTGTGTATGTGGATGATATTATGTTTGGAAATAATAAAGATCATCTATTGAAATGGTTTGTTGAAGAGATGAAGTCTAAATTCAAGATGACAATGATTGGAGAAGTTGCATTTTACCTAGGGCTACAAATCCTACAAAATTTATGAGGCATATTCATTTCTAAAGATAAATACATAAAATATATGTTGAAAAAGTTCCAAATGGAAGACTGTAAACCTACCTCAAGCCCCATGGAAACTGAATGCAAGTTATGTGAAAATGGTGAATCACTTGATGTTGATAAAAATATTTATAGATCTATGATAGGGTTCTTGCTATACCTAAAAACTTCTAGAATAGATGTAATGTTGGTAGTCATATTAGTGGCAAGATATCAATCAACACCTAAACATAGTCATCTATTAGCAAGAAAGAGGATGTTTAGATACTTGAAAGTGACTAAAAACTATGGACTATGGTACCCAAAAGGTAAGAACTTACATTGATAGAATATACAGATGCACATTTGGCCAATTGTGTGGATGCCAAGAAAAGTACAAGTGGTGGTGCATTCTACCTAGGAGAGTCTCTGGTTACATGTTTAAACAAGAAAGAATCATCAGTTTCTCTATCTATAACAGAAGATGAATACATAATAATTTCTTTTTATTGCACACAAGTGTTGTGGATGAAACAAACTATACAAGATATGAAGGTAAATTTCACTGAACCTATATCTATTAAGTATGAAAATACAAGTGCAATAAGCACTTGAAAAATATTTTTCTTCACTTAAAGACTAAACATATCCCTATAAAGTACCACTTCCTCTGAGAATAAGTGGTTGAGAAAATAGTTAAGATGGAATACCTAACCACAAAAGAACAAATAACATATATATTTACAAAGCCACTTGCCAGAGAACCATTTGAATATCTGAGAAAAAAATTAGGGATAGTTCCTGTAAACTCTTCTCACTAACTTGACTTCAAAAGAAGAGCCTAAAACATTATAGGGAAAAAGGAATTGAATGCACTATCTAAGGGGGATACTATAGGAGCAGGAAGGAGTAAAGAAGAAAAGTAATACACATATGATTGTGTCAAGATTTTGAAGCAATCAAGAAGTAGCAATAAAAAAGGACCATCCTCAAATCGCAATACCACGTCATCTTCTTGATGAATAGACAACATCAATCAGGTTCATCATTCAAAGGTTCATTCTTTAATACAAAATTTTATGCAAAAAATGTACATATGTATATATCTTATATATAAGAATTCTCAAATTAACATAGTCTAGTTAAACATTTGCATATCTAGTCACAACATGTTGAATATGATTGTAGCTCAATGTATATTTGCATCATTAGAAATTTCTCAAAATTCTTCTGCCTCTAATGAATCTAAATATGTATATGGTATGCATCAAAGTATATTATGATAACTCATGTATTCAACAGACATTTGATATATGTAGAAAGAAAAACTGAAATATGAAAGCAAAATCAAAGGTGCTTCCATCAAGCCTAGAGAAGCAAATCCTATACTTTTTTATGCTTGGTTTCGAGAATCCTTCATCATGAAGCATCATGAGATCAACATCTGAACCATATTATTTGCGAGTTTTATATGAAGATATATAGTCCAACAACTAATATATCACAATATTGGTGTAAAGAGTCATTTCATGCAAATATATTCTATGATTACAAAAGAAAACCATGAAAATGGTTCTACGATCAAAAGGCCAGTGTAATAGTCCAAAATTTATTGGAATATTAAAGTTATGTTTTGTCACTTAGATAATGAATAAGTGGGTAGGGAGACCCATAAATCTCTTTGTTATGAATAAAACCACTTCTCATGTGAAAGTGGATCATATTTTCAGCTTAATAAAGCACCCTAAGGTGTGAACAGGGGCTAAAACATGTGGACTGGGTCAACTTTGACCAAATCAACAATGTTGTCATAAAGGAGTGGAAATTTATGGAGAGACAACACAGTTTTAAATTGAGACACCTTGAATGGAAGTAGTGTCATAAATGAATGGGGATTAGGGTTAGAAAGCTCATTCCTTATATAAGGAAGAGAATAGAAACCATATGATGGATGTTTTTAGATTATTATTTGATTTATGGTCTGCTTAGACTTGTTGCTCTCTTCAGCTGTTTAACTAAGATTGCAAGTGTTGTTTAGCACTTGGTGTTCCTGATCGGGAATCCCACCTCTTCCATTGAGAAGCTCTTGGAGGATTTTTTCACTACATTCCACTATCAGGAATTTGGCCAAGGTTTTAGTCTTAATGTACAACGTAGTTTCCTATTGAGGATTTGTGTTTGTGTTGCAAGGTAGAAGTTGTGGAGTTGATTTGGGAGATTTCTGAGCTAGATATCATTGGAGGGAGTTTTATTTCTCTTTGGAGGCTAGTTAAGAAGGCCTTAGAGATTATTTGACACATTTGGCATCAGGCCATCATAATTTCCCCTACAACGTAGTATCAGTCTGGATCTGCGTTATTTTAGAGAGAAGCTGCAGCAGGGGGTTTATTTCCATAGTTGGAGGAGTTGTGTTTCATTTGAGGGGATCAAACCTTCATTTAGGAGATCTATTGGAGGAGAATCAGCCATTGCATATTTCAGATCAGCCGCCTCCTATCAGTGATTTAGTTGCAGATATTATTCAACCCTAGGGCCAAATCTGCTATATTTTGTACGGTGAGTATTTCCGGAAACCTTTTTTGGGTTGTCCTAGAAAAATGTTTTGGGGCTTGGATCTATATTCCTTGCACTATTGGAGCATTGCAGTAGAATATACATGTATTTCCATTCTCAGTTGTAGCTATTCCCTTATAGACAACGCAGTTTTGATATTCCAGCTTTTATTGTATTAGCAACATTTCAGATCTAGGTGTATGCTTTCATGGGAGGCTTGTTTGCCCAACTTGTGTGATATTTTACTCAAGTATTTGTACCTATTTTTTCTGTTATAATCATAATGGAATGGATCCATGGTTGTATCATGTCTTAATATATTGATATTGCTACTATTTTCCATTATTGTGTGCTATATTGCTGCTTTCCCCATTTGGGAATATTACAGTGGTATCAGAGCATAATCTTGGCTTAGCATGTGTACTTCAGCCATTATGTCATCTAAGGAGGCTTCTCATAGAAAGGAGAAATTTTTCAGAAGAGATGAAGGAAAAAATTCATTATCAGGAGGGACAAATTTCTCAAAATTTATTCTTCAAACTATGGAGGGCATCAAAAGAGACATCAAGGAAATGAGAATGGTAAGATATAGAGATTCTCCAAGAGGGCTTTTACATGAAGAAAGCTCTAGATCTTCTCATGATGGGTGTGATAATTCAGCTACACCATCAGATATACAACGTGGTACCATACCTACATTCTTGGCAAGAGGAGAAGAGGAAGGAGAAACACCAAAGGAGGAGACTCTTGATGACTATCTCCAAGAATATGAATATCAGTCCAAGAGATTCAAGGAGCATATAAAATTCCAAGGGTTTTGTCAAATCAAAGAAGATGGAAGACCCTGTAACTACAATAGAAGAAGAGGGTATATGAAACACACTTTGGGTAGATTATTTCTACCTACTTTTGATGGGTCACCCAAGAGCACATCCAAGGCTTGGGTCAAGGAACTAGACACATATTTTCAGCTGCATCAAGTTTTAGAAGAGGAGGCCATTAGAGTAGCATTGTTGCATTTGGAAGGTAAGGCTTATGCCTGGTGGTTATTTGAATCCTTTTCATTGAATAATGCAAATATATCTACTTATGCAAAGTTCACTAGGAGGTTAATAAAGAGATTTGATCAAGAAAATTCTGAAACTTATTTGGGTGACCTAGCCAAACCCAATAAATCAAAAATTTTGCATAAGTTGGAAGGATCCATGAAACCAACTCCATTTCAGAACATTGTTGAGGGGATTAAAGATTTGAAACATGTTTTTCCAAGAGCAAAGCCCCCACTTTAGCAAGAACGTTCTTCTCAAGAATAAGACATGAGGATTCCTCCTTCAAGAGGAGATCAAGCCAAAGGATCTCTTAATGATGAGGTAATCTCCAATGATGAGGAGAAGGGAGAGAGAGAGCTAGAAAGAGCCTCCAACGCTATAATAGCAGGAGGAGATCCACTACTATTTGGAGATGGAGATGAAGCAATTGCTTCAACTAGAGGAGCTCTTGCATCTTTGCAAGAAGTTCCAAAGGATCTCATACATGAAGATTAGGAGCAGCATGTGTTTATTTTGATAGGCAATGAAACAAAATAATGGAGGAAGTATGTTCCAACATTGACCACAGTTTTGGGGACATACACCATGATAGATCACTTCTTTGTGATTGAGACTCTTGACACCAATATGACATTGGGTGTGCATGGGTTGATTACATTGGAGAAAAACACCTTAAACTGTGAGATGTTGTAGAAGGTATGAGAGGATGAGAAGGATGGCCAACATCAAGTGATTGGGCACATACACACCCATTCTTTTCAAGAGGTTTATGCACAGAAGTAGGAGGATGATTTGCGCAGTGAGGGCAGGGACAAATTAGTCCACTCACATATACATCCTGCTCTAGGCCTTGATGTTTCATTACATGGAGGCATTCCACCAGGGAGACCCCCCGATTGGAGGATGATCAAAGAGTTCTCTCAACATGGTGCATCATTGATAGACTTGGCTAAGGAAGGAGCCTTGGGAGGAGCTATCACAACACAAAGACCTTTGATGGGTTCAAAGGAGGGATGATCAATCTTCTGATATGGACATTGGCATCTCCCACTCATCTAATTGCGCTAAAATATGATGATTCAGGAATCTGTGATGGCACAATCATGGTGTCAAAGGGCTACTCCATATTCTTGGGGCAACAAAATGATGCTTCCACACATGAGGCAGATTTCTGAATATGACAAGAGGTTATTAACACTCTTGCATGCATTGGAAAAACTATGGAAGTTTTGGATGGGAAATACCTTCCAAGAGGAGGTTGATCTCCATGTACTTCAATCTTGTCTTGGGCAAGATCAACTGCAAGGGAGTAGAAAAAGTGGGGTAATAGTACTCCAACATGTGGCTTTGGCATCAAGCATGTCCAAGAGGAGAGTTATGATGTGACAGGTGCTTCATTTCAAATTTCAAAAATGCTTTCATTGTTGGGAAGCCTAGATCCATATTGGGAATCCCAACTATTGGTGGATTATTCCAAGGAACTCTTGACATGTAAGGTTCTTGACGGGAAATTTATGGATGGGAGGTATAGAGTGGTTGATGGAGTCATTTATTTCCATGATCAGATCTACTTGACTAGAGACTCCAAGCTCAAGAAGGGGATTCCACATGCAGCATATGAGGCACTCTCTTCAGGACATGTAGACTTCATTGAGTCTTATCACACCATCATGGAGGGATTATATTGGGAGGATCTCAAAGGATATGTGCACCAACATATTAGGAGATATGTAGCTTGTTTGATATATGAGGAGGAAAGCAACCACCTTGCAAGGTTGTTTCAGTCACTTTCCCTTTTGATAAAGAGATGGGAAGGCTCATCTATGGACCTCTTCACCAAATTATCTACAATACATGGTAAAGATTATGTTTTGATGCTTATTGATAAACTAACAATGTATGTAAATTTATTTACCATACATTTGCAGCACATTGCTTCACAAGAGAGAAAACCTCTCTTTGGATTTCATGGTCCTATTAAGACTACATTCAGTGATGGGATTGACCACTTTCTAGAGGACTTTAGGCAAGATTTGTTTTTCTTGGTTCTTATTCAGCCAACACCTAATGTCCTCTACTATTTTCAAACTTTTGAGAAGCTTATGACAACAAGCAAGTGGTTGGATGGCAACTCATCACATCATGTTTTGAGACAACAAGAAGAAGAACAACGATGGTCTCACTTGAGGGACTATTGTCACCATTCATTATGTCATATGACACTTAGTCCATGTTTCTTTTGGAGCCCATATGGTGATGACACTCTATTCACTATATGCAGGAAGGACTGGGCAAGAAAGCTTCCTAGAACCAAGGAGTGGGATCATGAGATTCTAAGTATCTTTTGGCTTCATGAGGACTATATTATTGCAACCCAAGATCAACAGCTCCATATTTATCATAAATGGAGAGAGAGACAACGTAAGTTGAACAATTTTATCTCTCACTTTCAGCCATGTAGCCCCTACACATTACAAAAGCGGGGGATTGGTGATTGTTTCTATGAGCTACCAAGGATGGATCACTTTGTTTGAACGATAACATGGGGAATGGAGTTTCTCATGGGGATTGAGGCACCCAACCTTTACCATCTGTTATTCCTTAAGGAGACCAATGGACAACATATAATGTTTTCCATATATCTCCCACTTCTTCATTATGAGAGCTATTTGGTTTATTTACCAAAGGCTAATTTGTATACTTAGGAGGAGACATATCCATTGGAGGTTTTGCCATATCCTTACAGTTGCTTAAGGAAAAGCAACATTTTGGAGGGGAGGACTATAATATTCCAAAATTTATTGGAATACTAAAGTTATGTTTTTTCACTTAGATAGATGAATAAGTGGGTAGGGAGACCCATAAATCTCGTTATTATGAATAAAACCACTTCTCATGTGAAAGTGGATCATCTTTTCAGCTTAATAAATCACCCTAAGGTGTGAACAGGGGATAAAACATGTGGATTGGGTCAACTTTGACCAAATCAACAACGCTGTCATAAAGGAGTGGACATTTATGGACAAACAATGTAGTTTTAGATGGAGACACCTTGCATGGAAGTAGTGTAATAAATGAATGGGGCTTAGGGTTAGACAGTTCATTTATTATATAAGGAAGAGGATGGAAACCATATGATGGATGTTTTTAGATTATTATTTGATTTATGATCTTCTTAGACTTGTTTCTCTCTTCAACTATTTAGCTAATATTGCAAGTGCTATTTTGCACTAGGTGTTCCTGATTGGGAATCCCACCTCTTCCATTGAGAAGCTCTTGGAGGAGTTTTTCACTACATTCCACTATCATGCATTTGTCCAAGGCTTCAGTCTTAATGTACAATGCAGTTCCTGTTGAGGATTTGTGTTTGTGTTGCAAGGCAAAAGTTGTGGAGTTGATTTGGGATATTTCTGAGCTAGATCTCATTGGAAGGAGTTGCATTTCTCTTTGGAGGCTAGTTAAGAAGGCCCTGGAGCTTATTTGACACATTTGGCATCAGGCCATCATATTTTCATCCCCTACAAAACAGTATCAGTCTGGATTTGCGTTATTTTAGAGAACAACTGCAACAGGGGGTTTATTGCCCTAGTTGGAGGAGTTGTGTTTCCTTTGAGGGGATCAGCCCTTCATTCAGGAGATCTATTGGAGGAGAATTAGCCATATCATATTTCAGATCAGCCACCTCCTATCAGTGATTCAGTTGCATAGATTATTCAGCCCTAGGGCCAAATTTGCTATATTTTGTATAGTGAGTATTTCCAAAAACCTTTTCTGGGTTGTCCTGGAAATATTTTTTGGGGCTTGGATCTATATTCCTTGCACTATTGGAGCATTGCAACAGCATATACATGTATTTCCATTCTCAAATGTAGCTATTCCCTTATAGAAAACATAGTTTTGATATTCCAGCTTTTATTGTATTAGCAACATTTTAGATCTAGGTGTATGCTTTCATGGGAGGCTTGTTTGCCCAACTTGAGTGCTCTTTTCCTCAAGAATTTGTACCTATTTTTGCTGTTATAATCATAATGGAATGGATCCAAGGTTGTCTCATGTCTTAATCTCTTGATATTGTTGTTATTTTCCATTATTGTGTGCTATATTACTGCTTTTCCCATTTGGGAATATTACAGCCAGCATGTGATCTGTCAATGTTGTAATATGATAAAATATTTGAATGCTATGTTTTTGACCTAACATCGTATATACAAATGGTGAATGATTGAATAATTAAAGTGTATTTATCATCAAAAGAAAAAATCTAGGACAAAACAATCAAATTCAAAGAGGTATTTTCTTGACATAAGGTTATGATCAAAATTCTTGAACCAATTTTAATGCAGAGTTCATTTGCAAAAGAAGAAATAACATGATATGCAGAGGCCATTCTCCATATCTATGGAAGAGGACTATATTTTACACAATGTTTTGTGTATATCATTGAATTAAAAAAAATCCAAATCAATTAAAAAAAAAATGGAAAATAAGGATCT
Source organism: Pinus albicaulis (assembly GCA_034641835.2). NCBI lineage: Eukaryota > Viridiplantae > Streptophyta > Pinopsida > Pinales > Pinaceae > Pinus > Pinus albicaulis. The sequence continues at coordinate 243,878,626 of CM076582.1, forward strand.
AAATGCAAATGACAGTCATAAAGATAGTGCAAAAATTCAAGAAAATAGAGAAGCAAAATTCAATCAATGCTACTATTGCAAGGAAATTTCACTAGCAAAAGGGAGTACATGTAGTAAACAAAAAAAAAATTCACTAGGACATGTCATTGAAAGAGACATCACAAACATTGATATATTAAGTGAAAGAGACATCAACAACATTAATATATTAAATAGATGCATACATTGAAAAACTACAAATAAAATTGAAACAAATGAAGCAAAACCCTAAAAATCAACAACTAATTTAAATCAATCACAAAAAAAAGTTCCTAAAAAAATCACAAAAGAAAACCAAGAGACCAAACAAACTCTCCAATAACAACTTTGAATCTGCACAAAGAAAGACCAATAGACTTTGAATGGCCTTGACAGAGTTTTTTTTTCGGCACAAGCCTCTATCTCTAAAACAAAAGTCTTAGAAAAAAACATCCACTTGCATATGATCATAATGGAGATATTAAAAATTATATGGCCGAAAGAGAACTAAAGAATAAGAAGAATGTGCATATATATTTTACAAAAGGATTCACAAGGATGGAACGTAAAGTATGAGTGCTAGGTATGAAGTGACAATGATAGACTGGACAGAGGCAAAGGTAGAAGGTAACGCAAGAGACAGAGGGGCAGATGACAATGAAACACATAATATTATCATTACATTCATTTATTAGCGCTAATCAACGTTATATTTCTAATCATTACTTTACATTAATAAAATTGGCGTTTCTGAGCCGCAACATGTAATTTTGAATAATGTACACTACATTTATTCCTAACTGTCATATGGGGAATTACATTGCAATTAGGGTTCTTGACATATGGATAGTGTTGGAATAATATACTATGGAACGCTAGATTTAATCCAATGGAGCGCTGGTTATTTGGAGAACATTCAATTGATATGTTGGTATCAGATATTGAACGCTGGATTTAAATGGTATTATTTGAAACAACATTATTGTTTATTTATTGATATTTAAGCAGCGCTATTCATATGAGGAGGAGAGCGTTATTTTTATATGGTTATTAGAATTCAATGTGATATTATGGTTTCATTATTAGAGCATTATTCAATGCGTGTATATGGTTTCAATTGGAGTTCATTAATGACGTTTAACTATGAAAACATACTCCTTTATGTCAACGTCCTCCTTTATTATTATTCACAATGTTCATATATTATCAAAATTCATACATTATCAAACTATTATCATTCATATATTGTCAATTGCTGCAACAACGTCCTCATTTATTATTATTCACAACGTTCATATATCATAAAACTATTATTGTTCATATATTTCCAATTACAACAACATTCATATAGTATCAATTTCATCATATATTTTCGTTCTTATCTTGTTTTTGTGATCTCATTCTTATAATGCGGTGATGGTAGCCTATGCAATCAAATGCATTCAAATGCGGTAGCCTATGATGAATGGAGGAAAAATTATTCTTAGGGCATCATTAATAGAATTTAGGGTTCTTCTTGGAGAAACAATGCATTAACTTGAGAAATAATACGTTGGAGAAACATTATGTTAGCATTATGGTATTCATGGTTCTAGCTAGTTGATATTGGCATTAGTTTCATGATGGAAAGCCACTCCTGTTGGCATTGATGTCTACCCTATGTAGCCTACATGATGTATTATTGTCCACCTTGCAACTATTTGTGTTGAAATTGAGATGGTTATGTTGGCATTGATGTCAACCTTTTGATGCTGCTATAGGTGTGTTGGCAATATGGTGTTCATGGAGGTGTTGTCTTGAGTTGTATTGTGTTGGAATGTGTTGGCATGTGCATTGATTGGAGGCATTAGATATGTTGCTACATGTGATGGAGATGATAGCTTAGGTGTCATTCATGTTTTTGAGTTGGCATACTAGGTATTCATCTAGGTATTCATGCTTATGCTCATGGAGATGACTTGTTGCAGTGATGGTTTGGCATGATGATGATGATGAGGATGTTGCAGAGGTGCTACAAAGTGTGCTTAGATCTGTTACAACTTGTGCAGGTGTTAGAGAAGAGCAGAGGACTTGTTGGTAGCCTTTCCAACCCTTGTTTGTTGACCTTTAGGTCAAATTAACAATGGAACTTGGGAGACATGTTTTCCTATTTGCAAATGTGTCACAAGACTTGGAAGAGGTTTGGAGGTGAGTTCAGATGCTGGAGAAGGTGATCCAACAAATGACAGAGGTTCTGAGATGGATTTTTTGGTTTTTGGCCATCCTCTGCCCCAACCACACCCATGCAGGCTTGTGTGTGTAGTTGAAAGGCTCTAACCACATGGAGAGAAGTCTATGTGTGTTGTTGCATCCATGATAAACTAGTTTTGTGAGTGTAGTTGAGCTTATTCATGAAAATTTCTCCATATTCCTCTCCCACATTGGATGTCTTTCGACATGGAAATTCCCAAAAGATTCTATATTAATTGGATAAAGTTGAAATTGGTTTATTAAGTCCTCCATTGGGTGTGACCACCATTTAGTGCCCAAATAGTGATGATTATGGTTGGATTTTGTCAACTTTGTTCACTCTTGATCCCAGTCCAAAAGTGAATTTCAACCTACATGTTTTATATTCTTCACTTTGGAGCTAAGTGATGGTTTATTGTGTGTGTATGTGAGTAAGAGAAGGCTACATTGTGTGAGTATGATTAAGACATATTTGTGAGAAGGATTGGATTACTTACTATGTATGAGTTCTAATGGTAGCAGAATGAACATATCTATTTGTTGAAGTAGAGTATTGATTCAAAACTTCAGATTGCATATCAGAGATGCAAAGAGATGTAGCAGAGTGTGTTGGAAGAGATTGAGAGCTTCATATATATCCATGTTTGTGAATCTCACTTTTGTTTTGCAGGTGCTGATAGTGCATTTGGCACATAACCATTGTGTTTTATGTTGCTGATTGTATTATGTAGAACTCATATTTTGGAGTGAGGGTTTGAAGTTTTGTTTGAGTATGAGTTGGTTTTTAGCTGTTGGTGATTATATTATTTAGATTTGATTGTTTTATTGTGGCCACTATTTTATTGCGCGGAGAGCATATGTTTGTGGTGTTTTTATTTGTGTTGTTGGTGTCTTGTTGCTAGAGATCGTGTTGCATAGCTGAATCGAGTTGAGCATAAAGTTTTGGGATCCAGTTTGAAAATATATGAAACAAGGTCTATATAGAGTACATGAGCAATGAATTCATGAGTGTGGAACATTTATTTCTAAGATTCAGCGAAAGGAACAATTTCTCCATCCAATAAGAGTTGGATAGTCCAATCAGGGTTGGGAGAGGATCATTGATAGTGGTGGCTTTCAGCGGATGGTAGTCCATAGATCTGTGTGAGAACATAGTATTCTGAGCTAATAAGTAGAGTCGAGTCTCCTGGCTTATAGGTGTTGGCCAATAACATTTGAGGTTGAGTCTCCTAGCTGATGGGAGTCAACAAATCTATGTAAAAGACATATTTTGCTTAATAGAAGATTCAGAGAAGCGCAACAACAAGGGTGGTTTTTTTCCTGGAGAATGATTTTCCACCAGAAATACTTATGTCTCATGTGTTGATGCTTTCTTGTGTTTTTTTTCATGGTTATGTTGCTCATATGGTTTACTTACTGCTTATGATTTATGCATATATCTGCAAATGTTTAATGAGTTAGTTCTAATTAGTGTTGATTCAGTTAAAGTTTAAATTGGTAAAAATTGTATAAAAAGGTACACTACTAATTCACGCCCCATATTAGTAGTACTTGAAGGTTTCCAAAAATTAGAGAAATGTTAATTGCAAAAATGCATTGGAGAAACTTTAGAGAAGTGTTAATGACTGGAGGGTTCTTCTTGGAGCAACAATGCATTGGAGCAACATTAGAGAAGCATTAATTGAAGGGAAATGTTAATTGAATGTGTTTCTTCCTAGAGAAAAATTATTCTTAGGGAAAAATTCTTCTTAGAGTTGCATTATCTTTAAGTGAAATGATGCAATGTCCTCCACAAAAAATTAACATTACAAGTGCTGGATCAATGCAACATTATAGAGCACTGGCACATTTCGTTGGCACATCTCATCATATTCCTGCATAGAATACAAACAATCAATAAGCTATTCTTATAAAAGGCACATTGTTGAATGCAAAAAATATTTTTTTGCTGTGAAGAAGTTTGTATGAGATGGTTCATGAGAAACATTATGGTTAGGAGAATAAGATAAAAGTAGGAGAAAAGGAACAAAACTGAAGAAGATAAGAAAGCAAGATGAGCAACATACTTGAGGGTAGAAATTGGTATCAGGTAACCATAAAACTTGAATTTGTTTTGTGATTGGGAGATTTCAGTCTCCTTTCAAGTTGTAGGTTGATAAAGAACATGTTGTAGCCTGTTCAAGTAAGAGCCTCCTGTAGGTTATAGCATGCAGAAAAATTTGTGGGAGTTGGAGCTTCTTGAGGTAGAAACCTCTTGTAGGTTGGATCCTACACTTTTTTTTTTTTTATGTATTTGGGGAGTAGGAGATTTCCTTCACATCTCTTTCAGCCAAAAATTCATGGTTTTCTTCCTTATGAGTTTCCACTTATATCTGGCGTCTTCCTGTGGTTTATTAATGTTGTGTGAATTCTATTGAATTTTGAATAAGTATATGTGCAAATGTCTCTCTCTATGGTAACTACAAAATAAACCATTAATAATTGAACATATACATAAGTCATTAGCTACATAAGAAGATAATAGACAAATAAAATTAAGTAGGGAAAAAATTGGAAACTTAAAATTAATGATTTAGCCCCCCTCAGTAATTTCCAAGCATACGTTAATTCTGGATTTTCAATTATGAAAAATGATGGTTCTCCGGCTAAGGGTTATTGTTTTGAGATTTCTATTAGGGTTATTCTACTAATTGGGAATTCTTGTTAAGAATGTTAATCCTGATTTGCATCAACTATCTCAAATCCACCGCTCATAGTCACCCATACCTTACAACCATTACGATATCTATACTATACCTCTCCAATGTCAATGTCTTAGTTAATACCTTGGGGTTTTGAGGTTACCAACACCTTGCTGTTTCATTATTCTTGTTTATATTTTTCACATTTCTCTGCAAGTTAGCGTTTGGTGACCCCCCTCATTTCACGTTTTCCCTCTCTGTTTCACCTCGATTCCCAGATGGAACCCTCTTGGGTTCTAGCTATGGAACACCTTATCTAGTCGAAAGCCATTGGATCTGAGATGGTAGAGGCATACAATGAATGTGAAAACTTGTGTCACGAGGTTGGATGGTGGGATTTCCTTCAGTTGTTTTAGGGTTATAGTAAAGGGGTTGTCAAGGATTTTTCCTCTTCCTTTGATGGGAACAAATCCTGAGTGGGTGATATGGATATGGCTATAGACATTGATTTATTTGTAGCAGCTACTTCTCTCCTCGTTGCGGGACAAAATTGGTCTAAAAATAATCATTGTGTGAAATTCCCTGGAAGAAAATTCTTTTTAGTAAATACTGTGTATATCATGCGAAAGGTATACCAATTTCCTCTTTGAAACCGAAATGGTGTAATTTAATGCTTTTGTTTCATCGATATGTTACTTGTGAAGTGCGATACAATATGGTTTTTATTTATCATATAATATTGCTAATGGATTTTATCAAACATAAACTTAATTTTCCATTTTATTTGTATAAAATACTAACTAAAATGTCCCGCACATACTAGTCACACTACAAGAACTCAGAAAGATCACTCTTTCATCACAATCTCATATGTATTCTGGTTAGACACCAGTTTTCTAAGTGAGGGGATGGATGGGATAGTTTCCTAGATCGAAATGGTTTTGAGAAACACCAATTACTTGAGTATTATGATTCCTCACATCTTTGTGTGCCTGATCCTCCTTTGGATAGTTAGTTTCAGTCACCATCTCACCATTCATTACAAAATGATTGTGAAGAATCATTTCATGAAGCAAACCCTTGTGTTTCAAATGATAGTAGGGTTGAAACCCTCAGACCTAGGGCCTATTTGCTTAACTAGAAGCATGGCCAAGGGTACCATTGTCCATCATATGGAATTAAAATAGGAATTTAGGGATAAAAGAGAAATGAAACCCTCTAGGGAAAGTATTCAACCTGAACCTATACCTACAAAACCTACACATGAAGAAGAGTTCAATTAAGCATAAAAAAATCATCAATCTAGGGTTAAGATTAAATAAATTTAGAGAAAATTTCTTGAGCAAGATGAAACAAGAATATGAATGCTCTTGTAAAGGAAGTTTTTGTCTATTTGGAAGTTCCTATTGAGCCTTCATTAAATAATAAGACCAAAAATTAGGTTGAAGATTGTGTAGATGATGGAAAATTTAAACCCAATGTCAATAAAAACACCGAAAATACTTCTTAGAGTCCTTCTAATTCCAACCATGCTTTTGTGGACCTATACTGGCAACAAAAATTCCTATTTACTATTCCATACTTGAAAGGTCATATTGATTAGTTATTTCAAGAGAATGAACAACTCAGAGCTTCATTTCAAGCTAGGGAAAAACCCCTCAACACTGAAAATAAATCTCAGGCTAAAGATACACATATTATCATCAAGTCATAAAAGGTCAAAGTAGTTATATATCCTAATATAGATGACCCCGATCCTAATAATTAATGATTTTATTTTTATCTATGACCGATATTTTTGAAGTTTTCCAGGTATGTGTCTATTTGATTTGTCTTACTAAATTTAAAAAGGGTAGCTACAAAATCCTTTATTATGTAGCAACCTTATCTTGTTGTCATTGTGATGTTTAATAATGGTTTGTTTGTTGCAATAGGTCCTTAGTCTTTATTGATTGTTGGATTTGGATCCTACAAAGGAGGATATGTTTGATCAATGTGTACCTGTTGCGAGTTGTGCATGGATGCCTTGCTAGTAATTTTTCTTCTTATTTTACCTTTTACAATTTGACCAAAAGGCCAAGTAAATAGTTTGAATTGTTTTTGTAACAGAGGGTTAGATAATTTTTAGGTTTATTTTTGGATACAATGAGATCTCTCGACCTGTATATAAAATCTATATTTTCTATAATATGGGGGGTTACCTGTAGTACTATAGAGAGAAATTTTGGAGAAAAAAAATGCTCTTTAAGTTTATGTGACTATGGAATATTTTTGAATTACACTCTGAATTTGCAAGACTTGGTTTTATTCAGTTGACTACTTATTGTGTCTTCAATCGTTCCATAGTCATTGGTTATTATTTTCTTATGGATTCCGTGCAATTTGATTTCTCGGAATACAACATACAAAAATTTATTGTTTGTGTGATTTTATTCCATAACCAATTAACAATTTCATCACATTTATTTTCTGTATTATTATTGATTCAATTTTGCACCGATGGCAAGATTGGAAGAAATTTGAATGTTTCTGTCCTTTTCTTGTTATAATGATTTCAAAGTATACCAAATGGATGTGAAGTCTATTTTCCAGAATTGGTAACTTCAGTAAGAGGTCTATATGGAACAATCTAAGGGATTTTTATTACCAGATTATCCTAACTATGTTTGCAGGTTAAAGAATGCACTATATGGTATTAAAGAAGCACTAAGGGAATGGTACTCAAGGTTGGACAAATATCTTCAGAAACATGGATTCAAGAGAGGAGGAGCTAATATTAATATGTACATAAAGGATTATGGAGATGAATTACTAATTTTGGTTGTGTATGTGGATGATATTATGTTTGGAAATAATAAAGATCATCTATTGAAATGGTTTGTTGAAGAGATGAAGTCTGAATTCAAGATGACAATGATTGGCGAAGTTGCATTTTACCTAGGGCTACAAATCCTACAAATTTTATGAGGCATATTCATTTCTCAAGATAAATACATAAAATATATGTTGAAAAAGTTCCAAATGGAAGACTGTAAACCTACCTCAAGCCCCATGGAAATTGAATGCAAGTTATGTGAAAATGATGAATCACTTGATGTTGATAAAAATATTTATAGATCTATGATAGGGTTCTTGCTATACCTAAAAACTTCTAGAATAGATGTAATGTTGGTAGTCATATTAGTGGCAAGATATCAATAAACACCTAAACATAGTCATCTATTAGCAAGAAAGAGGATATTTAGATGCTTGAAAGTGACTAAAAACTATGGACTATGGTACCCAAAAGGTAAGAACTTACATTGATAGAATATACAGATGCACACTGGGCCAATTGTGTGGATGCCAAGAAAAGTACAAGTGGTGGTGCACCGATGGTTTTTAGCTGTTGGTGATTATATTATTTAGATTTGATTGTTTTATTGTGGCCACTATTTTATTGCGCGGAGAGCATATGTTTGTGGTGTTTTTATTTGTGTTGTTGGTGTCTTGTTGCTAGAGATCGTGTTGCATAGCTGAATCGAGTTGAGCATAAATTTTTGGGATCCAGTTTGAAAATATATGAAACAAGGTCTATATAGAGTACATGAGCAATGAATTCATGAGTGTGGAACATTTATTTCTAAGATTCAGCGAAAGGAACAATTTCTCCATCCAATAAGAGTTGGATAGTCCAATCAGGGTTGGGAGAGGATCATTGATAGTGGTGGCTTTCAGCGGATGGTAGTCCATAGATCTGTGTGAGAACATAGTATTCTGAGCTAATAAGTAGAGTCGAGTCTCCTGGCTTATAGGTGTTGGCCAATAACATTTGAGGTTGAGTCTCCTAGCTGATGGGAGTCAACAAATCTATGTAAAAGACATATTTTGCTTAATAGAAGATTCAGAGAAGCGCAACAACAAGGGTGGTTTTTTTCCTGGAGAATGATTTTCCACCAGAAATACTTATGTCTCATGTGTTGATGCTTTCTTGTGTTTTTTTTCATGGTTATGTTGCTCATATGGTTTACTTACTGCTTATGATTTATGCATATATCTGCAAATGTTTAATGAGTTAGTTCTAATTAGTGTTGATTCAGTTAAAGTTTAAATTGGTAAAAATTGTATAAAAAGGTACACTACTAATTCACGCCCCATATTAGTAGTACTTGAAGGTTTCCAAAAATTAGAGAAATGTTAATTGCAAAAATGCATTGGAGAAACTTTAGAGCAGTGTTAATGACTGGAGGGTTCTTCTTGGAGCAACAATGCATTGGAGCAACATTAGAGAAGCATTAATTGAAGGGAAATGTTAATTGAATGTGTTTCTTCCTAGAGAAAAATTATTCTTATGGAAAAATTCTTCTTAGAGTTGCGTTATCTTTAAGTGAAATGATGCAATGTCCTCCACAAAAAATTAACATTACAAGTGCTGGATCAATGCAACATTAGAGAGCACTGGCACATTTTGTTGGCACATCTCATCATATTCCTACATAGAATACAAACAATCAATAAGCTATTCTTATAAAAGGTACATTGTTGAATGCAAAAAATAATTTTTTGATGTGAAGAAGTTTGTATGAGATGGTTCATGAGAAACATTATGGTTAGGAGAATAAGATAAAAGTAGGAGAAAAGGAACAAAACTGAAGAAGTTAAGAAAGCAAGATGAGCAACATACTTGAGGGTAGAAATTGGTATCAGGTAACCATAAAACTTGAATTTGTTTTGTGATTGGGAGATTTCAGTCTCCTTTCAAGCTGTAGGTTGATAAAGAACATGTTGTAGCATGTTCAAGTAGGAGCCTCCTGTGGGTTGTAGCATGCAGAAAAATTTGTGGGAGTTGGAGCTTCTTGAGGTAGAAACCTCTTGTAGGTTGGATCCTACACTTAATTTTTTTTTTTTTTTAATGTAATTGGGGAGTAGGAGCTTTCCTTCACATCTCTTTCAACCAAAAATTTTCATGGTTTTCTTCCTTATGAGTTTCCACTTATATCTGGCGTCTTCATGTGGTTGTTTTAATGTTGTGTGAATTCTATTGAATTCTGAATAAGTATATCTGCAAATGTCTCTCTCTATGGTAACTACCAAATAAACCATTAATAATTGAACATATACATAAGTCATTAGCTACATAAGAAGATAATAGACAAATAAAACTAAGTTGGGAAAAAATTGGAAACTTAAAATTAATGATTCACCCCCCCTCAGTAATTTCCAAGCATACGTTAATTCTGGATTTGCAATTATGAAAAATGATGGTTCTCTGGCTAAGGGTTATTGTTTTGAGATTTGTATTAGGGTTCTTCTACTAATTGGGAATTCTTGTTAGGGATGTTAATCCTAATTTGCATCAACTATCTCAAATCCATCGCTCATAGTCACTCATACCTTACAACCATTATGATATCTGTACTATACCTCTCCACTGTCAATGTCTTAGTTAATACCTTGGGGTTTCGAGGTTACCAACACCTTGCTGTTTCATTATTCTTCTTTATATTTTTCACATTTCTCTGCAAGTTAGTGTTTGGTGACCCCCTTCATTTCACGTTTTCCCTCTCTGTTTCACCTCAATTCCCGGATGGAACCCTCTTGGGTTCTAGCCATGGAACACCTTATCCAGTCGAAAGCCATTGAATCTGAGATGGTAGAGGCATACAATGAATGTGAAAACTTGTGTCATGAGGTTGGATGGTGGGATTTCCTTCAGTTGTTTTAGGGTTATAGTAAAGGGGTTGTCAAGGATTTTTCCTCTTCTTTTGACGGGAACAAAGCCTGAGTGGGTGATATGGATATGACTGTAGACATTGATTTTTTTGTAGTAGCTACTTCTCTCCTTGTTGCGGGAGAAAATTGGTCTAAAAATAATCATTGTGTGAAATTCCCTGGAAGAAAATTCTTTTCAGTAAATACTATGTATATCATGCAAAAGGTATGCCAATTTCCTCTTTGAACCGAAATGGTGTAATTTAGTGCTTTTGTTTCATCGGTATGTTACTTGTGAAGTGCGATACAATATGGTTTTTATTTATCATATAATGTTGCTAATGGATTTTATCAAACATAAACTTAATTTTCCATTTTATTTGTATAAAATACTAACTAAAATGTCCCACACATACTAGTCACACTACAAGAACTCAGAAAGATCACTCTTTCATCACAATCTCATATGTATTCTGGTTAGACACCAGTTTGCTAAGTCAGGGGATGAATGGGATAGTTTCCTAGATCGAAATGGTTTTGAGAAACACCAATTACTTGAGTATTATGATTCCTCACGTCTTTGTGTGCCCGATCCTCCTTTGGATAGTTAGTTTTAGTCACCATCTCATAATTCATTACAAAATGATTGTGAAGAATCATTTCATGAAGCAGACCCTTGTGTTTCAAATGATAGTAGGGTTGAAACCCTAAGACCTAGGGCCTATTCGCTTAACTAGAAGCATGGCCAAGGGTACCATTGTCCAACATATGGAATTAAAATAGGAATTTAGGGATAAAATAGAGGTGAAACCCTCTAGGGCAAGTATTCAACCTGAACCTATACCTACAAAACCTACACATGAAGAAGAGTTCAATTAAGCATAAAAAAATCATCAATCTAAGGTTAAGATTAAATAAATTCAGAGGAAAATTTCTTGAGCAAGATGAAACAAGAATATGAATGCTCTTGTAAAGGAATTTTTTGTCAATTTGGAAGTTCCTATTGAGCCTTCATTAAATAAGACCAAAACTTAGGCTAAAGATTGTGTAGATGATGGAAAATTTAAGCCCGATGTCAATAACAACACCGAAAAGACTCCTTAGAGTCCTTCTAATTCGAACCATGCTTTTGTGGACCTATACTGGCAACAAAAATTCCTTTTTACTATTCCATACTTGAAAGGTCATATTGATTAGTTATTTCAAGAGAATGAACAACTCAGAGCTTCATTTCAAGCTAGGGAAAAACTCCTCAACATTGAAAATAAATCTTAGTCTAAAGATACACATATTATCATCAAGTCATAGAAGGTCAAAGTAGTTATATATCCTGATATAGATGACCCCGATCCTAATAATTAATGATTTTATTTTTATCTATGATCGATATATTTGAAGTTTTCGAGGTATGTGTCTATTTGATTTGTCTTACTAAATTTAAAAAGGGTAGCTACAAAATCCTTTATTATGTAGCAACCTTATCTTGTTGTCATTGTGATGTTTAATAATGGTTTGTTTGTTGCAATAGGTCCTTCATCATTATTGAATGTTGGATTTGGATCCTACAAAGGAGGATATGTTTGATCAATGTGTACCTGTTGCGAGTTGTGCATGGATGCCTTGCTAGTAATTTGTCTTCTTCTTTTACCTTTTACAATTTGACCAAGAGGCCAAGTAAATAGTTTGAATTATTTTTGTAACAGAGGGTTAGATACTTTTTAGGATTATTTTTGGATACAATGAGATCTCTCGACCTGTATATAAAATCTATATTTTTTATAATATGGGGGGTTACCTGTAGTACTATAGGGAGAAATTTTGGAGAAAAAAAATGCTCTTTAAGTTTATGTGACTATGGAATATTTTTGACTTACACTCTGAATTTTCAAGACTTGGTTTTATTCAGTTGACTACTTATTGTGTCTTCAATCATTCCATAGTCATTGGTTATTATTGTCTTATGGATTCCATGCAAATTGATTTCCTGGAATACAACATACAACAATTTACTGTTTGTGTGATTTTATTCCATAACCAGTTAACAATTTCATCACATTTATTTTCTGTACTATTATTGATTCAATTTGTATAGGTTCTTATGCGACCAATATCACTCTCCAGTGACTTGTGTCCTCAGATCCGTAATTGATCTGGGAATATATCTGGTCTAGGTTCTTGTGGTTTTATTCCAGAAATTTAAAACTTAGATAATGTCATCTTTCTCATACGAGTTGAAGTAATGTTTATTCTGTAGCGATTTCTAATTTCATATGTATATTTCGATTACTTGCTTATTGGTTTGATTCATAAACAAGTAATTGAATGGTTATCCTTTTTATGATATTTGTAGAGTTTTCCTTTATATGCACCTCGATTGAGAAGTAGGAATTTTAATGCATTAGTTATTTATTTCATTTATTTTTTATGTCAATATTAAAACAAACACAATTTGATCTGCGTTTGTTTAAAGGAAAATGGATTTGAATTTTAGTAGTTACCCATATTTTCACTATTTGCATTAAGGATTAGTTCATTTGTAATTTCAATTTATAATTTCATTTATAAATTTAAATTATATTATATTATCTCAATATTTCTATAGAAACAATTATATATATATATATATATATATATATATATATATATATATATATAAATAGTATATATAAATTAGAATTAGTTAGCATAAGGAAATATATAGTCTTTTACTTCTAATAAATATAGTAAGTCTTGACTGTTTTATTTCTATTATTTCATTTTTATCGATAATTTGATATTTTTATTATTATTATATTTTATTAGTCATTAAATATTAGTTTTATGCATAAATAGAAATAGTTTAGGTTTTATTAAATAGTATAGGTTAGGATTAGTTTCCCCCTGTTAGTGTCTTCCAGTTCTGCCAATTACCAGTGATCAAATGTGCTCTTACAAGGTTTGGTTAGGGTATTAACTCAAACTTTTATGGTTTCAGTAGGTATTCAAATAAAAATCTGGTCATTGGCTAGTATGACTAGGTGTGTTACTTCTCCTTCTAGTCCATGTTTTGGTCTTGCCATCATTCATTTTGATGAGTCACCACTGAAATGTCTCCATTACCATCTCTGTCACATCACCATGGTCATCATTCAGCTCATTACATGTAGTGTCACCATTAGATCTTAGGCTCAAAATCATAAAATCAGTCATTTCACCATCAAATCCAGCATTGAAGGAGTAGTAATATTGGAAAATGTTCAATAAAGGTTTCAAAAGTGTATTTTAATTCCTTTCATCATGTAATATATTTCACAAGGTTATAAAGTTGCAGTTTTAAATGAAAATGTATAAAAAACATGTGGTGGGGCCACTGTGACCACTATGAAGAGAATTCGATTTCCAAAATCTACAAAGGACCATACAATCATTTCTTTCACTCATTCCATTGGCATTGAGCACTAACTCACTAGTAAAGACTATCATAGCACAACAAGAATTTAAGGACACTCTAAAAAGGTGATTGTCACCCTCTCTAGGCAACCACGCTGTGTTTCAAGCCAACCACGCTGCGTTTTTCACCCTTCGCTATGTTTTCACTTCTAGAGGCAAAAAATTCATCTTCAAGGGTTTTCAGTGGCAATTGAGGATTCCATCAGCCTGCTGACAAGTAAGTTGAAGTTCTTGCCACCTCCTATCAACATTTATTTCATCATTCCAGTGGTGAAAACATCCCATAGTCCCCACGCTACGTTTTTGGTGGGTGAGCTCCATATTTTGAGTTGCAAGAAAAAATACCTAATTCACTACATATTCCCCACACCCAAATACATTTCCCACAGTCCCCACACTACGTTTTTGGTGGGTGATCTCCATAGTTTGAGTTGCAAGAAAAAATACCTAATTGAATACATATTCTACCCTTCCCCACACCCAAATGCGTTTCCCACAACCCTCTCACCCTTATTTCGCTAACCCTTACACCTAACCCTAGCTCCTACGTTGCATTTTTTGGGAAGTTTTATTGTTAGGACCGTGTTTTAATTCCCTACACTGATCCCTGCACTCTTTTTTTCATTCTCCACCTCCCTAAGCTTCCTAATAGACCTATCTACCTCCCATAATTTTCATACCCACATATCTTGTCCCTAATCCCTTCATCCCTTCACCTACTTCCCATTTATTTTACTAGGGTTTTGCTTTTCAATTGTAAACAATGGAGGGAGGAAAGAAACCATACAACAAAGGAGGAAAAGTGTCAAGGTTTGAGCCACTTAACACTTAGGAGTTGATGTCTTCATCATTAGCCAAACAATGTTTTCAAAATGTAGGATTTTTAGGGTTTTGTGAGAAAATCCAACAAGTGGGATATCATGCCAAGTTAACAAGCTTGTTTGCCACAAATATATGGAGAGATAAGGTCACCATTGCAGGAGTGAGTTTTACAATTTCCACTAAGGCCATAGCCACAGCTACAGGGATACCAAACAATGGATAAAAGTGGTTCAAGAACTCAGACTTGGACGTTCAAAATTACAGAGATTTCATTAAAAGTCATTATAAAGATGCCATCAAGAAATTTTTTCCTTTTGGACAGTTGCTTGACAAGTTTTCTCCCTTGACGAAGGCCATAATGAGTTATTTCACATGTGAGGGTAGATTCTCAAGGTTGTACAAATATCATGTCATATTTTTAATTCATTTCATAGGTGTAAAAACTCTCAACCGACCCTACTATCTCTACAAAAGCTTGGCTAAAATGGTAGAGAAAGTGTAGCATAAAGAGAGTGATCACCAAGCTAGTCTTTTCTACCATGGCCTCATCAAAACCAATGTCTCACACCAAATTACACAAATGAAAATATCTTGGGAGAAATTCATTCAGTTCACTGTCTTTTCCCCCCTGCTAGTCAGCCTACTAGCCAAAGTACATCATCAAAAACATCCAAGCCAAGGGAGGTTGGCTTATCTATCAGAAGTTCAGTCAAGAGGACACCTAGGGTTGAGGTGAATCAAACATATCAAAGAGGAAAGAGGGTTGTGTTTGCTCCAAATATTCTTGAAAGGGCCAAGCCTACACCAAGTGAGCAAGAAACATCATCACAGCATGAGGCACCATTGCAAGATGAGGAGCCATTCCATCTTGAGATTGACATGGAAGATTTGGAGGTGAATGAAGAGAACAAAAAATAGAGCAGATAATCATGGAGAAGGAGGCTGATATTAGAGATCTCAAGAACAGTTTTTCAAAGACATATTTCTTGGTCTCATTCTTGTAGTAGGAGAACATGCAATTAAAGGCAAATCAACGGATCTTGAACAAAACCAAAGCAGATTTGAGGAAAGATGATGCCAAAGGTAAAGCAGTGGTTGAGATTGATAATTCATAGGATCAAGAAGAGTAGGTTAGAAAAAGAAGACATAGAACAAGAGGCTTCAAGAGGGCTCTTCAGCAGCAAAGAGAACAATCTCCACCAAAATATCAAATGACTGTTGATGACCTAATTGCAGCAGAAATTAATCAAGATAGGGAGTTTTGGCTTGATAAGGTGACTTTAAACTTGGAGAAAATTCTCAATAGGGAAAACAGAAAAAATAACCTACAAAGACACATGGATATGCATTATTATACAAGGAACAAGATCTTCCAAGTTAGAATCAAGCATTTGAAGAAAATGTTGAAAGAAAACCTAATGAGGCTAAAAGAGACGGATATGCTTGATTTGATAGATGAGGCCTCTCTCATGGCCGAACACATCCTTATTTCACTTCAAGGAGCAAGTTTGGAATAATTTTGAGCAAATTTGGAAATTTTTTGACAAATTTAGAAGTTTTTGGGCATTTTGGCAAGTTTGCACAGTTTTGATCCAAAAGGGTAGTGAGCCTCACACTGCGTTTTTTTTTGGGGCATCCAAATGATAAATTTTTTACATTTATGGATTGATTCTGACCTTTACATCAACTTCAACTATTGGGAGATCCATTTCAACACATTTTGGTGAGTGAAAAGGTAAAAAAGATACCAAAAAATCACCTTTCTGCCTGTTTTTTCAGAGGCACACTGCACTTTTGGAGTAGTTGTGGGAGAATTGAGTTTTAGAGGTCTTAGGGTAGTTATTTTTTAGTTTTTGAGGGTTCTATGGTGTAGTAGATAGGAAGATATTTCTCCAACATCTTTCAGATCTATATTTGGATCATGGGAACTCCTCCAAAATCCTCTTACACCTAACACGCTGCACTTTTTCCTAGAAATCTATTTTATCAGTTTTGTCAGTCAAACTCAATTTCTCTTGATGTAATTACTCATTTATGATGTTGTCATGATGTAATCAATGGTAAATATTTTTTTAAAGTAAAAATTAGGTATATTCATGCTTGTAAATTCTTTTCAAGGTCAAATGTATCAATTTTTCTATTTTGAAGAGAGTTTCTTAACCTCCCTAGTCATTAGGTTTTTGTCGAGGAATTCATGTAAACTATTCCTACACTCTAGGATTCAACCCCTGAGAAAGGGGAAGTTGTTTTTGGGTGTATAAGTATGGATTTTTCAGTCATTTTATGGTTGGAAATCAAAGGGTGGAACTCTTGTAGCTTGTACTTCATCTTTTTATACAAGAAATCAAACGACCAGTTTCATATATTATTTAGGAATTCTTGTATTGTGAGTTTGTGATGTTGTTTTCTCTTTGTTATAATTTTATATGAATGATATAATTGTATCCTTACCATATATTTGATGTTCAGTGATTTTCCTAAGAGGTTATAAGAATAATTATTTTCATTAAAGCTCTGTTTTGTTAGGAATCTAATTTTGTGTAATTCATCTTCCTGATTAATGAATTCATGGCATACATGCTCATTCTGATCTTATAGCTTATTTAGCCCTACACTACACTGACTAATCCTTAAGCCATCACAAAATCATAAATACATTTCTCCTCCATACCTCTTGTAGTTGTGACCTTTGATACTTTGACCTAGTTATCTGATTTTCATCCCTGATCCAACAAAAAACCATAAATATTTCAAAACCCTAGAGCTGAGCTATCTAGCCTAAAATCCACTCTTGCACCAGTCAGGTCCTTGGCTATGTTTTTCATAGAGAGAGCCCTCCCTGGTTTAGTAGGGCTAGCTACCAAACTAAAAGCTTGGTTTGAAGTTACCTCCATTGATATCCTTTCAGCTTTGGGACATTGTGGAGGCTAACACCCCCATTGTTATTCTTTGCAAGAGGAGGAATACAAAGGCTAACAGAGCCTTAAAACCCGTCGAAAGTGACCACACCAAGCAACTAGGGCTATTTAAAGAGCTATGGTTTGGGTAACTTTTCCCTTGTTGACTAGGGTGCATAAGACATGCATCAATAGGTGTTAAGGATTAGGGGGATAAGATCTTAGGGGTTAGGGATTAAAAGGTTAGGGGTTAATGGTTTAGAGGTTACCTAAGGATGGGTTAATGATATATATATATATATATATATACGAGTTTTAAATATTTTTATGTGGATATGTACAATTAAAATTTATAATTTTTAAAATTTAATAAATATATTTAATAAAAGTTACATTATAGTACACATTTTCTTAAATAATAAAAAAATATTATTTCTAATAAAAACTAATTAATCTTCCTTTCCAAAGTCTATATATATATATATATATATAGTTGTGTTTGTGATTTAAAATTTTTAAATGTATTTGTATAATTATAATTTTTTTTTTATAAATACTAAATTTGAAACAATATCCATGAAAAAAATTACCTAAAATGTATCATAAAATTACGTCTTTAAAAATCTTAAGATATTCATATTATAAAAGATTCAACTTCAAATCATAAGTTAGGGTTAGTTGTTAATAGGTTAAGAGGTTAGGGGATAATAGGCTATGGTTTATGTTAGGTTTAGTGGGTTTAGGGCCTAGGAGATTTAGAGGTTAATGGAGTTTCAGGGAGTAGGGATTAAGGGTTAGGGGTTTAAGGGATTAATTAGGGGGAATGGGGTTAAGTTGTTAAATATTAGGGGGATTATAGGGTATAAGGGGTTAGTGGCTAGGACAAATTAAATGGTTAGGGCCAGTTAATGGTTTATAGTTTAGGGGTGGGTTAACGGCTAGGGATTATTGGGAAAGTTGCCATTGACTTAACAACCCACATTGTCACCAAGTGAAAACAAGGAATAATATGACATAAATATGAAGGCGAAATACGAATAGGTTATTTTTTTTGGTTTTGAAAACATATCTCACAAAGTGTCTCTCTCTCTACATGTCAAGAGAAGTAGCATTTTTCCTAAATTGTTTCAGCGTATTCCATAACATCTTGATAAATTTACAAGTTTCATCATTGATCTTTTTTTTTTGTTTCTCTCTCTCTCACCTAAGCTAATTAATCCATCTATACTACTAACTCCTAATTATACCTAACACTTTAATGCCAACAACCTCGTAACCCATAATGCGTTAACAGATAATCCCTCAACTCTAAACCCCTTATAAATTAAACCGGGGTCTCCAATTAGTTGGGCCAGGGAAAGTTTCCATCCACACCAAACTTGTGGTCTCCAAGTGAAATCACGAAAGAATATGACATAATGATGAAGGAGAAATAAGATAGGTTGTTTTTGCTGGTTTCGAGTATATACCTCATAAAGTGTATCTCTTTCTACATATTAATAAAAATAACAAATTTCTTATATTTTTTCAACATATTCATAAACATATTGATAAATTGCGCAAGCTTCATCATTGATTTGTTGTCTTTGTTTCTCACTCTCACCTAATATGTCTTTGTCGTTGTCTTTGTTTTCCTAAATTATATTTTTAAACATTTGTATGGTATAAATACTTGTTATATACACTAATATTACTTGATTGTTTGTAATTATAAAGAAATAGTGCCCTAGGGAACTACACATGGATCAAGATGGCGTGGCTGTTATACAAGCGACTATTCATGAACATGGATCGAACGTTGAAGATCAAGTTAATGATCCCGTGGAATAAGATTGATGATGCTAATAACAAAATTGGATAAGAGGGGACAAATATATTGATCGAGGCTAATGTTGGAATGGATGGTGATGATGACCAACTAGATGGTGTTTTTTTATAGACCTCTAATTGAGAAGGAAATATAACTTCTTTATGAAGGCTCCAAAACAAGTATTCTTTCTGCGATATTTTTGTTGGTGAACTTAAAGGTTATGAATGGTTTTTTAGACACTTGTGTCACACAAATCCTAAGGTATGTAATATATTATATGACATTTAGTACATGATGATAAATGTTTTATTTTTTCCTCTATTTTTTTGGTAGTTAATCACTTGTAAAATTTATGCAATATGTATGATTAATATTATTTACATTAAGTAGTATTGATTTTTTAATTATGATGTATATTTTTAGGTGAATTTATGTTACCATCATAAAATATTTTACCTTGCACATACTGAAATTTACATTCCATTTGAAAGATATTGGAATGGAGTATCAAGATATTCATACATGTCTTGATGATCACATTCCATATTATGGAGAACATGAGTTGAAAGAAGAATTCAAAAAATGTCAAATTAGTAGATATTTAACCGATCAAACAACAAAAAATGTGCTTCGCAAGGTTCTTCATTTTATTTCCATAATTTCACGTTAATAGCAATTGATCAGGTGTAAAACCATAGCATAATTTATTGATTACCATTCAAAGAACATAAGTAAATATGGTGTTATTTGAATTCCTTTAGATGGATCTAAATTTAAGAAGATAGAGGAAATATGGCCACATTTTAAAGATAAACCTTGTAATCTTAGGCTGTCATCGACAGTTAACGGTGTCAATCCATTTGGAGAGCTCAAATCTACTTGGTGTGGCATGTTTTTTTTATCAACAATAAAATTCCTCCATGGATGTCAATAAAGAGGGAGCACATAATGCTGGAAATGATTGTTCTAGGTATTTGTTTGGATTTTTTTTTCAACATGGTAACATCTCATTTGTCTTGTTTTTCATAAATATGTCTTATATATTTGAGATGTTTTTATTTATCGATATATGTAGTAATTAAGCATTCTACGTTCAATTGATTAGGTAAGTACTAAGTCAAATATATGAATGTATATAATGAGCCTCCTATCGACGAGTTACTAGATTTATGGACTTGGGTATCACTATATATGATATCTATATACGAGTAGGTGCACAAAGGGAATTTCAATTCCATGTAATGCTTGTATGGACAATTCATGATGCCCCAAGGCTAACACTTTGATAATGTTTTATATTATGAATTATTTTCATGCATCATTTTTAAATAAAATACGTCAAATAATTCATATTATCTAATCCATCTCTTGCAGGTCTTCAAACAAAGGGTAAATTTGCATGTCCATTTTGTGGTCCTAAGATTCGACGTTCTATACGTTTAGGAAAGGAAGTATTTGATGAGTACACACACTTCCTCTCTAATAACCATATGCCATTCGAAGTACCAAAAAACATGGTTTCAATTGGAAAGAAGAGATTGGATTAAAACCATGAAGAATGACACCTCTTCTATGGAAATTGCAATATAATAGAATTAATTTTCAAGGTATGGATGGAAAAATTGATTATGTATCATACATGAAATGTTTTGAATATTTTATATCTTTATGAAATTTTTTTCATTGTACTAATTGACAAGCATTGTTATAGTATCTTTAATTATGCTTCACCTTTAAGGTCGTGATCCTGAAGGAAGTAATAATGGGGTTCTTCCATAAGTAATAAATTGTTTTCCCGTACAATTCAGTAGGCTCCCCAACTATGAGCACCTATAAATTATTCATTCATTTGATAGAAATCTCATTAGGAAGAATGTAACAAAGGAAAAATTGTAAAAATTTGTAATAACATCAAGGAGGCCAATCATTCAATTCAAATTGTGATTCATTCAAATAGCGATGGAGACAAAAATATAAGTTCCCTTCCATTGTTATTAATCGAGAAACAAATAAAGGATATACAAGAGGTCATTGAAAAAATAAAATTTCCCACTACATTTTCTTCACACATAAAGAATATCCTAACAAAGAAAGGTGAATTAGGTGGGGTAGAACTCATGATTGGCATACCTTGATGAAGGTAATTATTTTGGTGCATATATTTTTATATTGGAGAAACATCTTGTTAGTTTTTTTTTTTTCTATTAATTTAGGAATAAATAATGATTCATTTCCTTTTTTTGTTACAATATGTTCTATCTCTATCTCTCCTAGACAAATTTGAAAACAATTTCAAACAAGTTATATATCATCTCGGAAAATAATTGTGGTGGTGATTGACAAGTTGAGAAAGGTGGATCACTTTTTAGCAGTTAAATCCACCAATTCGATAAGTGAAGTGGCTCAAATATTCATAAAGGAGATTGTGAGGTTGCATGGAGTTCCCAAGAAAATGATTTCAGATATAGATGCCAAGTTCACTTCCAAGTTCTGGAAGGAACTATTTGCAGGATTGGGGACAAAGTTGGATTTTGGTACAACTCATCATCCACGGACAGATGGGAAAATAAATAGGACACGTAGAATCCTGGAAGAAAGGTTGGGGATTTATGTGATGCACCAAATAATGAAGTGGGAACAATATCTTCCACTCGTAGATTTTTCATACAAAAATGGGTACCAAGAGTATTTAAAGATGAGCCCATTTGAGGCATTGTATGGAAGGAGTTGTAATACTCTTATAAGCTAGAGTGATCCAGTAAAAAAGGTCCTTATTGGGCCTGATATAATAAAAGAGATGAGAAAAAAACGCAGATCATCAAGAAGTAATGTATGCATAATCGTGTCCAAAAGTCACCCATATACTCGATCATAAATTCAAAAATGTGGAACCATGAGGCTGAAATGTCAAAAAAAAAATTCTATCCACTTCTCCTACCAATACTTGTTCTGCAAAGAACCTAGGTCATAAATCCACCCCGGAATCAGTGAAAAATTCCACAACTTCTATTTCAGAAGGAATTAGAGATAAACAACAATTAGATGCAATGGAGCCCTGCTTCTCCATGGAACAATTTCTAGCAGGGTCTAAAAACAATTCATTTCGTATACAAATTCTGACACAAATGGTGGATGTTTGATAGGGATTTTCATATTGCATATTTTGATGGTGCATGCTCATATAGTGGATGTTTTGACCAGGATATTTTGATGGTATTTTATTTTGACATGTCAGGGCCTCATGGTTCCACAATTTTTACTTTGTGTTAAAATATTTATGTGAAAGAAGATGAATTACTTTTAGACTGTGTTGGAAATTGTTCCATGGAGAAGCAGGGCTCCATTACATATAATCATTTTTTATCTCTAATTCCTTCTCTAGAAGAAGTTTTGGAATTTGGAACTCATTCTAGGGTGTCATTATGACCGAGGTTCTTTGTAGAACAAGTATTTTTAGGAGAAATGGATAGAGAACGAGGTCCAACAAACATGATAGTTGAGGGAGTGGTACAATTTTCATGAACATGACTCAAAGTGATTGGAGAAGGGATTCCCTTTGAATTAAAATTAGTATTAGGTCTCCCAAGAGGTGAAGAGGAAGGTGAATATTAGGTCTCCCAAGAATTATTATCACATTCAGGAAAATTTTGAATAGGGTTCTAACCATCATGGGAATTTACCGGTTTGCTGGTAGGATAAGGCTCTGGTATTTCCTGTATGTTGGGATGAGGCCTAAGAGATGGATCCAAACTATTTTGATAGACAAGAGGGATACATGAAAAATTTGGAGACCATAAGTTAAGATGACCTGTGGTTTCCAACTGATGGAACTCATAGATTCAACATTAAAATGGATAGAAAAGTGATTTTTTTTTTCTTCTAAAATCCCATAAGATTGGTGTTCTACTCCTTATTCCTTGGCATATGCATTTTCCTTGAGAACTTGAGATCATCTCTATAAATAATCAAAATAATTAGTCATAATTTCAATACAGGTGAAGCAATCGACTACTCATTTCACTTTAAAATTACTACAAATTAATTGTACTTAATCAAAGGCAGTCACTTCTCATGTGTTTCTAGGAGGAAGAACCAAAAATAAGATTACAAGGAGATTGAGTGAAATATAGGAGGAATATTCAAACCCAAATCTCAATGTTGTTACCATAGGGAAACATATTCTTTTATAAGCAATTTATTTGTTCTTGTTTAGTTAGGGTCATGCCATGATATAGGAATTTTTTCTTAACAATGGGTTATAACCTATGCATTTTGTTTTCATTTGTTTCAACTCTGATAACTTCAGTTGCAATTTCATTCAAAGAGGGTTCCCAAACTTATCATTTTTTTCTGAGAAGCAATTAAACCAAATTAGGGTTTGAGCACAAGTTCCATGACTATATAGAGTCTAGGTTTTATTCTTATGAAAGTAACAAAAAATGTCGAGAAGGAAAATTGCATGCAAAAATTATTGAAATAAATGGAAAAATAGAATGATTTGCATGCAAGTGTTTGACCAGGTTGTTCGTGTCTGGATATGAACAAGATTCAATCCTTTTTCCACATAAATTATCAACCCAAGGGCGTTAGTTATTTCAAGACTAACGGCAAAGTATATACAGATACAAGCACATGGTTTGTTGTAAATCACAGGTTTAATCTATAACACAAGTACCATTGTAACAACAATAAATGAACTGCAGAAATAAAAAGCATCCATAGCAATTAACGTGACTGTAACAACAATTGAATAATCACACAAAACACAGTACTGCAAGAAAAGAAAGAATAACACAGCACCTGATCACAAGAGTGGGCCCAACTCTTGGTTCAGGGCTGCGGAAACTCAAATATTACAGGAGAAACAACGAGCTGTTGTATATTCAATTAATAATAGAAATATTAATTACAAAATCTGTATATGTGTGAAGGTCTCCTGATTAACAGCCTATAGGCTTCTTTATACCATAGTTATAAAATCCCCAATTCCTCCCAACGACTCCATTGTTACAACGACAACTGGATTGCCCAGCAAGAAACCGTAAGAAAGGTCAAGAGAGCACCGATACACCCATGGCTGTCATGCTGTAGCAGCAAATAAGGGAGATGCTGGAAATGATGGGTTGTGCCTTGACTTGCGGCCGCGACGTGCCTGTTGTAGCCAAATCTGAAGAAATATAGGAGTTAATACACAAAAAGGTAAAAAATCCATGACAAGTACGTCATTAATAAAATATCCCATAAAAGATAGGAAGAAGGGTTTTACCTCATGCTTTTAAGATAAATAATGGCACAAAGAGATAGAAAGGTAGGGTAAGAATGAGAGAAGAAAGTATACAAATCCAGTGCCCAACATCTCCCCCCAACTGATCTATTTGCATGTCCTCGTGCAGCTCGTCGTCTCCTCAGGTCTAGATTGGACCGACTCTGATCGACATGAAGCTGTGGGAGGTCATATTCCACAACCATCTCTGTTCCTGGTGGCTTGTATCCTTCTATCAAAACAATGTCTTTCCACCAGTCGAGTTCAACATTATAAGCAGGAGTATACTGTTCAGCTGGCAGCCATAAAAGGGGAAATCGAAATATCAATCCCATCCATCTAACCCCACATGTATGAATACATGCCACATAACGCGACATTATTTCTAAGGCACGTGCAAATTTAGGTGCCCCAAATGGTTCTCTTCCCCTGACGGCTGAAGAAGACAACATCCATCTTTTCTGACAACTGTCCAGGGCTTCCTTGTGAAATGTCGTAATCTGGCCAACACACAGGTCAGCACACCACTTCTGAGTTTCCGTCATGTGTTCCTTACGACCCTCAATCTGTAGAAAGGTATAATTCTTATTGTAAATATTCGAGGATTTACCATGCTCTCTTCTCACCATTAATGGCTTTCTGGCTTGATTTTCTTCAAATGTATCCTAGGCCTTTCTCCATTTAATCTGATTGATGGTATAGGAGGTGAAAGCCCTTAAGTGGATGTCCCCCACGAACGAAACGGGGTTAAAGGACTGATCGTGCTTTAAATAATACCCATGCATGTAGAGCTCACACATTAAGTGTTGTCCTATAACATCATGAATTTTTAAAATATAGAGAAATTGAACGGGGTCCTCTATTTCATACCAAATCTCCTTATATATACGTTCAAGACAAAAGAAAAGAAATTGTTCCTGAAGGAATAAGGCATAGCTATGTGCAGGGGGTCTATAGGCCATTACCTGTTGTGCTAAGGAGGACATCTTCTCCTTATTTGTCTTTAGCAACTGAACTTTTTCTTCCAACTCTTCTATCCTAGCCTTCTGTTTGGCCTGCTTCAGCTAAGCCTTGTATAAATTATCTATGTACCCTGTAACGACTCCAGTAGCCTATTCTCAAACCCTAGCTATTTCTTTCTTGTGGTTTCTCGCTGCAGACTACCATTTTTGAATTTCGACGGCCAATACAAATTCTCGACCTTTAAAAAATTCTTCGATTGGGCCGGTCTGGGTAGCCGTAGTGGAGACTTCAATCTTTGACTTTATTGCCCTCCATTTGTAGATTTTTACCTTCCTTTTTAAACGTGAAAATTGCTTCTTCAAACTCTGAACCTCTCTTTTCAGTCTCATGGTTTCACTGAATTGTAGCTGGTACCTCTTTTGAGAGGTAACCTTCTTTTCTCGCACTGTTCGACCCATTCCTGTTTAATAGTGAATTCAGGTTCTGGACCTATGATAGGCTCAGAAGGCGACGAAATGTTGCTGGAATCTTCTCTAGATTCTTTCGTCAAACCCTCTTGGCCGGGCCCCCGACCCACATGTCCTTATTCTTATCCATTTCTTCCGGAAACTTCTGTTGTTTGGCTGGAAAATTCATTGACCCCTCTGTGTTCCGATACAGGAACTATGTCTTCCTATTGAAACTCCAATTTTTCTAGTTCAGTAGTGTCTGGGCCAACCTTGGTCATGTCAACAAATTTTAATACCGGGGGAATAGCGACTTCTTCCACTAACCGTTTGGGCGAGCAAAATTCCCTTGCCCCTCTGGGCATCATGGACTGGAACGGAGAATAGGGAACAAACCCCTCATCATCATTCCCAGGTTGGACCGGGACTTCATGCATTACTACCTCAACCGGAGTCGATGTTGGTTCTTGTGGAGCAGCATTGATTTCGTGGCTCAATTCGATTCTTTCCTCTTGCCCTTTCTTATCACTTCTTCTTCATGGGTTGATATTGGTTCTTGTGGAACAGTATCGACCACCTGACTCATTCCTTCTTTAGCCTTTTTTTCCCAAGGAATCACCTTTGTTTTCACAGTTGGTACCAATTCTTGAGGTCCAACATCGATTCCGCGGGCTGACTCCTCCTGTTCCAGCCGAATTGGGGGTGGTTCTTGTGTGGCACCCCCAACTGTATCAACATCCTTTTTTATCTGAGCAGGTGATGTTGTTTCTTTCGAAACATCATCACTTGCCATTTCTCTGTCCACAATTCCATCCCTTTGTTCTTCATTGGCAAAGGCTGCCAACTGTATCACAATATCAATTTCCTGCATAATGTCCATAATCCCTTCCTCTGTGGGTTCCTCGAGCGAAGCTGGTTCTCGTGTGACAGCCTCGTATGTGCCACTAATCAACTCTTCCATTCTTATTTCCTCTTTCGTGGCTTTTTACAGCGAGGCTGGTTCTTGTGTGACAGCCTTGGCTGCGTTGCCGATTACTTCCTCCATACTCATTTCTTCAGGTTCCTCCTGATCAATCATCATCTCCTCTTCCTAAGGTTCTTCCTGATCAATCTCTATTTCCATTTCCTCGGGTTCCTCTTGATCAATTTCCTTTGAATGTTCTTCTTCCACCTGACCATCTGGAGAGGCTGGCTCTTCTTCTCTAGCAGCAATCATAGCTGCTATTGCTTCTTCTGAGGATCCTTAGAGTTCCACCCAAGAAACCCGCAGCCTGCCTATTGCATGCACGACCAATAATCGCACCAATCCATGGTTAGAAAGTATTGCCATCATCCGACAGGAGTGCCGAGCAGACTGTTCCATATGTTGCAGTTGTTTCAATAGAAAAAAATGGCATGTTTAGGTCATGCACCTGATTCTGTGGAAATCGAAGGTGCATTAGAATTTTAAAGTGATAGTTGAACAGAGATGAGGCCCGACCCTCACAGGTAATGTATTTGATTACGAAACATGCAACTTCGTTCCAAGGATACAGTACAGTTCTGCGCTCGTATCCCCTGCCCAATTGAACTACACTTTCTCCTTCTTGCAAAAAAAATTTGAGGAACTTCGGGAGAGAAACCTTCTGAGCAAACCATTGCTGCCCCTGCTATCTCAGCCCGCTAACCTCTGCAATTAATTCCTATGTAACAGGAAATTCTAGACCTCTAACCCACGAATTATTCTCCTCTAAATTAAGTGTGAATTCCATTGTGATACCTCCATCGAATCCCTGCAATCTGTCAAAGTAGACATCCCATCCCGCGTCGACAAAAATTTGCCAAACCTCTGGATTGCTACGAACTGAAACTGTGTTTTTAGGCTCATGCTACATAGCCAGCCCACCCATACTGTGGAGAGTTGTAGCAGCACTTCCTATAGCAACAGACCATTGAGCAAGGTGGTGGGTACCGAATTCGGAGGAACAACATAGTGAAAATGGATAGGTGGTAATGGTAAATACGGTTGGTAATTCTCGAAAATCGAGAAAAATCATAAAAGAGTATGGTAAGTGTGGTAGAATAGGAATAATAATTACTCATACAGGATGGATGAGACATTTTACGAATCCCAATAGGATTTAAATTATGATACCACATATTGATGTGATTCATAAGGTGTACCATGAGCGGGATGTCATTCTCAACTTATGGGGTAATTATTACACCGTCCTTAGCATGACGACACCCCTCCCACCCCCCCCCCCCTCCTCGACTTAAATTTTTGACGTATGCAGCATTAAAATATTCACATGGGATATTTAATTAAATCAGTAAAAGTCACATGGAGACGTACCTGATGGCCTACCTGGATGATGGGATGGTTTGTAGGGTGGCGACGGAGTAATGATGTGGATGGTGTAACAACATTGGTGTAACAACATCGATGTAACAACATCGGATTAACAACATCGGTGTAACAACATTGGTGTAACAACATTGGTGTAACAACGTCGGTGTAACATCGTCGGTGTAACAACATTGGTGTAACAACATCAGAGTAACAGCATTGGTGTAACAACATCGGTGTAACAACATCTGGTGTAACAGTAGCGGAGTAACAACATCGGTGTAACCAAGTAACAGCATCCAGTGTAGTAGCATCGGAGTAGCAGCAACCAAGTAACAACAACATGAGTAGCAGCAACCGAGTAACAACATCTGGTGTAGCAGCAACCAAGTAACAACATCCAGTGTAGCAGCATCGGAGTAGCAGCAACCAAGTAACAACAACATGAGTAGCAGCAACCGAGTAATAGCATCTAGTGTAGCAACATCAGAGTAGCAGCAACCAAGTAACAACAACATGAGTAGTAGCAACTGAGTAACACCATCTGGTGTAGCATTATCGGAGTAGCAGCAACCATGTAACAACAACATGATTAGCAGCAACCGAGTAATAGCATCTGGTATAGCAGCATCGGAGTAGCAGCAACAAAGTAACAAAAACATGAGTAGCAACAACTGAGTAACAACATCCGGTGTAGTAGCATTAGAGTAGCAGCAACCGAGTAACAGCAACATGAAAATTCCTTGATTTTTACTCCTTAGTCGTAGCTCCTGCAAAAAGACAAGAAAATAGAACAATTTTTTAAATTTATTTATATGTTTTTTTTTTTACAACAAGGGTGCAGAGATTCTCTACACTGATAATCTTCAAACCAGATTTCTCAGAGATTTGTTTAATAAAAGCATCTTTAGAGGCCGGCCGGTGGTATAATCTCAAGTGATGTCCATTGACTATAAAGGAAGTACGTGTATCGTCAATTGTGACTAGCCTAACTGTTCCATTATCAAATACAACATTCACCTCATAAGGTCCCATCCATTGAGTGCAAAGTTTTCCCTTAAAATCCTTAAAACGAGAGTCATAAAGTAGTGCCCAATCTCCACTTTGAAACACCTCGTTTCTGATAAACTTATCGTGCCATTTCGTTCTCTGCTGCTGAATAGCAATAGTTCACTGGATAGCCATTGAATGTATTTCATCAAGTTCATTAAGCTGAGCCAATCGATGTTTCTAGGCATTTGATAGATCTAAACAAACTTCCAGAGCTGTTCTGAGCGTGCTTATTTCAAATTCAATTGGAAACAACGGGATTTCCCATAAACCAACTCGAATGGTGAAAACCTGGTTGTATTCCACCATGTTGTTCTGTATGCCCATAGAGCCTATGGAAGTTTCTGAGCCCAATCCCAACGATGGTATGCCACAGTTTTTGTCAAAATATTTTCTAATGTCTTATTTGTGCTTTCCACTTGTCCATTCGCCTGGGGATGATATGGAGATGTCACTCTATGCTTGACCCCATATTTTTTCATGAGATTTGTTATCTTGTGTTATGTGAATTATGCTCCTACATCTAAAACAACCTCTCTTGGAGTACCGTACCGAGCAAAAATTTCTTCAAATACAAAATCTAAGACTACTTGCTCTGTTGTTTTCGCAACCGCTTTGGCTTCCACCCACTTAGTGACGTAATCAATACAAACCAAGATGTGGACTTTCTGTTGGGAGGGTGGGTTAAAGGGTCCAACGAAGTCAATAGCCCATTTCTAGAAAGGCTCGAGAACTAGTTGTGCCTGCAAAGGCATTTCATCCGCTCTACTGGGCTGCCCCATACGTTGGCAACTATCACAGCTCCTGACATAATTCTGAGAAGCATGAAAAATGGAAGGCCAGTAATATCCCATTTGTAGCACCTTATGGCCTGTTCTTTTGTCTGTGAAATGCCCTCCACAAGGGCCATCATGGGCAGCTTTCAATATTTCATAGATATCATCTTCAGGCACACAGCGCCAGATCTGCTTATCTTCTCCTGTATGAAAAAGGTACCCTGCCATCCAAGAATATCGGTCACTATGATGAATAATCTTTCGCTGTTCCCTATATGAAAAATGAGGAGGCACTTTCCCTGTAGCAAGATAGTTAGCAATATCTGCATACCACAAAGGTTTAGTATAGACAACAAAAAGATGTTCATCGGGGAAACTGTCTTCTATTGGTGTGCATTCATCATTGTTATCCATTCTAGATAGGAAATCAGCTACTACATTATCTTTTCCCGACTTATCTACTATTGTAATATCAAATTCTTGAAGCAATAGTAACCATCTCGTAATACGGCCAGGAGTAATGGGTTTATTCATCAAATACCTAATTGCTGCGTGATCAATATGGACAATTGTAGAGTACCCGGTGATGTAGTGCCAGAACTTATTAATAGCATAAATGACAGCTAAGAATTATTTTTCTGTCACCGTATAGTTTAGTTCAGTAGGAATTATATTCTTGCTGACGTAATAAATTGCATACGGTGTTTTATCTACCTGCCGTCCTAAAATAGCCCCTACCGCTATCTGAGAAGCATCAGTATGTATGTGAAATGGTAATTCCCAATCAGGTCCTCGAAGGATTGGGGTCATGCACACCAGCCCTTTAATTTTCATGAAGGCTGTCTCACAATCTTCGGTCCACAAAAATTCTGCATCTTTTGTTAGCAATTGAAATAGTAGATGTGCTATTTTAGCAAAATTTTCTATAAAGCGCCTATAATAACCAACACAACCAATAAAGATATGTACCTATTTGGGTGATTTGGGTACCGAAAAGTGTAATATTACCTCTACTTTAGTCGGATCAACTTGAATTCCAGCGGCTGAGAGAAAATGTCCCAATACTACTCCTTCTTCCCTCATCATATGGCATTTGACTATACTCAATGGTACATGGGTATTTTTACATCTTTTGAGTACCTTCTCCAAATTTTCCAATCCCTCCTCAAATGAATTCCCATATGGATTAAAATCATCCATATAGATTTTGACACTATCTCGACCAAATCAGAAAATATTCCCAAGGTTTCCCTCTGGAAGGTAGCAGGAGCATTACACAGGCCAAATGGAAGGACCCTATATGCAAAGGTTCCCCATGAGCATGTGAAAGTTGTCTTATCCCGGTCTTCCGGGGCTATCTAGATCTGGTTATATCTGTTGAATCCGTCTAGGAATGAAAATAACTTCTTTCCAGCCAAGGTGTCCAAGACTTGGTCAATGAATGGCAAAGGAAAATGGTCTTTTTGTGTTGCCTTATTTAATTCCCTGTAATCTACAAAGATCCACCATTTACCATTCTTTTTGGGAATGATAACTAGCGGGGATACCCATTGGCTATCTGAGATGGGATAAATGAATCCTACATCCAACAATTTTTGTAATTCTTCTTCAACAATATTTTTGAGAGCAGGATTCATCCTTCGTTGAGGTTGTCTTACAGGGCGAAAATCTTCCTTAATGTAAATATGATGAGTGCATAGGCTAGCAGGAATACCCTTCATGTCAGTATAATCCCAGGCAAAAGATTCTTGATGTTCTTGAAGGAATTTCAAAAGATTTTTGGTCTCAGATTCAGATAGGTTCGGGTTGATATTAAGTGTTTTCCCTGGTTCAATCTCGATTGGAATACTATCATGGAATGGGATCACAGGAATGTCTTCTATGTCATCCTCCAGTTCAATGTTTTCTTGTGTCTCACAGCTCATAGCAGATTCTAGAATATATTGAGTTCAGTCGGCAACATAACTGGAATCATTAATGAAGGCGTTATTAGCATCATCTTCAGTCTCTATTTTAAATCAAAGGGTCTGGCCAATAGTGAGAACTGGTCTAACATATTCATTTTTAGGTTCAGGATCTTCTGAAGGTAGAGGTTTCTGACTGGATGATGATTTTTCAGATGGGCTTGGTTTCGCAGGAGAATAAAGCTTGAGGTCCTTCGTAACTGTCCCATTTGATATGATCATATGTCTAGACCGACATCCTATGTAGCATCTGCAGTTGCCAACCAGGGTCTTCCTAGGATCAATGGGTGACCACCTACTAAAGATCGAGTCTACAATATAAGGAGGTCCACAGGGTAATGCCATGAGTCTACTGAAATGATCACATCCTATAATTTCCTTACTGGTTTAGTTGTGGATCTGTCTGCAAGTTTGAGGATAGTAGGGGTTGATTTAATGTTTCCAAGTCCTAATGTGTTCATTGTTTCAACAGTGATAATGTTAATGGAAGCTCCCAAATCCACCTGTACATTTTGGATTTCAATCCCATTAATTTGTACTGTTAGAATTGGGTTTCCAGGATCTTCGTATTTTACAGGCATGATCTTTCCTAACATGATATCGGATATTCTGCCCTTTACATGCACAGTTAATGGATCCTTAGGTTTTTTACCCGGTTTCTTTGAGTAGTATTCTTTCAGAGTTTTTGCATAAATAGGTACATCCCTCATGGCTTGTAAAAGGGGTATTTTAACAAAAATATTCTATAGTTCCCCTAGAAAATCAAATTATGCTTGAGGGTTTGGTTTGCTCAAGGTCAATCTTTCAGGATATGGGGGAAATGTTAAATGACCTTGATTAGGAACAACTTGGGGAAGTGTCTGGTTGATTACGTTTTGATCTGCATTCTCCCTCATTGTTCTTTGTTCTGGTTCTGTATCTTCACCGTCATGTTTTTCTGTAATAATGGGTGAAGTAGGTGCATTTACTACCCAGCCAGACCGTAGATTTATCTCATTGAGCCCTGTGGTAGAAATTGTGTAGGATGGAAGGTTCAGCGTATCTGTTTGTTGAACCCCTTTATTATTCAGATTTGGGTTGGGCTGGAGAGGAAGTTGAGGTCTAATGGCTGGGTTTCCTGGGGGCGCATTGGAAGGCAACTGAAGTTGTTGCTGAGGAATAGGCTGAGGAAAATGTCCAGTGCGAGGGGATCCACGCCAAGTCTGATTCCATGAAGAATTCAAACTGGCTTGAGGAAAAAATTGCTGCCAAGGGGGATACTGGTATTGAGGCCACATGGATGAAAATGGTGCAGATTGGGGACCCATACTAAAATTATGAAATACTGGGATGGGTCCTGAAACATACCTGGATTCATCGCTGGTGGTCGAGGTTGCCATGGCTTCTTCTGCCCCATGAAATATAGCTGGTCCACTGTGCTTTCCTTGCTTGATCCTTGGAAAACCGCTTTCAGCCTGGGCAAGAAAGGACATGCACTGGTCGCATGAGTTTGTTCACAGATTGTGCAGGCTTCCACCGTGTTCAGCGGGTATTCCTTCAAAGAGTGTTTCTTCCTACACTGAGGGTAAAATATGGCCATGTTTTTTTCCATCTCCATCTACTTCTGTTTTGCCTGTAAAGTGTCCATTTGGGCTGATAGCGTACTCAGGATATCGGTCCTTAGATTATCTAACAAATTCCCAATCTCTGCTTTTGTGACCCCTCCACCGGAGGTCTTTAATGACCGAATACCCTGTCCACTTCTTGCAGCCCCCCTTGAACATTTGATACAGTAATCATAGATAGTTTCGAAGTTTTCTTTTGAAATATCTCCTTTACCCACTATATTCAGGAGTTGCAGAGAGTCTTCCCTGAGTGTTGTGAGAATAATGATCTTTAGAATGTCCTTATCCAAGTCACTATGTCCAGATCTCTCCAGTATGTATTTAAATTGTTCTACACAGTCCTCCATATTTTCATCTTCCTTCTGTGCAAATTTAAATATTTCCTCCTTGATGTCACGAGACTTACAATAATCTTGGTATTTTTCCAAGAAGGCTTTCTTCATTTCTTCCCATGATGTAATCGTGCTTCCCCCTAAACCCATAAACCATCTCAGGGTTGTCCCTTTTAGGGTAGCAGGGAATATTTTCAATTTCTGAGCTTCAGTCATATAGTCGTATCCTTGAAAAACAATATCAAATTCAAAGAGGAACATATCAAGGTCTTCTGAAGAGAGCCCATGAAAACTAGGCAAGGCTGTCAAAGGTATGGGTCTCATTGGTGCATCACCTGTAATGTTTCCTATAGGAAAATCAATGGAGGAACTTACAGGTGCCATAAATATTTTCCAATACTCACTTGGAATTTCAATCGGTATCGCAGCCGGTATCTGGAGTGATTCAATCGAAGGTGGTCGCACCGCACTCCCCTGGTCCCTTGGTGACTCAAATTCCTTCAAAAATTCCTTTACCAGATCAGAGTCTCTTAACTCAGCAACAAGAATTTTCACAACGCTACCTTGGTCTCTTGGGGATGAAAAATCTTTTTGAGGTTCTTCTTTCCAGTTAGAATTTCTCAATTCTTCTGATCCCTTACTTGCCACTTCTTCCCCTTCTTCTGTTGATAAGGATTTCTCTTCCATTGTTACCTTGTTTATTAAATCTTCTATTGTAGAAAAAACATCTTTTGATACCGTGGATGGCACTGGTTGTTCCATAGACTTCCCTTCAGACTTCGTCTGAACCCTAACCCTAGCAGCAGCACAGGATGATGCCTCAGATCTAGATTTTTCAATAATTTCCTAAATATACGTCTTCCTTCCCAAATCCTTCCCTTTCTTTGGGGGTCTTCCTCTATCCCTCTTGTCCGGATATTTGTTCATACAAATTGTGGAGAGGGTTCATTAAAGAAAATCAATCAATAGCTCAAGACCTGAAGTAGGATAGATAACTTCCTCCCTGGGACAAGAGAAGAGATTCACAGAAAATAAAACAAAATAACAAAAGAAAATAAATCAGAGTTCAGGAATTGGAGAAGAGTAATAACAAACCCACGCCAGGACGAGAAATTGGCCCCTAGAAAGAAAAAAAGGAAATGAAAAAAAAAGGAAAGAAAAGCTGGACTATGCCTAGGACTTAGGGCAAGGTTTTACAAAACACCTTCCCCAAGACGAGGGTTTAATTTTTACAGAAAACAAAATGATACAATAAACAGGAAAGAAAGAAATCAAAAAGAGAATACAAGGCACTTATTCTTAGGGCTTGAAGCTGGGCAATAGATTCCCACCTCAAGACGAGAGATTGAATCTGAGATTTGCTGCAGATCCTGTTCTTGCACCTGTTAGCCTTCCTCGGCAACGACACCAAAATGTTGGTGTCTGGATATGAACAAGATTCAATCCCTTTTCCACATTAATTATCAACCCGAGGGCGTTAGTTATTTCAAGACTAACGACAAAGTATATGCAGATACAAGCACATGGTCCGCTGTAAATCATAGGTTTAATCTATAACACAAATACCATTGTAACAACAATAAGTAAACTGCAGAAATAAAAATCATCCACAGCAATTAACGCAATTGTAACAACAATTGAAGAATCACACAAAACATAGTACTGCAAGAAAATAAAGAAGAACGCAACACCTAATCACAAGAGTGGGCCCAACTCTTGGATCAGGGCTGCGGAAACTCAAAGATTACAAGAGAAACAGTGAGCTACTGTATATTAAATTAATAATAGAAAGATTAATTAAAAAATCTGTATATGTGTAAAGGTCTCCTGATTCACAGCTCGTAGGCTTCTTTATACCATAGTCCTGAAATCCCCAATTCCTCCCAACGACTCCATTGTTACAAAAATACATATTGTTACAACGGTAACCGGATTTCCTAGCAAGAAACCATAAGAAAGCCAAAGATAGAGCTGATACATCCATGGCTGTCATGCTGTAGCAACAAATAAGGGAGATGCTGGAAATTATGGGTTGTGCCTTGACTTGCGGCCGCGACGTGCCTGTTGTAGCCAAATCTGAAGAAATATAGGAGTCAATACACAAAAAGGTAAAACCTTCATGACAAGTACATCATTAATCAAATATCCCATAAAAGATAGGAAGAAGGGTTTTACCTCATGCTTTTAAGATAAATAATGGCACAAAAATATAGAAAGGTAGGGTAAGAATGAGATAAGAAAGTATACAAATCCGGTGGCCAACACAGGTAACTATGATTTCATTTTACAGAAAAAGAGAAGCTCGAAAAAAAACTGTACAACATTCTGAATAGGGCATAAGGAAAATCTTAAAGACAGTGTGCAACAGAGAACAAGGGTTTTCCATGAGTGGCCCTTATGTATGTAATTTTTTTATTAAAAGTACAACTACATATAAAAAGTTTCATGAAAATTTCCATTGGGTATAAAAAGTAGAAACCCTCGAAATAACACACAACTATAGGGGAGACTTTTAGGAGTAGCCATATGAAACATATATTTTTTCTCAAAATGGGACTTTACAAAATAAATGCAGTGAAATTTGTAACAGGGGACTGGAATGATTCCTTCTAATAGGCATGAAATTGGCATGTGGGTATTCTTTCCCTTTTTTATATAAATTCCACAACAATTCGAACTCAAAAAATGAGTGAATCTGACATGGTAAGGGAAATTTAGCGTGAATGATAATACATGGTGGTTTCCCCTTTTTTTATACCAAAAAATTTGATAAGTTTGCATGATTTTGACTTCACTAACCAATGAGGGATAGTAACAATAAAAGGGCAAGAAGAGCCCATTTCTATTTTAATTTTCAAGAAAAATGCAGTAGTTAAATGGCCAAGTATTTTGAAATTGGGGTAACATAGAACTAGGAGGGAATGATTGGAAAAATAAAAGAGGTGTGATGAGAGAAGAAAATGAATAAACACACATAGAAGTTAACCAAGAAAGGAAAAATACATAGTGAGATACGTAACTAACTAAAATGCTTGTACATGTAATGCGTTTAATACCGATGAAAACACGACCTTTGTCAGTATAGAGTGAAAATTTCCAATTGACCTCAGTGCCTTCAATAACTATGGAGGTCTCATAGCGAGTAAAAAACCAAAATGAATCTTAATTCCAAATACTCGAATGATAATTGAAAACCATTTGAAAATACGAGCCCTAGATCAAAATCAATTCCATATATGTTATTAATTTCCTCATTAAATTCACAATACAAACTCGCGGGATTTAAGGCCATGAAAGTTAAAGCAGTTAATGAGGGTCTATCAAACCATTGCAACTCAAAACCTTACTCATACAACATTCAAGAACCATGTCATATAACAAAATCATTTATCATTGAAGGGCGTGTTCCAAATGTAAATGTGATCAATGGCCATGACATCAAACATTTCAGACTAACAACTACTATATAATGAATCATATCAATACCATTTAGAACCCAAAAATTTTCTATCCAACTCAAAAAAGCTCCCACATTGATGTGAAATGCACAAATATCAAAACATTTAACTATACTTCACAAAAAATAAATACATATAAGTTGCCATAACAAGTTCCATGATATATTGTGATATTTGGTGGTGAATATTCCAGCGCATATAATTTTCATATGATGCAATAGTTACAAAATGTAGCACTTACAA
Organism: Pinus albicaulis; assembly: GCA_034641835.2. Taxonomy (NCBI): domain Eukaryota; kingdom Viridiplantae; phylum Streptophyta; class Pinopsida; order Pinales; family Pinaceae; genus Pinus; species Pinus albicaulis. The sequence continues at coordinate 243,916,631 of CM076582.1, forward strand.
CCATATAATTGCATCGAAATATTAATCCACAATTTTGTAATTCTATATGCTTTGTGATGTGGCAATTTTTTTTTGCATATATCTTGACAATTTGATCAATTTGCAAAACAATGTTCTGTAGCATATATATTAGAAACTTTTCAACACAATCACTTTTCATAAAATGATCTCTCAAAAATCATGATATTGTTAGGTCCCTATATTACTAGTATACGCCTTATTGTTATTGTTGTACCCCTGTAACCCCCATATTGTTATTATTGTGCCCTTACATTATTATTGTTAGGTCGGCTAGGATTACATTGTGGCTCCATGGACTCCTATATATAGAAAGGAGGTTTTGGTCATTTGAATCATCCAAGAATTGTTCATTTATGTAATTTATTGTAGGTTTCCCCCTCGAAGTGGCTAATTTATAAGGCATTGATCTCTCTTCTCTTCTATTTTTGGAGCTGGTTTCATAACATTTGGTATCAGAGGTTTGGATTCTAGGGTTTCACTTCTCCAAACAGGTCATCGTGGAATTTTCGCTATAAATAATTTTTATATGAAGGTTCAAAAGCTAAATTTTTAATAGATCAAAGCCAAAATCCTGAGGAATTTCGTGGAAAAATTTCAGATCTTGGTGCGCAATATTTTCGGAGATATGATCTGTGAAAGTTAGGAAGTTTTGCAGGCTCCTGAATTTAACCTAAACAAGACAATGTGGAATTTTAGCTATAATTTTTTTTTCTACGAGGGTTAAGAAGCTAAAATTTTCATAGCTCAAAGCCACAATCCCGAGGAACACCATGGAAAAATTTCAGAGATTTATTCGCAATATTTTCGGAGATATGGTCTGTGGAAGTTAGGGATTTTTCAGGCTCCCGAATTTCATCTCAAAGAGATGACCGTGGGAAAATCGTCATAACTCTCTCTCTGATCATTGGATTGAAATTCTGTAAAAAGTGGACACAGCTGCACAAAATGTAGATTCTTCTGTATTAATTTCAGAGCCAAAGGAGGAAACCGTGACACGTGGCAATTTGTACAAGTTTTCTCTACTAAACCAATCCATAATTAGGTCATCATAGGAGATTGGGCATAACTTTGCCTTCAAGAATCCAAATCAGGTCATACCTATTGCATTTGAAATAGGATTCATAGGGCTACTTCAGGGCCGAATTTCAGATATTGAAGATCCGAAATCACAGAGATAATTCAGTTTCAATATCAAGCTCCTCAAAATCAAGAAAAAGGTGTGTTTTTTTTTTCAAATTGCATAAGTCTTATTTGAAAAATCAGTTTTAAGTGATTGCAAAGGCTTATTGAGCATAGATATCAGTATTGGGTTCTAAAATTCCTCCTAAAAAGAATTCAACACCCAATAAGCCCTCAGAGTACTCTACTATGATTCATGAAGATGAATAAATGCAACATGATCTATCAAAATTACAAGGGCAAGTGCACCAAATTTCGCTCTCGCAAAGAGCAACAAAAAATGAAATGGGAGTTTTGAAGAAAGGCGTGGAATCAAAGATGGATGGTTTGAAGAATAATATGGATGGTTTGAAGAAAGGCATGGAAGATAAGATGGATGGCATGGAAGCTGGCATGGAAGCTAAGATGGATGACATGGAAGAAAAAATGAAAGACAACATGGAAAACATGAAGAATGATCTAAAAGTAGACATGGAAAGTTTGACAAAGTTGATACAAGAAATGTTTCCTAATGGCGAAAAGATAGTAGAGGAGAGAACAAAATAAATGTTAATTGTGATCTCATAAACTCTAATGTTGGATGGAAGAACCACCATATTCCAAAGATGGATATGAGGAAGTTTGATGGCAAGGATCCTGTCACATGGATACTACAAATGGAGCAATATTTTGATCTCAATAAAGTGAAAAACACACAAAAGGTGCGCATTGCAACTTTACATTTAGAAAAAAATACATTTGTATTGTATCGATGTCTTTGCTCTCATAAAAAAATTGTCACTTGGTCAATTTTTATGGAGGAAATGATAGCACATTATGAGGATACAAAGAGCAACACCTTCTTTAGCCAATTGATAAATCTCAAACAAAAGGGTCCAGTGGGGGAGCACATTGAGGAATTCCAAAAATTTAATATAAGGGTAACTAATATTCCAGAAGAACACAAGATTGATGTCTTCATAGGTACTTTAAAGGATAAAATCCAACATGAAGTTTGCGTTTGCGAACCTGATTCATTGGAGAAGGCATTCATGTTGGCAAGAAAAATTGAATGTAAAATTATGGCGACAAGGAAGCCTACCACTCACATCTATAAATATGGAAGTGTTGATACTACTAGACTTCCACAACCTACAAGGTTGACACCACAACAATTGGAAGAAAAAAGAGCAAAAGGGCTTTGCTCCAGTTGTGATATAAAATACACTAAAGGTCATAAGTGTGCTGAGAAGAAATTATTTTACATAGATTGTGAGGAGGAAGAAGAAAATGAACAAGAAAATTCAAAAGAAGAGGATGTACACCAGGAACCAACCCTAGAAGAAGAAGAAATGAGTCCGACCATATCGTGTAATGCATTGGCAGGAATTACCACTACTCAAACTCTCAAGATAGAAGGACATAACAAGAAGAAAAAGGTAATAGTGTTGATTGATTCGGGTAGTACCCATAATTGTATTCATTGTAGGGTAGCCAAGGAATTGAATTTTTTCCTGTACCCAGCACCAGAATGTCAAGTGATGGTTGCAAATGGAGAAACTATAAATTACTTTGGAAAATGCCATAATATCAAGCTTACCACGGGGGAATATGTATTGAATAGTCCAATACTTTCTATTCCAATGGGAGGTGCTGATGTTGTACTAGGAGTACAATGGTCACAATCTTTGGGGACAATATCTTTTAATTTTCAAGAACTTTTCTTGAATTTTTTTCTAGAAGGAAAGTAAATCAAAATACGAGGTATCATAGGGAAGCCAGGAAAGATAATAAGCTCTAGTTTCATGACCAAGATTCTGAAGAAATAACAATGAGGTGTAATTGCACAATTATTCTCACTAGAAGTTCCAACATCAAAATCATCTATTTCTCCAGATCTCCAAAAACTCTTGGACAATCATTCCAAGGTTTTTGAAACTCCCAAAGGATTCCCACCTATTCGTGATCCTTATAATGAAATTCATTTGGTTCTAGGAAGTGTTCCTCCAAACATCGGGCCTTATAGATATTCTTATGTCCAAAAGAGAAAAATTGAACGTATGATTGCAAAAATGTTAGAGGCTGGTATAATTCAACCTAGTCAAAGTTATTTCTCTGCTCCAGTAGTATTGGTGCACAAGAAGGATGGATCATGGTGCATGTGTCTGGATTATAGGGAGCTCAATAAGCTCACTATTAAAGATAAATTTCCCATTCCTGTAATTGATGAATTATTGGATGAATTACATGGAGAATTTTTTTTTACTAAGTTGGATCTTCGTTCAGGATATCATCAAATTAGAATAAAGACTGAAGATGTTCCGAAAACAACATTTCAAACTCATGAGGGTCATTATGAATTTTTGGTCATGCCTTTTGGCCTTACCAATGCACCTTCTATGTTTCAAGGGTTGATGAATTCCATTTTAAAACCCTTCCTTAGAAAATTTGTGCTAGTATTTTTTGATGATATACTAATCTACAACAAGTCTTGGAAGGATCATGTTCAACATGTTGATAGCGTGCTCAAAATATTGGAGGAGAAACAATTATATGAAAAAACATCGAAATTTTTCTTTGGAGTACAAGAGGTGGAATATCTAGGTCATATTGTATCTCACAAAGGTGTTAAAGTAGACCCTAACAAAATTAAAGCCATTAAGGAAGGCAAAGTCCCCACAACCATAAAGCAGTGGCGTGGTTTTCTCGGGTTAACAGGGTATTATCGCAAGTTTGTTAAGAATTATGGGAGAATAGAAACACCTCTAACAACATTATTGAAGAAAGATGTATTTTCATGGACTCTTGAAGCAACTAAGGCCTTTGAAAATCTTAAAGAGGAAATGTGTAGAAGGACGAATGAATGGAAGAAGGACGAAGAAGTGTGGACACTCATTCAAAATTTGCAGTAAGATCCTAGTACATCTGATACATTTAGTTGGAAAGCTGATTCCTTATGGTACAAAGATCGCTTATATATTTTCAATAATTCCCAACTAAAACAAAATATTCTTGTGGAATTGCACACTTCTCCTTTAGGAGGACACTCGGGATTTTAAAAAAATTACCATAGGGTGAAGAAAGAATTTTTTTGGGATGGCCTTAAATCGTATATTCAAAAGTTTATGGAGGAATGTTTGGTTTTCCAACAAAATAAAGTTGAGACAATTAAGATCCCAAGTTTTCTACAACCTTTATCCATTCCAAGTCAACGTTGGGAGGAGATTTCAATGGATTTTATCATAGATTTACCTAAGTCCGAAGGAAAGAGTGTCATCATGGTGGTAGATGATAGAATTACCAAGTATGCACACTTTTGTGCATTATTTCATCCATTTAATGCAATTACAGTTGCTACTGCATTTATGGAAACAATTCAAAAGCTACATGGGAACCCGAAGATTATTGTAAGTGACGGAGATCCCATTTTTACAGGAAATTTTTGGACGGAATTATTTTCTTGTTTGGGTACTCAACTAGCTCATAACTCATCTTATCATCCTCAATCCGATGGTAAAACTGAGATAGTGAATACATGTTTGGAAGGATGTCTTCATTTTTTTGTATCTGATAAGCAAGCACAATGGGTCAAGTGGTTACCTCTCGCTGAATGGTGGTATAACACTTCCTTCCATACTATAGCAAAAATGACCCCGTTTATGGAAATTTATGGATATCATCCACCGTCCATCACATCTTCTTTAAGGGAAAATTCTAGGGTTCAAGAAGTGGAATATCACATTGAGCATCAACAAGAAGTTCTCCAACTCTTAAAGGATAACCTAAATTTGGCACAAAATCGAATGAAACAATAGGCAGATCAACATCGTAGAGAGAGAAGTTTTGATGTAGGAGACTGAGTATCTTTATGCCTACAACCATACAAAAAAATGTCCCTCAAGCAAGCTAAGAAGGATAATAAATTATCGCCAAAGTACTATGGTCCTTACAAGGTGTTGCAAAATATTGGTAATATGGCATACAAATTGGAGCTTCCTGCTTCTTCGCGAGTGCATCTATTTTTCCATGTTTCATGCTTAAAGAAGGTTATATGGGACAAAATTCCAGTTCAAACAATATTGCCAGAAATTGATGAGGAAGGAAAAACCATATTGGAACCTAAAGCAGTCACAGAAACAAGAACTTGACAGCTACGAAATCGATCAATTTCAGACTATCTCATTAAATGGAAGAACTTACCCATTGAATATTCTACATGGGAGGATGAGAATTTAATACATAAGCACCTGAAGCTACTCAAGCGTTGAGGACAACACTTTTTTGAATGAGAGGAGCATTTTAGGTCCCTATATTACTAGTATACCCCTTATTGTTATTGTTGTACCCTTGTAACCCCCATATTGTTATTATTGTGCCCTTACATTATTATTGTTAGGTCAGCTAGGATTAAATTGTGGCCCCATGGACTCCTATATATAGAAAGTAGGTTTTGGTCATTTGAATCATCCAAGAATTGTTCATTTATGTAATGTATTGGAGGTTTCCCCCTCGAAGTGGCTAATTTCTAAGGCATTGATCTCTCTTCTCTTCTATTTTTGGAGTTGGTTTCATAACAGATATCCATAATTCTCAATACAATAATTCATTAATGATGTGCATCAAATAATTGTGTTGACTAACATGTGTGTTGTGATTGAAGAGGTGGAGAAATAATATGACAAAGGCATGGCCAATCAAAACATCACTAAACCATCAAATTGATATCATGTGAAAGACATAACACGATAATAAGCATGTGAAGTTGTATCCTTCATATTATGGATGTAGTGTCATTTGAAAAATATCTTATTGGTCCTCCCCTTTTGGTCGTGGCAGTAAAAACAAGGTCATACGATAGATGAAAAATTTTTACTGACAACTAATTGGGGTGTGGCTAGGCATGACAGAGGTGAGAGATTTTGTAGCATATTAAAAAATCAAATATTTTCAAAATATATGTCAAAATTTGGTGACTCCATAAGGAAATATAGGGAGATATATTTAAATTCAGAATATGTAGTTTCACAAAACAAAAAAAGTGAAGAATGTAATTTCAATTCCCTCCCCCTCACGGAAGAGCTTGTGAAGATACACTCACCAACAAATTTTCACTTGCTAGTACAAAATATTTAGGGTGATGTTTTCCTAGAGCAAAGGGAGTGATATATATTCATCTTGTTGGGTTAAAAGATGAGTCACTGTATATGTACTCATGATTTAAAACAATACAATGTCAAATTCTAGTTGTAGCACCATTGTTTTCTCCTTTTGAGTAGGTTATAACAAAGAAAGAGAATTTTTTTGTTTTTGCATTATAATTTATTAAAGATGCATATATAACATTATTTCATCAATCGATCAAATAATCAACATACAAAAACTAAAATAAACCGAACATAATAAAATAAATTAATAATGACAAAAAAAAAGCAGAATAGAAGACAATTTTTTTTTGACCAGAGATAGGTTCATAACTAAATAGATCCCATAGTAGGATCAGAGTAAGGTTTAATATAGTAACCATTAGTAGGATAGGAGAATATCTTGTCATCATCATCTTTCAGTTGTTGGGAAAAATATTGGGGGGGGGGGGGTGAATCAGTATTTGCAATAATCACAATCTTTTTCCTTTTCTCTTTATTGATTTCTATACGCTACTTTGATTGACCCAACTAGCATATGTATGCAGCTTTCCAAATAGAAACTAGCGTATACACAGATAAATCAACTATTTTGATAAACATTTAGAAGCAATATTTAACCCAAACCATCAGTTATGCATCATATAGTTAAGCAGTAACATAATAAATCATCACACAAGAGCATCACACATGAACATCAAGATTTAATGTGGAAACCCAATTCAGGAGAAAACCACCACTGTTGTTGTCTCTGTCTTCAATATTTATTATATGGAAAATTGCTTACAATATTGTACTGATCCAGACTCATATCAGTACGCAGGAATCTACCTGCAGAAGGCTACAACCTTTTCTCGTTCTCCATCTAATACTGGAAGGGAGCTCAAACCCCCTGATCTCGTTTACCAGCCTCTATTGGAAGGGAGCTACAACCCATTGATTAGAACACCAGCATCTACTGGCAGGAAGCTTCTACTTTCACACTGAAGGCTTCAACCCTGAGACCCACTATAGACCACGTTTCATAAATTTTCACACTAGATCCCATAGCTTCAACACAACTCAGCATAAAGACTAACAACAATAAACTTAACCCAAACTTCAATCAGAACAGAGAGATCACTGTAACCAGAACACAGTAATAAACCCAGATTTAAGAATCAATATGCAGAATCAATCTCAACCTTGATCATTCATTATCTTAAAATGCATACGCTACTTCACTTTACTGAACTCGCATGTATACGCTCTTTCCTTCACACCCACTTGTGTATAGATCTGAGAATACTGAATTTACATAATATGATCAGTCTCAGAGCCAGATCTGAGGCTTTCAGATTTACAGAACCCTTATTCAGTGAACATCATTAATTATATTTAATCACTCATTGATCAGATTTGTACATATTCAACTTAGAAGCATATACAGTATTCAAACAACCCAGATCTACATGAAGACTTCATTGACAAACATCAAGAATATAACAGTAATAAATCTATAACCTCTCCAGCCAGCTTTAGAAAACCCTGAATTCCATACGCGCTTTAGTTGAGATAAAGCCGCGTATATACGTGCTTCCACCGAGACGAACTAGTGTATAGATTTGTAAATATTAATTTTGCATAAAGTTTCAGATATATAGACTTACCCATATTTCTTTACTTCACTTCAGAAAATATGCGCCAGGTCACAGATCCAATCATCTCATCAATAAATCAAATACATAGTCATTTCAGGTCTATAGATCTGATCCATCATTGTATGCAAGAGTGCATCATAGTTTCAGATCTACCAATAAACAAAGTCCATCCCATGCAGATATAGTCCAGAGAGAAGTATTCAGTAACATCCCTTACAGATGCACACATTTTCACTATGATCTTCTTCTTCTTATATAGATTTAGCCTTTACCAATACCATGAGCCAAAACCACACAAGTGCCGATGGTATTCTTGGATGGAATCAAATATATGACACAACGCTCAATATTGTGGGCTAAAATCATGGTAATTCCCCCTGGTATCATAATTTTAGAGCACAAAAGGCATACACGACTTGGCTTTTTCGTAATCATATGTATACGCGACTTCTCGTCATAAAAACTGCGTATATACTAAATCTAGATGTATACACGGGTTGCCTATATACCAACCTACGTATGTATGCTGGTTGCCTTCATTAAACATGCGTATACATTGTGAAATATTGATTTTTTCATTTCTCTAGCACTTACTGGAATTCCTTTCTCTATCACATCTGAACTGACCTGTAGAAACATAATTTTTACATCTTTAACACATAGGTTGCTATCAAAAGGAAACTCATCAATCAGGTTTCCATAAAGGAAAACATATTAAGACATAAGAATCATATTTCCAACATTATCCCCCTTTGGACTTGATGGCAACCATGATGCAGTTTGATCAACACATCATGTAGATACATAAATATTATTCAAACATCAAACATTCTCCCCCTTTGAAATCAAGAGCAAAGGGTGGATGATTGCTCCTCCTGAGCACATGCGGATAGAATTTCAATGAAATACATGACTTTTTATCTCAAAAAAGTATGACCTTTCCTATCACCAAGGACATCAAAATTACATCAAGGATCCAACCAATAGGATTTACATATTGACTCAATTACCCAAGCAAGTGGGTTTACAAATTTGAACAAGTCCTGACACATGAATGAATATGACAAATTTATATCATAGGTCTCAACATGACCTTTTCATCAAATAACATATATAACTCTGGATAACCAAAGAATATCAAACTGAGATCATGACACAAAAACCAATCAGATCATGACACAAAAACCAATCATAATGCCAACAATGCATCCTCTTTAGCAAGGAAAATGCTCCCCCTAAACTTTTGCATCCTAAACACCTTCAAAAACTAATTCATCAAAGCATCTTCATCAAGGAGATAAATATCAAAGAAAGGTATTGTAAGATGAATACCAAAACAGCAAAGTTTACCCAACAACACCACAAACTGTTTTGAAAGCTGACCCATAGAACTTCTGTCAGCAAATACCATACACGGTTTTATGTACAGAAACTCGCGTATATACATGATTCACCTACATGCAACCAACGTACTGAATTTAATCTTCTGATATTAAGAAGATTTGATAAGAGAGGCAGAGACAACTCCTAGCTTCTGCCTGAGATATTTGAATGCTTCCCTAGGAATAGGTTTAGTAAATATGTCAACAACTTTTTCTTTGGAGGGAACATACTCCAATTTGACCTTTTTTTGAAGCACTTGTTCATGTAAGAAGTGATACTTGATAGGAATGTGCTTGGTCTTGGAATGCATAACAGGATTTTTCGAGATGTTGATGGCACTTATATTATCATATAGGAGGGAGATGGGAGGTGAACATTTGATTTGAATATCTTATAATGTCTGCATCATCCAAAGAAGTTGTGTGCGGCATGATGCGGTAGCCACATATTTCTCTTCTATTGTAGATAAGGCCATATAACTTTGTTTCTTGCTGAACCAAGATACTAATCGAGGCCCCATATAGAATGCACCACCACTAGTGCTTTTTTTATCATCAACATTTCCAACCCAGTCCGCATCTATGTAAGCATGAAGAGTGAGATCAACATTCTTTGGATACCATAGACCAAAGTCTTGAGTCCCTTGTAGATATTTGAATATTATTTTTACATCTTGAAGGTTAGACTCTTTTAGATTAGCTTGGAATCATCCAACAATCCCTTCTACATGCATAATGTCTGGTCTTGTCCTGGTTAGATAAAGTGGACTTCCAATCATGGATCTATACTCTGGTTGATTCACCATGGGAGAATCATCATGAGAAATGAGGTTACATCCAGTTACCATTGTAGTACTTACAGGTTTGCAGTCTTCCATCCCATACTTCTTTAGGGTTTGCTTGAGATATTTTTCTTGAGATAGAAATATGTCATCCGTTGCTTGTTGTACTTGTAAGCCAAGAAAATATGTTAGTTCCCCAAGTAATAAAATTTCAAATTCTTGCTGCACAGAAGAAGCAAATTTATGACTCATGGACTCTTCATTACTTCCAAAAATGATGTCATAAACATACACAACAATAATTAATAGTTTATCATTCTCAATTTTTGTGTATAAGTTACTGTCAGCAGATCCTTTTGTGAAACCTTGTTGTTGAAGATATTTTTCAAGGAGATAGTACCATTCTCGAGGAGCTTGTTTGAGACCATATAGAGACTTTTTAAGTTTGAAAACAAGTTTTCCATCATTTCCCATAATGAATCCTTCTCGTTTTTGTATATAAACTTCTTATTCTATATCACCATTGAGGAAAGCAAATTTTACATCCATTTGATAAACTTTGAATTGTTGAAAACTTGAAAAGCAAGAAACATTATTATGGCTTCAATTGTGGCTACGGGTGAAAATGTTTCTTTAAATTATATACCTTCTTGTTGAGCGCACCCTTTACAAACAAGTCTAGCTTTGTTTTTAATAACATCTCCATTTTCATTTAACTTGTTTTTGAATATCCATTTTGTTCCAATAACATTTTTATCATGAGGTCTTTCAACCAATTCCCAAGTATGATTCTTTTCAATCTGATCAAGTCCTTCATTCATAGCTTGAATCCAACATTCATATTTACTAGCTTGATTTACATTCTGTGGTTCAATAGTGGATAAGAATGCCAGATAACTAGGCGATCCTACAAGATTTCTTCTTGTTTGGACACCTGATCCCTTTTCTCCCAGAATTTGAGATTCTGGATGATTTTTTGAATATACCTGGATGGAGCCTTTTCAGATATATCTTCTTTTGGTGCTTCATTGGGTTCTCCTTCTATATTGTTTTTATTTGATGAGGGAAAATATACATGATCATCATCTTCATTTGTTGTTGTTATTTCCCTTTTAGGAGCTGTGAGAGACTCATCAATTACAACATCAATACATTCAATAGTCTTCCGAAGTCTTTTATTGTAACATTTATATGCTTTACTTCTAGAAGAGTAACCAATAAATATTCCTTCATCTGCTCTAGGCTAAAAATTACCAAGTTTTTCATCACTGTTATTGATAAAACATTTGCTTCCAAAAACTCTAAAATTCTTTATAGTGGGAAGATTACCATACCAGAGCTCATAAGGATTTTTATCATTTTTTACACGAACATGAGCCTTGTTAAGAATATTTACTGCAATATGTACTGCTTCTCCCCAAATGGTATCGGGAGTTCTAGATTCATCAAGCATGGCACGATCCATCTCTTGATCTTTTCTATTCATTCTTTCTGCCACGCCATTTTGTTGTGGATTTCTAGCTACAATTTTTTTTCTTTTTATGCCATAATGTTCACAAAAATCAAAGAATTCATCTTATATATATTCTCCTACTCGGTCAGATCTAAGACATTTGATTTTTAGATATAATTCATTTTCAACCAAAGCTTTGAAGATCTTAAATTTTTCAAATGCTTCATATTTATGTTTCAGTAAACCGATCCAACACATTCTAGAGAAGTCATCAATAAATAGAATATAGTCCACGAGGTGACTTTTTCCTTACAGGTCCACACAGATTGTATGTATAAGTTCAAGAAGCTTACTTGATGATCCTTTTTTGGAATTGAATTTCACCCTAGTTTGCTTACCAAATTGACATGATTTTCATATGGTACTTTCAGGCAGAGTGATGTTGGGTAGACCATGAACAACTTTGATTCTGCTAGATTTTCTTATTTGAGAGAAGGTCAAATGTCCCAATATTCTGTGTCATAACCACTTTTCTATATATTTACCTAAGTAGCATTACTCTTAACCACCTTTCAATATATACAGATTGCTTGGTGTTCTAGTTCCTTTTATTACCTTTTTTCCTGTGTCAAGTTCACATACTACACATTCTTTTGAACTAAAGACAACTTCATTTCCTTGATCACACATTTGACTCACACTCAACAAGTTATGCTTTAATCCATCCACATACATAAAATTTTTAGCTTTCGCCTTTTCTTTTATAAAAATAGAACCTTTACCCTTAATGAAAATAAGAGAGTCATTTCCAAAAGTAACATTCATTTCCTTCTCTAAAGCATTGTATGAAAGGAGTTTATTTTTATCACCTGTCATGTGTTTTGAGCATCCACTATCAATGTACCATTGATTTTATTCCCCTCCTGCAAATAAATCTATGCTGCAACTTTCAACTTGTACGTCCTTCTTTTTCCATACCTTGGAGTTTGAGGATATATTATCTTTTTGCTGAAGTTTGCCCATGCATTCAGATTCTTCATGTCCAAAGTTATTGCAATAAGAACATTCAATTTCGTTTTGAAAAGGAAAAAAGTTGTTATAAGTATTCTTATTTATTCTAGTCTCATTTCTTTGCTTTCTTGCTTCTCTGGTCATGATGGTTTTGTATGCAACACATTGAGCAGCTTTATGACCAAAGTTATGACATGAGAAACATTGTCCATTGAAGAAGAAATTTATGTGATCATGGAACCTTCTATTGATGTTTACCTGTTGATTGACACTTTTGTTATTGTTCATCCTTGAATTGAAGTGGTCATGCTTTACCTGGGTATTCTCTTTGTTCTTTTGTTGAGTGATGAAATGTTGTTAGTTGGCTTTAGCTGCATTTAGATAGCTTGGTGTTGAAGATTGAGAATATTCTCTGATATATCCAAGACCTGTCTTTACAAGAGGATAGCGTTGAACCTTGATAATTTCATCTAAGGTTTCAGATCCTTTAGCAAATCTAAGATTTAAGGTTTTCAATTTCTCAATTTCCTTTCTTAGACTTACTATTTCACATTCTAATTTCTCATTATGCTTCTCCTTTTCTATGAGCTGATTCTTTAGAGTATCTATGGCTATTTTATTTTCTTCCAAACATATTTTGAGTTGATTGATTTATTCAAGAAAATCATTTTCTCCTAAAGCATCCATAAATGTATCTTTAGTCACACTAGTGTTCTTTTCAAATGCCATGAGTAGTTTAATATCTTGATCAGATTCTCCTTCTTCACTATCTGATAGACCATCACTATCTTCATGAGTATAATAACTTTTTCTATTGATGAAACATTTCTTATTTCCTTTTGCTAATTCCTTTCCCTTTTCATGATTATCTTTATGAGGACATTTAGCAGCATAATGACCAACTCTTCCACAAGAAAAAAATTTGAAAGGAAGCTTACCTCTGAACCCCCTAGTGCCAAGTTGTAGTTTATTTACAAAATTTATCTCATCTTCTTTTGAAACATACCATGATCCTTCTTGTTCTTCTATTTCCTTTCCTTTTGTAGCAGCTCTAAAAACAAATTCTTTGACTTTATATGGACCTCCTTTTCTCATTTCACATGCAGTTAGGATCCCATGAAGTTGAAAAATAGTAAGAGTTTGTAGATCATGCTTCTCTTCAATAGCAGATACTTTTGACTCGAATTTAGGAGTTAGAGATCTTAAAACCTTTTCTACAAGAGTAGTATCAGTTATAGTTTCACCAAGATTTCTCATATGATTTACAATCTCATATAGATGTAAAAAGAAGCTAGCAATGCTTTCATCATTATGCATTCTGAGTTTTTCCTATTGAATTATGAGAGTTTGGAGTTTAGCGTTTTTTACCTTGGCATCACCTTCATAGCTCGGAATGATTTTGTCCCATATTTATTTTGATGTGTTCAACTTCATAACTTTGACAAATTCTGGTTCAGTCAGACTCCCCAATAATGCATTGGCAACATTTGCAGTGGTTTCATAGTTATTTCTTGCCGCTGGATCTGCTAGAACTGAGGCTAGATATTGATAACCGCCTTCAACTATAGCCCATACATTTGCTCCAAGAGACTGAAGATAGGATCTTGTCCTTGTCTTCCAAAAGATTAAATTTTTTCCGTTGAAGAGTGGTGGTCTGATAGATGATGTCCCATTTTGATTGCTAATCTTAGATGATCTTCCTTCTAGTGATTAAGCTTCTTCAGAAGGACCAACTCTGATACCAATTGTTGGGAAAAATACTAAGCGGGGAGGGGGGGTGAATCAATATTTTGAATAATCACAATCTTTTTCCTTTTCCCTTTACTGATTTCTATACGCTACTTTTATTAATTCAACTAGCGTATGTACACGGCTTTCAAAACATAAACTAGCATATACACAAATAACTCAACTGTTTTGATAAACATTTAGAAGCAATATTTAACCCAGACCATCAATTATGCATTATATAGTTAATAAGTAATAGAATAAATCATCACACGAGAGCATCACACATGAACACCAAGATTTAAGGTGGAAACCCAATTCGGGAGAAAACCATCGCTGCTGTCGTCTCTGTCTTCAATATTTATTATATGGAAAACTACTTACAATATTGTACTGATGCAAAATCATATCAGTACGCAGGAATCTACCTGTAGAAGGCTGCAACTTTCTCTCGTTCTCCAGCTACTATTGGAAGGGAGCTCCAACCCCCTAATCTCATTTACCAGCCTCTAATGGAAGGGAGCTACAACCCCCTGATCAGAACAATGACATCTATTTGCAGGAAGCTTATACTTCCACACTGAAGGCTTCAACCCTCAAACCCACTGCAGAACACGTTTCATAAATTTTCACACTGGATTCCCCAGCTTCAACACAACTCAACATAAAGATCAACAACAATAAAATTAACCCAAACTTCAATCAGAACAGAGAAATCATTGTAACTAGAACATAGTAATAAACCCAGATTTCAGAATCAGTATGCAGAACCAATATCAACCCTGATCATTCATTATCTTAAAATGCATACGCTACTTCACTTTACTGAACTCGCGTGTAACACCATAAGATAATTAGTAAACTAAGATAATTTGGAAGGGTGTAACACCATTTAGTACCTTAGTTGATCTAGGTGGATATTGGTGGCCACCCACATATTCCACTTGAGGCCCCACCATTGTTTCTTTCAGTTTTTCCATTTCCTTAAATATAACACAATTTACTATTTTTAGTAGTTTTTTAGGTCTTGAACTTTGGGAGCCGTTTTGAGGCCCTAAACGATGTTTTTTGGGAATCAAACCTCCGAAGAATATGAGTATGTTTTGGATTCGATATTCGTTGTCAGCATTTGTAGTCCTCAAATAGATCTTTCTAACGATGTATCAGGTGTGTCAAACAGAGATAATATGCCAAATTTATGACCCCGGGAAATTGATGTACCAATTTACCCCGACAGGGCCCATATTCTGGCATTTCATCTCCTAGGTTTAGGTTTTTGGATGTTTAGGGTTTTCCATTGTTTCTCAATAATATGTAGGCCTTTGAGCCTCATTGTAACACAAATTTCATAGGCTTGTAGCCACCACATCTCTTCTCAGAGATAAGCTACCAGTGCCCTAGCTAGTTTAGTTCCATTTTGTCTGTAAACAAATTTCAATTCTTTGATATTAATGAAATGAAGTGATATTTCTGTTGCATTTTTATATTTATGGTTATATGTGTATTTTGTTGCATTCCTGCATAAATCTGTATCATTAGTGGTAGTACAATCTACCCATAAGTCTCAAGAAAGAAAAAAATGCCATTATCTGGGATTATTAGAAATGATATTTTTAAGGATCTTAAGAATATTTTTATTTTTTGATTCAGTTAGCACATTTTCTTGGGGGTAGTAAGAAGATGAAAAATTATGCTTGATAGAAAAATTGTTGAAAAAAAGAGTGAAATTATCAGAAATAAAAGAAGTTCCATTATCAGCTACGATGTGAATAGGTGTGTTGAATGTAGGCACTAGAGTTTCTTCAAATAATTGAATAACATAATATTTAGTAGCCCATTTGAGGGAAATCACTTCAGAAAATTTGGTAAAATAATATATTGCGGTCAAGATATAAATGTGACTAGCTGAAGAATATGGTTTGATTGGGACTATGAAATCAAACCCCCATTTGATAAAGGGGCATGTGACAATGATGGGTTCCAAAGGAATTAATGAGTATTGAAATTTTCCAGCCGCACAGTGACATTCATTGCATGGTCTAACAAATTAAAGGTGTCCTTGAAGATATGCAAACAATAATATTTGGTTCTCAAAATTTTGTAAGCAATGGATATTGCAGTGAAATGACCATCTACATGATCAAATTGTTTATATGATATATGCAAGAATTTCAAAATAATATTTGTAAAATTTTCATCTACGCACCTCAAGAGTACTCCTTAAAGAGACTTCCTAATTAAGATATTGCCTACAAATACATATTTTGATGTGTCAAGTTTGAGTTTTCTTCTCTGGATTTTTTCTAATTTTTCTGGAAATTTCTAGTGATTCAGATAAAAAATGATATTATGATACCAAGGGTGATGGTAAATTTTAGATTGTTCATCTCGGATGAAGAATAAATCAAAAAAATATTGATTTTGTGATTCAATATCCTTGGTATAATCCAAATCTTGTGCAAGGTGAAAACCTAGATCTCGACCCTTAATAGTGTTGGAAGTAGCTATAGTAAGGTCGTGTTCTTGAGTTTTAGTCAGCCAATGTGTTAATTTACCAGACATTAAATTTTGAGATAGTAAAATTTTTACATATGGTAAAGGAGTTCTTACCTTAGTGTGCTTTCCAAGGATGACATGCCTACATTTTTCAATAGCCTTAACACGAGAATAAGAATGTTTCTCAATCAATGAATATTTCATAGAATCACCATATAAGATTTGATGGGTGAATGTTATAGGTTTTTCCGGTCCTTGAATGTTTTTTTGCATTACGATCGCAAAAATTTCTTCGTGTGTAGCATTGGTATATATGATAAAATATTTTTTGAAATCAGGGCTTGTTAAAACAAGAGTTTTTGAAATTGCATCTTTAATTTGTTGGAAATCTTGCTAAATGGAAAAATTCCAATTAAAAGATTGATCATTTTTTAATAAATTATGGATTGGATTGACAATTTTTGCAAATTTTGTTATGAATCTCCTTACAAAATTTATTTTACCCATGAATGATTGAATGTCCTTTTTAAAGGTAGGAGGAGACAAAGATTAAAAAACTGACACTCGTTCAGGGTCTATGTTTATCCTTGAATCAGAGACGATATGTCCAAGCAACTTACCCAATTTAACACCAAAATTTGACTTGACAGGGTTTTAAAATATTCCATATTTTCTGTAATGAGTAAAAACTCCTGCAAGATGGTAAAAATTATTTGCGTGATGGTTAGAATAATTTTTCAAATATTCTAAGTATACTTGGATAATTACTATAATTAGGTTGTCAAAATATATATTCATTTATCTTTGAAACATAGATCTAGTGTTTATCAAGCCAAAAGGAATGTGATTAAAAGTGAATGTCCCCCATTTAGTGGTGGTCGTTTTATGTCTATCATTTTTCTTCACACAAATTTTATTTTAGCTGGAAAATCCATCTAAAAGTGACATCATAGCAGAACCATCTACTTTCTACAATATTAATTCCATATTCAAATGAGGAAAATTATCCTTCACACTATCCATGTTTAGGGAACAAAAATCAATGATAAAAAATTATGGCCAATTTTCTTTTGAACATGAACTAATGTACCCACCCTTTCAGAATATTAAATAGGATAAGTAATATGAGTAGCCAACATTTTATCTAACTCAAATCTAATGGTTGCCTCAAAATATAGGTTTATGGGTCTTTGCTTCTTCCTAAGAGGTTGAGAATCAATTTTGATAGGTATGACATGAGTAATAATGGAAGGATCAAAACCCTTTAAATCATTATAGGAACAAGAAAAGATATCATAAAATTCACAAAAAAGGTGAATAAATTTATTTATTTCATCCTCAGAGAAAGTATCAAAGACGTACAACATTTTTGGATCATTTCCAGTTCCAATAGTTACCTGCATTGTTTTATCAATTGTCTTGCGGGGTGATTTTATTAATGGAGGAACTTTAGTTACATCACTAGGTGAGAAAGCATCTTCCAAAGGGACCGGACCCTTAGGATACTTATTTTACTCAAAATTAACGATTTGAGATGATTCCTTGATATCAATGGTAAGAAAAGTGAGGATATCCTGGTCATCATCAAATACTTGCCATGATCCCTCATTATCAGGAAGGTGTGGTCTATATTGTATTACTACAATGCAATCAAGATTATTAATTACATAAAAATATTTAGGCCTCATATCATACATTTCTAAACCATCAGCAACAATAATCATGCTTCTCTTTACATGAGTGATGTTAAAAATTTTAAATTCCATGATAACATCTGAATTAAGGGCAGTATAACGCCTCATTATCTTGTTAGAAGGGGTGTAAATTATTTTGATTAGATTAACCACTAGTTCAGAGTCCCCGAAAATATAAATATTTTGTATTCCAAGTTGAAGGGTATTGTCCAACCCAAGGAGTGGAGCCTCAAACTCTGCAATGTTGTTAGTGCATGTGAAATTCAAGCGGTAAGAAAAAGAATGAGATTTTCTAGAATAATTTTGTAAAAAGATGTTGGCTCCATTTCATTCCTATGATGAAGCCCCATCAAAGAACATATGCCAAATTCAATTGGAATTTGAAGGAACACTCACAGTATTTTGATTGCCATCTTCTTCTTCATTAAAGATGGAATAAATCACTAAGTATTCCTATACATATTTGAATGATGGTTTGGGAAGGTTTTCGATATAAGTCACTAATATTTATTACCTACATATGATTATGTTTTTAGGACCTTTAGGAATGATAAGATGAGAACCATCCATAGAATAATAGCCAATGGTTAGTGATTTCCAATCTCTACCAAGAATTATTGAATAATTACAAATTGATAACTTGGAAACTACATGTTTTAGGAATTTCAGGTTGAGAACACATGACTAATGTGATATCTTTGAATTCACCAATTTTGGATTTCTTTTGTTTGTTGAATGACAACATGTTTACAGGAATTTCATTAGTGCATGAAAGTCCAAGTTCTTCCATGATCATTTTATATATATATATATATATATATATATATATATATATATATATATATATATATATATATATATATATATATATATATATGTATATATATATATATATGTATATATATATATATATATATGTATGTATGTATATATGTATGTATGTATGTATATATGTATGTATGTATGTATGTATGTACTGCATCAAGCTATGTTATAAATCTCCAATAATAGGTATGGTGTTCATGATATTTTGGTTTTCTTTTCAACAGATGGATATGATGAAAATGATGCAATGAGTTGTGTTATAAAGCTCCATGGGAAGAATGTGTTTTTTCTTATTTGTAAGTGTCATTGAACACTAGGGACAGTGTTCCCCTAAGGGGGAGGGGTTTGTAACAACCCCTGGTTGATTTCCTATGCAAATAAATAAAAATAATAACCAAGGTCACAGGACACGTATTCAAAGATTAATGTTGGGAAAAACATAGTGATGTGGATCACTGGTGATTAATAAATGGATATGGAAATTGGAAAAGGCATGAAGGTGAAAGGTCTCAAAATTTCACGTGAGGAAAATTGAAGGAAAATAAAGGAAAATGAAGAAAATAGAGGCCTTAATGATAAAAAGGATTATGAGGACTAGTTCACAGCTTTTATCAGTTTAGTTTTGGAGCTCTATGTCTATTCTCTCTATTCCCTCATACTATTGCACACTTAGAGAAATCTTTGGGCATTGTTGGAGCATGCTTGGAGCACTCTAGTTTCATTTGATTTGGAGAAAGAAGGAAAAGGAAAGTTGGAAAGAACAAGGGAATAGGTGGATCAATATCTATATCTGGATCGCTTTGTAGGTAACTGGTTGCATGTATGATTTCCTTGATGCATGGTATATGCATGTAATTATTTGTTTATGATATGTCATTGGCATGGATGTTTTCCTGGATTGATAGTGGTTTTAGCCTAAGCTTTTCATTTCCTAGATAGCCATGGTGTTGTGGGTTTTTCCACTTGTTGTTTCTGATTGGTTCTCAGGTTCCTTAAGGATGTGGGTTGAATTATTAGTTACTGGAGCCATTGGTTGGAAAAAATGCTCTATAGGCCCTGGAATAGCTTGGGTTGAGATACTATTCCTGAAGCCTAGGTTGGAAAAATGCTATGAAGCCCTTGGTGGGTTGAGTTACTAGTCCTAGAGTCCATGTTGGACAAGCGCTCTTGAGCCATAGAAGGATATGGATTGAGTTATTAGTACCTGGAGCTACGGTTGGGACAAATGCTTTGGAGCCCTGGACAAATTGTGTGGTGATCCAAATGGATCTAGAAATAGAAGTGGTCTTGAAAATAGATCAAAAATCAAAGTCATCAGATGGAAGTGAAACTAGGACCAGATCGTAGTCCTCGTCACCCTGATTCCAACTGTGTGAATGGAACTCAAATCCGAGTTCGTATGATCGATTTATAGGTGGAAAAATTTATAGTCAAACTTGGCCAAGTGGTAGGCAACAAATTGGAAGAATCTCGGCCCACAAAATCTGGTGTTCGGAACAAGAAAATTTTTCACCTACTTCATTTTTCAAGTAACCCTTATTTCCCGACGAGAAAATTTGAACCATATAGTTTAAAAAATAAAAAAATATATATTAAATTGGGGTGGCAGGTTTCCACCCACGCTTGTGTTATATATATATATATATATATATATATATATATATATATATATATATATATATATATATATATATATATATATATATATAAAGGTTAGTTTGCGGGTCACCACCCCCGCCAGCCATACCATACCATATATATTATATATAAAGGAACCTGCGGGGCTTGAACCCGTCAGGCTTGGTGGGGTCGGCCTGCCACCTGGGTGGTTAAAAAAAAAATGACATTATATGTAAACTGTTGAAACGTGTGATATAAACACTGCCTTATAGAAATACCAAGCCACACATTATTAAACGATTACATGCCAAGGTTGGAGCGGGAAGGTTTCGAACCCGACCAACCTCCGTATTATTTTCCACCACCACCAACGGGCCAATGGCCCATGTTGGTGGCTCCATCTGCCTTACACAATTTAAACCTTCTTGCATCATTCAGAACCAGACCGGTGGAGGGCAGAAAAGTGCGGAACTAGGAGTAGCCTGAGGTGTGGAACCATGAGCGATGGTATCTTGGGGACACTGAAAATATTCCCTTAGAGGTCCAAATGTGCCAATTTCGGAATTTGACAAGTTTATAGTCAAATTTTCACATTTTCGTGCCAGGAATCCAACCGTGTAATTATTTTCTCCAGTCGAGGTATTAATTTTCATGCCATCATCCAAATTGGAGGTATAAGTTTCATTTTTTTAAAAGTTGCTTTAAATGATTTCTTTGATGCCACTTAATGAAAGAATACCTCCCCACTTTTGAGTGTTGGGTGTGGAGCCTTATTATCTTCTTTATTTAGATGTCTCACTGCATTGGACCCCTATTCTTAATAGGGCTGCAACACCACCTATCGTTTAATCACTGCCAGGGGGGGTCCAGGGGGGGCCTTGTAAAATATTGTAATTTCGTAGTCAATCTGGGCCATTCATTAGGCGGATGATCTGACGGTAGAAGTTTTGTTTAATTTAGTGTTTTTTTCCCCAAAAGGAAACCCCTTGTTTTGTATGAGGGTATTGTATTGTGGTTGTGTATGGTATGTGTATTATGAGCGGGAAACAGAAAGGGGGACTATGAGAGAAGATATTATAGTAGATTTGTTGTAGGTTGTGTCTCTTCATCTCGCTGGAAAATATAAATGAAGGAATGGTTGTTCGGGGTGGACGTAGGACAAATTGGGTGAACTACGTATATCTGTGTCTCTCTTATTTTATATGTTTTCTTTTTTTGTGTTTCCGCATATTCTAGTGTTCCATTGCTCTGCAATATATAATTTTCTAACAACTGGTATCAGAGACGAAGGTCTATTTGGATGATAAAATCACAAGAAAGAAGGGTTCCTGGTTCAAGTGGGAGAAATGGCGGAATATGGTAGGTTTAGGGCCGATAAATTTAACGGCCAAAACTACCCGCTTTGGAAGATGCAGATGGAAGATTATCTATATCATAATTATCTATACCTACCATTGAGCAGAAAAACAAAGAAGCCATCAAATACGACAGATGCAGAATGGGAGATTCTCGATAGAAAGGCACTTGGAACAATACGGTTGTGCCTCGCGATGTTGGTAGCCTTCAATATTTCTAAGGAAACAGAAACAAAGGGTTTAATTAAGGCATTGGAGAAACTATATGAAAAACCCTAGACCTCAAATAAGGTATTTCTTATGAAACTTTTATTTAATATGAAGATGTTGGATGGTGGATCTGTTGCTGACCGTTTAAATGAATTTAATACGGTTACGAGTCAGTTGAGTTTTGTAGGGGTAAAATTTGATGATGAAGTTAGGGATATGTTATTTCTGTGCTCATTTCCAGAAAGTTGGAATGGTTTAGTTATGACCATTAGTAACTCTATCTCTAGATCTAGTACTTCAAAGTTTGATGATGTTTTCGGTGCTATCCTTAGTGAGGAAATGCGAAAGAAAAGCTCCGGTGAGACATTGGGTAATGATTTGAGTGGAGAGACTAGGAGAAGAAAAATGGAAAGAGGAAATATCTCATCATATCACAGTAAATAAAGGAAAGGCATATCCAAGTCTATATCAGGGATAGTAACTGGAAATGCGGAAATAAAGGACACCTGAAGAAATACTATAAATATTGGAAGGGAAAAGAAGGAGACGCACAACAAGAAAACCATCATGAAGAAAATGTGACAGGTGATGTGTTACAAGATGCTTTGATTCTTTCTTTAGAAAATGTTACTGATTCTCGGGTGGTAGATTTAGGGGCCTCATTCCATGCCACACCTGATAAGAAATATTTTCATGACTACATTTAAGGAGATTTCAGACAGGTTCTTCTAGGTGATGATAAACCCTGTAAATTCGTTGGAATGGGCAAAGTTATTATAAAACAGAAAAATGGAAACCAATGGTTATTAAAGGAGGTAAGGCATGTTCCATATTTGAAGAAAAATATGATTTCAATAGGGTAGTTAGGCGGTGAAGGTTGTGTGACAACTTTCACAGATAAAACCTGGAAGGTCACTAAAGGAGCCCTGGTAATAGCAAAAGGAGAAAATGTTGGTACATTGTTGGAACAGGGTCTCCTACAAAGCTGCGAATCTGGTCCATTTTGTATATTTTTTATTATATTTAGTCTAGCGCAGAGGTTTTGGGGTGGGTCAAAGCCCTTAATGCATTGTAAGCGGGTCAAAGGTAGACCAAGGCTCCGCAAACCATGGTTTGCGAACCATTGGATGCGTAGGCTAAAGTAGTATAAATAGTGTTGGGTGTGGAGCCTGATTATCTTGTTTATTTTGTATCACAGTGTTGGACCCCTATACCTTAATGGGGCAGAAACACCGCTCGTAATTAAATGCTGCCTGGGGGGTCCAAGGGGGGCAGCTGTGACTTTATGGAGCCCCCCCCTGGCGGGGGGTTTTGGGGGAAGTGTCCTCGAAGCTAAAAAAATATGTAAATTGCCTTGTAAAAGTATAGTAATTTCTAGTCAATATGGGCCATTCATTAGGCAGATGATCTAACGGTAGAAGTTATGTTTAGTTTAGGGTTTTTTTCCCTAGAAGGCAACCCCTCGCTTGTATGAGGGTATTCTATTGTGGCTATGGATTGTATGCGTATTCTCAGAGCGAGAAACAGATAGGGAGACTATGAGAGAGAATAGAGGATATTACAACAGATCTTATGTAGTTTGTGTCTCTTCATTTTGCTGGATAATAGAAAGGAAGTACTGGCTATTCGAGGTGGACGTAGCCCAAATTGGGTGAACCACGTATATCTATGTCTCTCTGGTTTTATGTGTTTTGTGTGCTTTTATTTTCCACATATTTTATGTGTTTCATTGCTCTGTAATCTATAATTTTCTAACAATTGGTATAAGAGCCAAAGGTCTATTTGGCTGATAAAATCGGAGGAAAGAAGGGTTCCTAGTTCGAGTGGGAGCAATGGCAGAAGATGGTAAGTTTAGGGTCGAAAAATTTAACGGCCAAAACTTCCCACTGTGGAAGATGCAGATGGAAGATTATCTGTATCATAAAGATTTATGCCTACCATTGAGCGGAAAAAAAAAGAAGTCGATGGCTATGACAGACGCAAAATGGGAGATTCTCAATAGAAAGGCACTCGAAACAGTACGGTTGTGCCTCGAAGCGTCGGTAGCCTTCAATATTTCGAAGGAAACAATAACAGAGGGTTTGATTAAGGCATTGGCAAAACTATATGAAAAACCCTCAGCCTCAAACAAGGTATTTATTATGAAACGTTTATTTAATATGAAGATGTCGGAAGGTGGATCTATTGCAAACCATTTAAATGATTTTAATACAGTTACCAGTCAGTTAAGTTCTGTAGGGGTAAAATTTGATGATGAAGTTAGGGCTCTTTTATTTGTGTGCTCATTTATAGAAAGCTGGAATGGTTTAGTTATGGCCATTAGTAACTATGTCTCTGGATCTAGTACTTTAAAGTTTGATGATGTCGTCGGTGCTATCCTTAGCAAGGAAATGCGACAGAAAAGCTCCGATGAGACATCGGGTGATACTTTGAGTGCAGAGTCTAGGGAAAGAAGAATGGAAAGGGGAAAGAGCTCAGGATATCACAGTAAATCAAGGAAAGGCAGATCCAAGTCTAGATCAGGGATAGTGTACTAGAAATGCGGAAAGAAAGGACACATGAAGAAAGACTGTAGATCTCGGAAGGGAAAAGGAGACACACAACAAGAAAAAAATCATGAATCAAATGTGACAGGTGATGTGTTACAAGATGCTTTGATTCTTTCTTTCGAAAATGTTACTGATTCCTGGGTGGTAGATTCAGGGGCCTCATTCCATGCCACACCTGATAAGAAATATTTTCATGACTATGTTCAAGGAGATTTTGGACAAGTTCGTTTGGGTGATGATAAACCTTGTAAAATTGTTGGAATGGGTAAAGTTTTTGTAAAATAACAGAATGGAAACCAATGGCTATTAAAGGAGGTAAGGCATGTTCCAGATCTGAAGAAAAATCTGATTTCAATAGGGCAGTTAGACGGTGAAGGTTGCGTGACAACTTTCACAGATAAAACTTGGAAGGTCACCAAGTTAGCCTTGGTAATAGAAAAAGGTGAAAAGGTTGGTACATTGTATTTATGTAATGGTATTTCTAACTCTGTTAATTCTTTAACTTCCAAAGGAGAAGATGCAACATTATGGCATCATAGGCTCGGACACATGAGTGAGAAGGGGATGAAGATTCTTCACTCAAGAAATTTATTGCCGAGTTTGAAGAATGTTGATTTGGATTTATGTGAGAATTTCATTTATGGAAAACAGAAGAGAGTCAGATTTCTCAGAGTTGAGAAAGAAAAGAAGAGCGAAAAATTAGAGCTTGTGCATACAGATGTATGGGTACCTTCTCAGGTATCATCTCTTGGTGGCTCTCGTTATTATGTTACTTTTATTGATGATGTAACTAGAAAAACTTGGATTTATTGTATTAAGAATAAATCTAATGTATTTGATACTTTCAAGAACTGGAAATATTTGGTTGAAATTGAGACAGGAAAGAAGTTGAAGTGTCTCAGATCAGAAAATGGAGGTGAATATTGTAGAAAATATTTTGATAGGTACTGTTCAGAAAATGGAATACGCAGAGAGAAGAAAGTTCCAAGAACACCACAAGAAAATGGTGGGTCATAAAGAATGAACAAAACAATCATGATGTGTGCAAGGTGCATGAGATTGCATGCAGGATTGCCTTTACAATTTTTGACAGATGTTGTAGATACTGTTGTTTATCTAATAAACAGAGGGCCTTCAAGTTCCTTGGATGGTGGTATTCCGAGGAAGCATGGATAGGTAAAAAGGTAAACTACTCTTTTTTAAATCCTTTTGGTTGTGAGGCCTTTGTCCATATTAATAAATAAAATAGAACAAAGCTTGAGGCAAAATCAAAGAAATGTACCTTTATTGGATATGGTGTTAATGATTTTGGTTATCGCTTATATGATTATGAAAATCACAAAACCATTAGGAGAAAATATGTAATATTTAATGAAAAGGTATTGTATGAGAATCAGTTGCAGGAAAAGAAACAGGAAAAAGAAAACAAAGAATACACAGTTCTTGATGAGATCACAGAAAAAGTAAAGGTGCCTGAAAATAATAATAATCAACAGCCACAGCAACAACAACCACCACAACAACAATAGGCACCTCAAACACCTGAAAGTGGTGTTAGAAGATCTACCAGGATAAGTAGACCCCATGAATGATACTCTCCTTCATTATATTATTTATTGTTGACTGATTTTGGTGAACCTGAACGTTATGAGGAAGCAATGCAGGTTGAAATCAGGAAGAAGTGGGAGCTATCCATGGAAGAAGAGATGGACTCCTTAATGCATTACTAGACTTGGGACTTAGTCAGGTTTCCTGCAGGTAAAACTACATTGCAGAATAAATGGGTTTACAGGCTGAAGGAAGAAGATGGAGGAAAATAGAGGTACAAAGCTAGACTTGTGGTGAAGGGGTTTGCATAGAAGAAAGGTATTGATTTTGATGAAATAATTTCTCCTGTTGTTAAGATGACTTCAATCAGAAATATTTTAAGTCTTGTAGCAACGAAAGATTTACATCTTGAACAATTATATGTAAATACAACATTTCTCCATGGTGATTTGAAGGAAGAGATCTATATGGAGCAACCAGAAGGATATGAGGTCAAAGGGAAAGAAAAATTAGTATGCAAGTTAAAGAAGAGCTTGTATGGCTTAAAACAGGCTCCAAGGCAGTGGTATCTAAAATTTGACAAGTTCATGTCTGAACAGGGTTATACTAGATGTCACTGTGATCATTGTGTTTACCTGAAAAATAAAAATGATGGCAGCTATATTATATTGTTATTGTATGTAGATGACATGCTTGTTGCAGGGTCTAATATGCAGGAAATAAATGTGCTCAAAATAAAATTGGAAAATTCATTTTCAATGAAGGATTTGGGAGTTGCAAAACAAATCCTTGGTATGAGAATAATTAGAGACATGAAAAATCATAAATTAACACTGTCTCAAAATGAGTACATACAAAAGGTGTTGAAAATATTTAATGTGCAGAATGCAAAATCAATTAGTACACCTTTTTCTAGTCATTTCAAACTTAGTAAGGAGATGTGCCCCAAGACCCAAGAAGAAATGGACTATATGTCTAGAGTTCCATATGCATTAGCAGTTGGAAGCTTAATGCATGCAATGGTCTGCACAAGGCCTGATATTGCACATGCAGTGGGAGTTGTAAGCAGGTACATGAACAATCCAGGAAAAGAACATTAGATGGCAGTAAAATTGATTCTCAAATATTTGTGAGGTACCACAAATCAAGAATTATGCTTTGGTGGTTCAAACATTTCTCTTCAGGGATATGTTGATGCAGATACGACAGGTGCAAGAGATAACAGGAGGAGCACTAAAGGATATGTATTTACTGTAGGTGGAACAACTGTCAGTTGGGTTTCAAAAATCCAAAGTTTTGTTGCACTTTCAACAACAGAAGTAGAGTATCTTGCCGCTATAGAGGCTAGTAAAGAAATTATTTGGTTACAAAGGTTTATGGATGAATTGGGTAAGAAGCATGATATGGGCACGTTATAAAGTGATAGCCAAAGTTCCATTCATCTTGCAAAGAACTCAGCATTTCATTCTAGGACTAAACACATACATCTCAAGTACCATTTCATACGGTCAGTGTTGGGAGATGGACAGTTGAAGCTGGAAAAGATACACACTAACCAGAATCCTGCAGACATGCTAACAAAAGTTGTAACCAGGGAGAAACTGAGATTATGCTCAGTTTCAATTGGTCTTCAAAGATGATGATGAAGATGAGAAAAAACCAAGTCCAAAGAGGAGTCATTGTCCAGCAAATGAAGCAACAGTAGAGTTGCTACAATCAGTCTCCAAGTGGGAGATTGTTGGGTGTGGAACCTGATCATCTTGTTTATTTTGTATCACAGTGTTGGACCCCTGTACCTTAATGGGGCGGAAACACTGCCCATAATTAAACACTGCCTGGGGAGTCCAGGGGAGGTGGCTGCAACTTTATGGAGCCCCCCCCTGGTGGGGGGTTTCGGGGGCAGCGCCCCCGAAGCTAAAAACAGATGTAAAATTGCCTTATAAAAGTATAGTAATTTATAGTCAATATGGGTCGTTCATTAGGCAGATGATCTGACGGTAGAAGTTATGTTTAGTTTATGGTTTTTTGCCCTAGAAGGCAACCCCTCGCTTGTATGAGGTATTGTATTGCGGCTATGGATTGTATGTATATTCTCAGAGCGAGAAACAGATAGGGAGACTATGAGAGAGAACAAAGGATATTACAGCAGATCTACTGTAGGTTGTGTCTCTTCATTTTGCTGGATAATAGAAAGGAAGGACTGGCTATTCGGGGTGGACGTAGCCCAAACTGGGTGAACCACATATATCTGTGTCTCTCTGGTTTTATGTGTTTTGTGTGCTTGTGTTTTCCGCATATTTGATGTGTTTCATTTCTCTGTAATCTATAATTTTCTAACAAATAGTTGAACCTTTTTTGAGTCGAGAAGCAGAGAATGAATGGAGATTGATGTGAAGTATGAATTACTAGATCTTGGGTTGGGATTTTTTGGTTAGGACTCCTGCTGGCTGTGTGCATGGAGATCCTTTGTCCAGTTGTGTGCAGACCCTGCTGGCTATGTGCGTAGGTGGTATTCGGGGAATGTAAGAGGATTTTGATAAGTAATATATGTGAAGTATTGTTGAAACATGTGATGTTATCTGAATCTATTCTGTTATGATTGATGCGAACTAAGATTGTCTGATTAAGCTGCGAACTCACTTGTTTTATCTCTGTGATATGAAAGTATCTTCACTTAGTATATTACTGTGATATGACTGTTGTTGCACTTCCTGATTGCATCTCTATTAATGAACGCAAACTATCTGTGTTGACAATATTGGCTGTGATTATGTTGTTTTATGGTTGTAATTGATGATACACACGTGGATGCGAAACTGCTGGAGAAGATCTGATAAGAACTATAGTCTGGTTACATTCTAGAACCCTGCAAATCACCCTTCGGTGTAGATATGATAATTGAGGACCTGCATTATTACCTACTCTCTCTCTTAGGGTGCGAAAACCTGGTTCCAACACCCTCCCATACTGCTTCAGGTGAGACTTTGATCTACGCACGCGGGTCACTGCCAAAAGGGCCAGTAGTATAGGGGTTTGTTGGAAAAACTTCACCTCCAAACCTGGGTCAGGACCCCTCGAGCCAACAAATGGTTCTGTTGCCAGGACTGGGAGAATTTTGAGGGAGAGATTTGGTAATGCCAAGGCCGTATTGGAAGCCTGTGAAGAAAGAAATCGAAGAGTGGAAGAACAAGTATATTTTCACGAAGATCTACAGATCTTCTTTGTAACAATTAGGATCAATATTGGCTTTCTGAAAACCTTACTGATCAAGATATTACTGTGCGAAGAGAGTAGTCTGTGTAGCCACACTGAGTGAATGACCTCTGATCTGGATGGGAGTACAACATGAAGTGGAAAATACTATCGGACCAACCAAGAAGGAGATAGATCTGCCTACAGTCCGATAAGAGAAGTGGCTGCACAGAGTCCTCCAGCCACACCACTTTCAAACCAGCATAGGGGAAGGAACTCACCTACACCTCCGCCACTGCCAGAAGGCGACATGGCTGCGCACATGAAGTTACCTACCTTTAAGGGTGTGGGAGATGAAGACATGGATCAGTTCTGGTTTGTCGCAGGATCCGTATGGACTACGTAGAACGTAGCTAGTGATACGGTGAAAAGGGCTCAACTATCCCTTGCCTTTGAAGGAAGAGATTTGGACTGGTACATGGTATACATTGTCTAGCATTCGAATGCAACCATTGAAGAGATTAAGAACACCTTAAAGCAATAGTTCAAGAATCCTAAGTCCTACTCACAAATAGTGGTGGACCTAAAGGATTTCAAGCAAGGGCCTTCTGAGTCTGTGTGGGAGGCCGATCAGTGACTGAAGAAGGTGATCAAAGAAGGATGATTTCAGTATGATGACAGATAGCACACGAAACGGTTCATTGCTATGTTGCTGCCTCACCTGCGCATACCTATGGGTCACCAAAATTCTGAATCGCAAGAAAAAGCCTTGGGAATCGCTATGAAGTTAGAAGCTGCACCCAGAGATGATACCCAGCTGGGCGCCCAACAGATCCAAGGAAAATTGGAGGCAATGCACATGGAGATCTAGAATCTGCGAAAGGAGTGAGGAACAGAGGCTAGCCCTGAGAGATGGCGCATATGATACAAGACGACTGGTCACACCAAAGATAATTGTCCTCTGTTAGCAGACTATATGCAAGTCCGGGGACCTAGCCCGTTGCGCCCTAGGGAAACTATAGGGTCAAGTGGGCTGACACTATTGTGAAATGATTGTCGCATTGCGGGGTTGCACGACACAAACCACTGCCTCCGCCTTGCTGCATATGTCCCAGAGGTAAAGCAGCAATGTTGTAGATTCTGCAGGACTGTAGGAAATGATGAGCAGAACTGCCGAACATATGATTTAATGATCGATAGAGGGAAACTATATGGGGTACATTCGGACCCGTCCTCGCCAAGATCAGGCATAGGTGCCCCCCTAGCTAGGGGCATGGGAGGAGGAAGAGGTGGCAGTGCAGGTCGGGGACGAGGGCAACTAATCTATTATAACTGTGGAGAAGTATGACACTTTACAAGGGACTCTCCGAACCCTACAAGGAAGTCCTATGGTATTGCAAACAACTGGACCATGCGATTGAAGAATGTCCAATATTGATAGCAAAATTGTAGGAGAGGCAGCCGACACCTACGCAGAATGTGCAGAGGGTTAAGACTGAACTGCGAGACAAAGATCCAAGCGTGAATGTCATAACACACAGTGGGATGGCCACCGGGGGACTTGAGGAGAAGGCTGCAATTGAACCTCTGATCCGAAAAGTAGTTGTCAAGTAGGAAGGTTTGGATCTAAAAAAGGAAAAAGGAACTTTTGTCGCAGCTTGAAAAGACTTTGCTGAGGCAGAGGCACCTACTTCTCAGGCACCTATGAACCTCAAGGTAGATAAGGAGGTCAAACCATTTTTGCAGGCATGTATGAAGCTGCTGCGCAACCCAAAGGCTATGGAGAATCTTCAGGCATTAATAGATAGCTGCGAAGCGCGGCCTAACCTAACCCCAGAAATCAAGGATGTGCACAAA
Organism: Pinus albicaulis; assembly: GCA_034641835.2. Classification (NCBI taxonomy): domain Eukaryota; kingdom Viridiplantae; phylum Streptophyta; class Pinopsida; order Pinales; family Pinaceae; genus Pinus; species Pinus albicaulis. The sequence continues at coordinate 243,948,293 of CM076582.1, forward strand.
CTATACAAGAAACACATCGATAGGGAGATGCGGTTGACAGCATAGATCGGTGACTACAAAATGGATCAGGTTATTTTGGACCTAGGATCAAATGTGAATGTACTACCAAAAAAAACGTGGCAACGAATGGGAGAACCTAAGTTGGAGTGGTCCACTATCTAGCAGGTACGGCCAATCAGCAGAAGATCATACCCTTGGGGAGACTGTTGAAGATCATGGTAAATATCGTAGGAGTCAAGGTCCAGGCTGATTTTGAAGTAATTTAGATTATAGAAGATGCGGACCCCTACCCTACGCTCCTAGGGTTAGACTGGGCCATATATATGGGAGGCATCACTAATTTGAATAAGAGAAGCATGGTGTTTGAAAATAATGGTACAAGGGTGATAGTACCATTAGATCCCGCGGAAGGCGAACGATATACCGAGCCGGTGCACGACGAAGAAGATGTAGATCACATTTATAAGTTGACTGCGCAGGATGAATATTGGATCAACCCCACGGTGGATGGTGTACTCTACTGGGAAAAGGATAGTGAATGCTTCTCTAACTCCTATGGGGAGATGGAGAACTGGAAAAATCGGTTACATGATGTCTCTGTGATACGATGTCTTCGGGTCTCAAAGGACTTCTGCTACATTTACTTAGAGGTAAGAGACCTACCCTATTTCGATGGTTCTGGTAATGTCAAGGAATTTTTGCGAATATTCAAAGCCGAGGTTCCCAAAGAAGGAAGGTTATGGGCCCTTAATCTAGCTATGTGTGCAACACTGGCACGATGGTGGGATATGCATAAGGGGCTATTCCAGGATTAGGAGGGCTGTCGGGACATGATACTCCTGCGATTTGAACCTTCGGCGGAGATACTGGTCAAGAAATTCCTCGGCCCAGGGGATCCATGTGAGCACTTGGCTGCATGGATAAAAACGTGGGGTGACCGAACTACAGAATAATGGGTCCACTTGTTCATTCATACGCATTAGGGGAATTTTGAGGTCTAAAATGGGCCTCCTAAGAAAAATGTACAACCAAAATAAACTTTATAAGAACCAATAGAATTAAAGATGATGATGTCAACCATGGGGGATGATTCACCATTTTTTAAGTAAAAGGATAAAAAGATTAAAAAATAATAAAATAATAAAAATACTTTTTCAACTCATATTTTCAACTTATCTCCCAAATTTTTTACTCAAATTTTGAGCCGGAGTACTTGTTGGATGAAAAATTTAATTCCTCATCCAAGGAGTACCCATGTTGCATACTTTTGATGGACCCTACTATGTGAAAAATGAGAAATACATGAAAAAACGTGATTGCAATCACGTTTTTCATGTATTTCTCATTTTTTGTGTAGCAGGGTACATCGAAAGTATGCAACATGGGTACTCCTTGGATGAGGAATGAAATTTTGCATCCAACGAGTACTCCTGCTCGAAATTTGAGTAAAACCTTTGGGAGATAAGTTGAAAATACGAGTTGAAAAAGTAGTTTTTTCTTTTTTCCCTCTAAACTTTGATGATGTCATCAAATCTTATTTGAACTTTTCCACTATTATTTTATAATTTCCTTAGGAGGCCCATTTTAGACCTCAAAATTCCCCTAATGTTGGGTCCAATCCCTACTGCATGGTACCTGGATTCGGAGCTCCATCAACGCACCTGCCATTGGGTAACTCTGAAGGATGACTTCATAGGAACATTCAGACTGATAGGGGGTTCAGAGGTGCTTGACGATGCTCTGCGGGATATAGATACATTTGTGTTTGGCAAGTCCGGATCCTCTATAGTATTCAGGACGCCGACATGGGAAACACAGATGTAGGATATTGTCAACTGCCGCAACTTGGCAAGGGACGAAGGGGAAGATGACCCACGGTCTGTCTCTATCCCGAAATCAGAAGGGGAGTGCACCGTTGCAGGACCTCCACTGTAAGAGGTGGATGTCACTAAGCCTCTAAAGCTGCACAAAGTCAATATTGGGATGGAAGAGCACCCTAAGTTGGCTAAGATTGGGGACTATTGGGATGAGGATAAAGTAGGCAAAGTGGCTGAATTACTCACAGAATACCAGGACTTGTTCCCAAAAAAGTTTTCGGAGCTGAAGGGGATCACGGGGGACTTAGGGGTCATGCATATCACTCTCAAACCGGATGCGCGCCCCGTGAAGCAGTGGCCCTATAGGTTGAATCCTAAGTATAAGCAGAAGGTCAAGGAAGAAATCAATAAAATGATCACAGCTGGTATCATCGAACCTGTTGAATAGTTAGATTGGGTCAGCTCGATGGTGGTTTAGGAGAAAAAGACTAAGGGGGGGATTCGGATCTGTGTGGACCTGTGCAAGTTAAATGATGCCTGCGTTCATGATCCATTCCCTACACCATTCTCAGACGAAATATTGGACAACATGGGAGGGCAGGAAGCATACTCCTTCACGAACGGGTTCTCAGGATACCATTAGATAATAATCGCACCTGAGGACCGCAACAAAACCACGTTCACCACTGAGTGGGGATCTTTTCAGTATACTGTCATGTCGTTTGGGCTCAAGAATGCCCCTGCTATCTTCTCGCGAGTCGTTGTCGCAACATTCAAGGAATTCATCCACAAATTCCTAGAAGTATATTTTGATGATTGGAATCTCTTCGGCTTGGTAAAGGCGCATGTATCAAACCTGCGCATGATGTTGGACGCCTGCCGAAAACACCAGATTTCCCTAAATATCAAGAAATGTATCTTCTGCATAGCCTTCGGAATCTTGCTCGGCCACATAGTTTGCTGGCAAGGGCTGATGGTGGATCCTGCCAAAATCACAGTTATCATAAACTTGCCAGTACCAACAATAGAGAAAAAACTACACTCGATCCTTGGGCACATGGGCTACTACAGGAAATTCATTTAGGGCTATGCGCTGATTACGGCCGCTTTGGAAAAATTTCTCAAGAAGGATGTTTCGTTCTTTTGGAATGACAAGTGTCAAAAGAGCTTTGAGTTACTTAAAGAAAAGATGGTCTTGGTGCCTATTCTCATATTTCCTGATTGGGAGAAGGTATTTCATGTTCACGTCAATGCATCGGGAATTGCTCTCGGGGTTGTCCTTACGCAGCCGGGAGGAGATATCGACCACCCGGTGGCCTTTGCGAGTAGGAAACTCTCTGCTGCAGAACACAACTACTCCACTACAGACCGGGAGGGATTGGCCATGGTGTATGCTTTGCAGAAATATCAACATTACTTGTTAAGAGGACACTTCAAAATGTTCACTGGCCATTCAGCCTTGAAGTACCTGGTAAATAAGCCTATGTTGGGCGGGAAAATCTGCCGATGGCTACTGCTATTTCAGGAGTATGAATTTGAAATCATCGTCAAGCAAGGAAAGTTGAATGTTGGGCCTGATCAATTGTCCCGAATTAAGAGTGGCGAGGAGCCAACCAACTTGGAGGATGGATTGCTTGATGCGCAGCTATTTGCTATTAAGGTAGTAGATGCACACTTCATTGATATCATTTAGTTCTTGACTACTAGGAGGGCACCTCCAGAGTACTCGATACAACAGAAGAAAGAATTAGTCACACGGGCCGCAGATTTTACTATCGTCACAGGTCATTTATATAATATGGGAGCTGATGAAGTATTGCGAAGATATGTTTTGGAGCATGAAAGGCACGCTATCTTGGTAGAGGCTCATGACGGAGTAGTAGGAGGTCACTACGTAGGGAAATCAACGGCACTAAAGGTCTTGAGAGCTGGGTTATGGTGGCCAACCCTGCATAGTGACGCTCACGATTATTGTAAAGCCTGTGATACGTGCCAATGCACAGGGAGGTTGTCCCGTAGAGATGAAATGCCCCTTCAACCACAAATGGCTCTACAAGCATTTGATAAATGGGCCATCGATTTCATAGGGCCTATCAACCCACGAGGGAAGAAGACGGGTGCGCGATACATTATTACTTCCACTGATTATGTAACCAGGTGGGCCAAATCACAAGCAGTGAAGGATTGTACTGCGGAGACCGCTGCGCATTTCATCTTTGAACAAATTCTGACCAGATTTGGATGCTCGAAGATCCTCATGAGCGACATAGGTACACACTTTGTTAATGAAAAAATCCAAGCTTTAACCGAGGAGTTCTAGATCCATCATGCGAAGAGCACACCGTATCACCCACAGGAAAATGGCGCGGTTGAAGCTTTTAACAAAATCTTGGAGCAAGCGCTGACAAAGGTATGCAATGATGATCACAACAATTGGGACGTGTGTGTCCCATCGGTTCTTTGGGCCTATTGCACAACCTGCAAGAAGCTAATGGGGAAAACCCCATTCAGGATGGTTTATGGTAAGGAGGTGGTTATGCCAATGGAGTATATTGTTCCTAGTCTACGCATCGCTGAATTTACAAACATGGCAGAACCTGACATCATGGAAGAACGATTAGCATAACTTATGGCTTTGGAGGAAGATCGGTTTGTCGCTCATTTCCATCAGTAGGTTTAGAAGGCCCGCGATAAAGCCTGGCATGAACGACATATTTTCCAAAAGACATTCGCAGAGGGAAAATTGGTCCTCTTATATGATAGCCAATTTGGAAAGCATCCAGGGAAGTTCCAACAACACTGGCATGGTCCCTACACCGTTAAGGAAGTCACGGATGGCGGAGCTGTGAGGCTAACTACCCTGTGCGGTGATATGCTACCAAGCTATGTCAATGGTAATCAGCTCAAGCCGTATCGGATCAAATGATTATATGGCTGGAATAGTTGTGTAGGCGCAGGTGGAGAACACACCATCACAATGACTCAGGACGAGTCACAAGATTGTGTTGGGGGATTGTTGGAACAGGTTCTCCTACAAAGCTACGAATCTGGTCCATTTTGTATATTTTTTATTATATTTAGTCTAGCTCAGAGGTTTTGGGGTGGGTCAAAGCCCCTAATGCATTGTAAGCGGGTCAAGGGTAGACCAAGAGTCCGCAAACCATGGTTTGCGGACCATTGGATGTGTAGGATAAAGTAGTATAAATAGTTGAACCTTTTTTGAGTCGACAAGAAGAGAATGAATAGATATTGATGCGAAGTACGAATTGCTAGATGTTGGGTTGGGTTGTTTGGGTTAGGACTGCTACTGGTTGTGTGCGCGAAGATCCTTTATCCTGCTGTGTGCGGACCCTGTTGGCTGTGTGCGCAGGTGCTATTTGGGGAATGTAAGAGGATTTTGATAAGTAATATATGTGAAGTATTGCTGAAACATGTGATTCTATCTTAATCTATTCTGTTATGATTGATGCGAACTAATATTGTCTGATTTAGCTACGAACTCGTCCGTTTTATCTCCGTGATATGAAAGTATTTGCACTTATTTTATTACTGTGATATGAATGTTGTTTCACTTCCTGATTGCACCTATGTTAATGAACGCGAACTATCTGTGTTGACAATATTGGTAGCGATTATGTTGTTTTATGGTTGTAATTGATGATACGCACGTGGATGTGAAACTGCTAGAGCAGATCTGATAAGAACTATAGTCTGGTTATGTTCTGGAACCCTGCAAATCACCCTTTGGTGTAGATCTGATAATTGTGGACCTGCGTTATTACCTACTCTCTCTCTCAGGGTGCGAAAACCTGGTTCCAGCACCCTCCCATACTACTTTGGGTGAGACTTTGATCTGCGCATGTGGGTCACTGCCGAAAGGGCTAGTAGTATAGGAGTTTGTTGGCAAACCTTCACCTCCGAACCTTGGTTAGGACCCCTTGAGTCAACATTAATTATATTTATACAATGGTATTTTTAACTTTGTTAATGCTTTAACTTCCAAAGGAGCAGATGCAACATTAAGACATCATACGCTTGGACACATGAGTGAGAAGGGGATGAAGATTATTCACTTAAGAAATTTGTTGCTGGGTTTGAAGAATATTGATTTGGATTTCTGTGAGAATTGTATTTATGGAAAATAGAAGAGAGTCATATTTCTTAGAGTTGGGAAAGAAAAGAAGAGCGAAAAATTAGAGCTTGTGCATACAAATGTATGGGGACCCGATCAAGTATCATCTCTCGATGGCTCTCGTTATTATGTTACTTTTATTGATGATGAAACTAGAAAAACTTGGATTTATTGTATTCAAAATAAACCTGATGTATTTGATACTTTCAATAAATGGATGGAAAGAAGTTAAATTGTTTGAGATCAGACAACGGAGGTGAATATTGTAGCAAAGAGTTTGATAGGTACTGTTCAGAGCATGGAATTCATAGAGGGAAGACAGTTCCAAGAACACCACAAGAAAATGGTGTGTTAGAAAGGATGAACAGAACAATCATGGAGCATGCAAGGTGCATGAGATTGCATGTAGGATTTCCTTTACAATTTTGGGCAGATGCTGTAGATACTATTGTTTATCTAATAAAAAGAGGGCCTTCACATTCCTTGGATGGTGGTATTCTAGAGGAGGCATGGATAGGTAAAAAGGTACTCCTTTTTAAAGCCTTTTGGTTGTGAGGCCTTTGTCCATATTAATAAAGAAAATAGAACAAAGCTTGAGGAAAAATCAAATAAATGTACCTTTATTGGATATGGTGTTAATGATTTTGTTTATCACTTATATGATTATAAAAATCACAAAATAATTAGGAGCATAGATGTAATATTCAATGAAAAGTTCATAATGAGTACATACAAAAGGTGCTGGAAAAATTTAATATGCAGAATGAAAAACTAGTTAGTACACCTTTGTCTATCCATTTCAAACTTAGTAAGGAGATGTGCCCCAAGACCCAAGAAGAAATGGATTATATGTCTAAATTTCGATATGAATCAGTAGTTGGAAGCTTAATGTATGCAATGGTCTGCACAAGGCCTGATATTGCACATGTGGTGGGAGTTATAAGAAGGTACATGAACAATCCAGGAAAAGAACATTGGATAGCAGTGAAATGGATTCTCATATATTTTAGAGGTACCATAAATAAGGAATTATGCTTTGGTGGTTCAAAAATTTCTCTACAGGGATATATTGATGCAGATATGGCAGGTGATGGAGATAATAGGAGGAACACTATAGGGTATGTATTTACTTTAGGTGGAACATCTGTTAGTTGGGTTTCAAAAATGCAAAGTGTTGTTGTAATTGCAACAACAGAAGCAGAGTATGTTGTTGCTACAGAGGCTAGTAAAGAAATGATTTAGTTACAAAGGTTTATGGATGAATTTGGTAAGAAGCAGGACATGGGAATTCTATACAATGACAACCAGTGTGCCATTCATCTTGCAAAGAACTCAACATTTCATTCTAGGACTAAACACATAAATCTCAAGTACCATTTCATACAATCAGTGTTGGAATATGGACAGTTGAAGTTGGAAAAGATACACAATAGCCAAATTCCTGCAGATATGTTAACAAAAGTTGTAACCAGGTATAAAATGAGATTCTGCTAAGTTTCAATTGGTCTTCAAGTATGATGTTGAAGATGAGAAACAACCAGGTCCAAAGTGGAGTAATTTTCCAGCAAATGAAGCAGCAATGGAGTTTCTACAATCAGTGTCAAAGTGGGAGATTGTTGGGTGTGGAGCCTGACTATCTTCTTTATTTAGATGTCTCCTTGTGTTGGACCCATTTTCTTAATGGGGCAGCAACACTGCCTATCGTTTAATCGCTACCAAGGGGGGCAGCGATGACCTTTTGGAGACCCCCCCTGGCGGGGGGTTTCGGGGGCAGTGCCCCTGAAGCTAACATAGGTAAATTTTCCTTTTAAAATATTGTAATTTTAGTCAATCTAGGCCATTAATTATGCGGATGATATGACGGTAGAAGTTATGTTTAATTTAGGTTTTTTTTTTCCCTAGAAGGAAACCCCTCATTTTGTATGAGGGTATTGTATGGTATGTGTATTATGAGCAAGAAACAGAAAGGGGGACTGTGAGAGAGAGTAGAGGATATTACAATGGATCTGTTGTAGGTTTTGTCTCTTCATCATGCTGGATAATATAAAGGAAGGACTAGTTGTTCGGGGTGGACATAGCCCAAATTGGGTGAAACACGTATATATGTATCTCTCTTGGTTTATATTTTTCATGTGTTTGTGTTTCCGCATATTCTATGTGTTCCATTGCTCTGCAATATATAATTTTCTAACATTGAGCGAGGTCTGGAGACGTAGCCCACATTGGGTGAACTCCGTAATCAAATCATTGTGTCTTTGATTTCATGTTTTCTTATGATTTCTGCTTCTTTTTCATGTGGTTTAAGTTACTTGGTTAATATTCTCTTTTACATGAAATTCTGAATGCATCCTTGAAGTGAAAATACTAGGATCAAGGTTGGTATCGTAGCAGGTCTTCTTGATGTGAGTTGCATGAGTGAATACTAACTAGGAAAAAGATCCAAAAAGGTGAAGGAAAATTTAAATCCTTTGAACCCGAAGTGGGGTGTGCACCACGAAGATGGAACATGGTAGGTGAGGATGCACAAGAAGAACAAGAGTGAAATTATCGCAATATCTTCTTCAACATGGTAGACAAAGTTGACAAGTTGTTTGCAGAATAGGAGAATACAATCAAGCATGAGAAGAAAGATCCTGATGATCATGCATCGGTACACCATGGAGGTGGAGGAGAAGATCCTCCTCCCTCCCAATGCACCAATGAAAGTTATTCTTCTTCCTCTTCTCATCATTCTAACAAGCACCATAAAGATACATCTAAGAAGCCATTTTTTAAGCTAGATGTAAAGTTTGATTTTCCAAGATATAATGGAGAATGTAATTCAGAGAAACTAACTAATTTGATTACACAGATCGAGTTTTATTTTTGGATTCAAAATATCGAGGAGGAAGAGGCAAATATCTAGTTAGCATCCCTTCAGCTGAGTGTCACCACTCTCGTTTGGTGTGAGAGCAAGTTACAAAAAGGTAGCAAAAACTTGGGTAATCTCCTTTCTTCTTGGTCCAATTTTGTTTCTGCATTAAAATATCATTTTTATCCTTTATGTTATCGACAAAAGGATTTAATGGAAGGGAAATATTTGAGACAAGGAAAGGGTCAAAATTTACAAAGCTTCATAGAAGAGTTTAGAAAACAACCATTGAATTTCGGCATTTCACTTGATTCTCCTGAAACTGTAACAAAGTATATTGGTGCTTTACATAGTTACATCGAGCATTCTTTGTTATTATTTAAGCCTACTACTATTGATGTGGGAAATGTGAAGGAAATTCACCTTGAAATCAGGGGCAATAATGACAAAGAAGATTAGTCAAATAAATCAATTTTCAAACCTCGTAATGGAAAGTTCAAAGGAAAATGCAAGGGAAAGGAGAAGAAGGAAACTACAACCAAGAAGGAGGAAGGAGCAAAACCATCTTGCACACATTGTAAGAAGGAAGGCCATGATGATGAAAATTGTTATAATTTTCATCTGGAGTTGAAGCCAAAGATATTTTGTGGAAAGGGAAAGTAAAAGAAGATGGAAACCATACAATAAAACCTTGGATTTGATTCCGGTGACGAAACACATATCACAACAGTGGGCATACAAGGTATAATTTATCTTCATGCTAATGAAAGTTCTGAATTGCATGCAAGTACAAGTTCTTCAAATGAGTCTCTTGTTAATTAATGAAAGAGAATTGAATTTTTCCAAATTAGAGTCGTGATGAAGCATACTAAAGTGGAAACCTTGTTTGACTAGGGCTCACAAGAAAATTTTATTTCGTAATCCTTGGTTAAGAAATTGGGATTGGAAACCAAGCCTCATATAAAACGTTACCCTCTTGGTTGGGTGTGTGATAAATCCAAATTACATGTAACCAAATAGTGTAAGGATAGATTTGTGATTGCATCCAGACTAGTAGATGAGTTTTACTTTGATGTTGTACCTTTGGATATCTGTGGCATTGTATTGGGGAGTCCATATTTGTATGATAGGAAAGCAATTTTATTTTTCCATGAAAAAAGTCTCATCTCACAAAAGATGAGGTGGAATACATTGTTAGAGATCATCGTGCCAAAATCAGTACTAGTCTTGTAAGTGTGCGTCAGATGAAGAGGTTGGTGAATTCCAACAAAGGGTGCATGCTCATGGTTATGAGGGTAAAAGATGTGGAGACATCTGATTCTTTCCAAGGTTGTGATCCCACTCATAAAAAGGAATTGTGTTAAATTGTTTCCAAGTATGATGGGATTTTTCAGGAACCAAGTGGGTTGCCTCCAAAGCGTGAGATACAACATGCGATTCACTTGCAGGAGAATGCTCCTTTACCCAAAATTGGTATGCATAGCTTGTCAACCATTGAGATGGAGGAGATAAAGAAACATGTGCAGGCATTATTGAACCAAGGGGTCATAAGATCAAGTTCTTCTCCATGCGGTTCAACTATTGTGTTAGTGACAAAGAACGCCAATACATGGAGGATGTGAGTGAACTACAAAGCACTCAAAAAAATAATGGTGAAGAATCGGTACCCTCTCCCTCGCATTGATGATTTATTAGATCAAGTCAAAAATGTTGTCTATTTCACAAAACTGGACTTGCGTAGTGGCTATCATCAGGTTAGGATTGCAAAATAGGATGTATGGAAGAATAAATTCAAGAAAAAACATGGGTTGTTTAAATGGCTGGTGATTCCATTCATACTATGCAATGTTCTAACCACATTCATGAGGGTGATGAATGTTATTTTCAGGCCTTTTATTGATGATTTTGTACTTGTGTATCTTGATATCATTCTTTTTTATAGTAGGGCATGGGATGATCATGCGAGTCACGTTAAAAAGGTGCTTGATGTTTTTCAAAAAGAAAAATTTATGTCAAAATGTTGAAGTGTGAATTTGGTACCTCTTTGTTTTATTTGGGTCACATTATCGGTGGCAGACAATTGAAAATATATCCTTCTAAAATTGATGTGACTGTAAAGTGGCCTAAACTCACCAATGTTACAAAGGTTCGTAGCTTTTTGGGTGCATTACAATACTGGATAAGGTTCATTGCCAACTTCTCCATCATTGCATCCCCTTTACATGCATTGATGAGTGTGAAGCAAATCTTTAAGTGATCTGAATGCGGAAAACAAGATCTTCCTAACTCTTGACATAAATTGAATGGGTAAGAAGAAATTAACTGAACTTTTATAATCAGTGATATGTACATTCGTTGAACTAATTAAAGTGGATTTTTTGAAATAAATCAATGTTAATGTATATGATCAAAACATAGCATCATAAATAACATCAAAACAGAGAAAGGCTGCAAATTTTGTGACATATTTTGTCCCTCCTAGACTACGTCTCTGGGTCCACTTCAAATGTGTGCGTCCGTTTAATTTAGAAAAGCTAATAGAAATGGTTACATGGACTTGTTAGTTGATCAGTACATATCAACACTACTGAACAATGTGGAAGACTTGGATTTTCAATGGCTGACTCTGTTCTGGATAAGGCCCACATATGGCCAAGAAAACTGGAGAAAATCGGTACGCACAAACTTGCGATATGAAGAAAATGGACCTCTTGCACGCTTGTAGTTGAAATAAGCTTTCTGCTTTGACCTCAAACTTTGTGCCCTGCAATGATCTTCAAAAAAATATGATTACAAGAATGGTGACCTCCACCTTCACAAAATCCTGAAAAAGAACTCACTACAATGCTTTGAAGCACTTCTTCAATGCTTCTCAAATGCACTCCTCTTCTTTCAACTCTCGACTCCCTCTCTTCCCTCCTCTCTTTCAAAACATCCTCGTGTTTTTAAACAAGAAGAGAGAATAATGAGATTAAACATATCTCTACCTTATCTCGAACTTCATACATCGATCTTTAAGGTACATTATGTTTATCTTCATTTCATCTTTAGTTAACTAATTTAGTTCTTTCTCATCCTTCCATACCTCTTTTAGACATCGTTGAGATCTGCATAACATCCTCGATATCTTCGAAGCTAAATCTAGTTGAAGTTTGAGCTCATAGTTTTAGTTGATCTCGGGTTATACACATAGGTGACTATGTCCTTTATTTACCTAACACCTTTATACATTCCGAAAAACCCAAACTAAAAATTTATAATAAAAAGATAACAATAATTGTCATCCAAACTGGGCGGAGGTTGCAACCGGCGGCATATGATCAGGTTAAATAACAGCTAAGTCTGCGGTTTGGTTTGGTGGTCTCGCCATTCACTGTCAGATAATTTTTGACATGTGATAACATTATCCCTGCAGTTATGATTAGCGTGATGACAGCGCGGTCATGAGTTGATTGCCCCGATGCCACTAGTGAAATCTGACGAATGGCTAGCGGTGATCTAGCAAATAACTGTTGGAATGTGATAAGGGTTATCACCGATGGTTACGATCAACCTGAATGCGCGGTGATCTGGCAGTCTTGATGCCCCCGTTAAACTCCACGTTCACATGAACTTCGACGACTGGCTAACGACTGGAGTTGGAAACAACTGTTGTGGTGACTGTCTGTTGTGACTGCATATGTTCACATGCACCCGGACTCTGACGCGGTCTACCGTCACGGTTTGACTGTGTTATGTTCAAAACTTTAATATAAAGTTTTATTACATGGCCGAAAGGTATTTATTCATAAGTTTAATTGCACCTTAGGTCTTAGTTAATGTTTTATATCTAGGAACTTAGTCTTTAGCATTTAGATTTAGTTTTAAAGCTAGACTTAGGTTTAACTTAACCTTTTCTTGTGTTTTACTTAGGCATTTAGGATTTAGTCTTATAAAATGACTAATCACTAACATCATCTGCCTAGTACTAACACTTATCATTTAGCTTTAACTTATACTCCTAGTGCTAATGTTTTAGACTTTAGGATTTACTTTTCCTTAGGTCTTACAAATATTTTAGCACTTTACAATTTTTCACCATGACTATGCCATGCTTGATGTTTTCATGTCACAGGTTGACACAATTTAACATGAAGACACTTTTAACTTCATATTCACAAAGAGAGACGACATTGGAGAATACTGTCAAATCATTAACGTTGATTATGAAGTTGACGACGATCATGTTGATTTTGAGAATGAATTGTATTCCTGCACATAGCAAGAATGTTGCATGTGACCATCTTGGTTGTTTACCTATTTTGACACGATCCTTTTGATGACATGATTCGATGAAAAATTGTGTATAATGGACCTTCTTGGTCGTCTCAATTTCGACACAAACTACACAATCCAATTTGGATCACACCTTCCAACAGAAGAAATTTTGGTTCTCCAAAATTTTTTATTACAATTTTGAGTAAATGCATTGAAAAATAAATCTAGGTCCTAGTTATAGACTCAACTAGATCTATTTAAAAAATTTACAGACACTTTTAGACATAAGGCCTATAGTTTGCCTAGTTCCATTTTTGCAGTCTTATTTTCCTCAGCAAGTGAATTTGATGGCTCCTGTTCTGCTGATGTCAATGATTTTTCCTATGGTAGAATTGGACAGTTTCTCTTTGCATTCCCTGATAGTTTTCAATGCTAAAAAATACTCTCTTTGGAGTTTGTACTCGTTGCCTTTGAATTCCATGAATATTTTTCATCTTCAGTGGATTCACTATTAGGTTGAAGTAAGGTTTTACCTGAACGCTTCTTCACTTGCAATGTTTTATCATATTCTTGTGGTTGGCTTCTGGTAGCTCCAAATTTCTTGTTGTAGGCTCTCTGCTTCCAACAATGTTCTACACAATGCCATGTAATTCCACAAAAAGTGCATGGATATATTATTTTAACACTTTATACAACCCAATTTTGATAAAAGAAATCACTTCCTGAATCACTAGTAGTAGATTGTTGTTGTTTACCTTTCTTGTCTTGCAGCTTCTTTGGCAGAAGCTTAGGATGAAGAGACCAACATTGATCTGAGATGTGGCCAATCTTCTCGCAATAGTCACACTTCATTTGACCATATCATAAGCCTTCATGCTTAGGCCTTTCTTGCATAAATATTGGTTGAAGTCTTCCTTGACTATGCTTACCAAGGCCTTCTCCTTCTTTGTATCCCATAGCCTTCATCATGGACGAACCTTTTCTTCATAAGTTCCACTTTGTTTCTTGCTGGAAATTTCCTCTGACTCTGAATCACTTTTTGGTGATGCTAGAATGTTGGGAGTTTCCTTAGTAGGTGAGGAAAAGGTACCAATGACCTCTCCTATTGATTTTGGAGTTGATGAGAGGTAAGAACTATCTTCATCCTCCCGATGAAGAGATAGGGCTTGCTTCTTTCCATTAGTAGCTAAAATTTATACTAGAGGACTATTTCCCATTTTTTTCTCTCACAAGAATTTTAATTCTGACTGCAATCTCTGCTTGTCACTTTCCAGAGCTTGCACCATCCTTCGTAGAGCAGTGTTTTCCTGCTTAAATTGTTGATTGAATTCCTCGAGTTCTTTCAACTGAAGTTTTTGTCTTGAGTTCTTGCCCATTTATGTACCTGAATAGAGCTAGTACGCTCTGATACCAAAAACGATATGAATGCGGAAAACAAGATCTTCCTAACTCTTGACAGAAATTGAATGGGTAAGAAGAAATTAACTAAACTTTTATAATCAGTGATATGTATTTCCGTTGAACTGATTAAAGTGGAGTTTTTGAAAAGAAATCAATGTTAATGTATGATCAAAACATAGCATCTTAAATAACATCAAGACAGAGAAAGGATTCAAACTTTGTGACGGAGTTCGTCCCTCCTGGGCTACATCTTTGGATCCGCTTCAAATGTGTGCGTCCATTTAATTTTAGAAAAGCTGAGAGAAATGGTTACATGGACTTGTCAGTTGATCAATACATATCAGCACTACTGAAAAATGTGGAAGGCAAAAATATCTGAATTAGCTTTTCAATGGCTGACTCTGTTCTGGAAAAGGCCCACAGATGGCCAAGAAAACTGGAGAAAGTCTGTATGTACAAACTTGTGATATGAAGAAAATGGACCTCTTGCACGCTTGTATTTGAACTGAGATTGCTGCTTTGACCTTAAACTTTGTGCCCTACAATGATATTCAAAAAAATATGATTACAAGAATGGTGACCTCCACCTTCACAAAATCATGAAAAAGAACTCACTACAATGCTTTGAATCACTTCTTCAATGCTTCTCAAATGCACTCCTCTTCTTGCAACTCTCTATTCCCTCTCTACACTCCTCTCTTTCAAAACATCCTCATTCTTTTAAATAAGAAGAGAGAATAATGAGATTAAACATATCTCTAACGTATCTAGAACTTCATACATCGAAATTTAAGGTACATTATGTTTATCTTCATGTCATCTTTAGTTAAATAGTTTAGTGCTTTCTCATCCTTCCATACCTCTTTTAGACATCGTTGAGATCTGCATAACATCCTCAAGATCTTCGAAGCTAAATCTAGTTGGAGGTTGAGCTCATAGTTTTAGTTGATCTCGGGTTATACACATAGGTGACTAGGTCCTTTATTTACCTAACGCCTTTATACATGCCGAAAAACCCAAACTAAAACTTTATAATAAAAAGATAACAATAATTGTCATCCAAATCGAGCGGAGGTTGCAACTAGCAGCATATGATCAGGTTAATCAGTGGCTAAGTCTGCGTTCTGGTTTGGTGGTATCGACATTCACTGTCAAATAACTGTTGACATGTGATAACGTTATCCCTGCAGTTACGGTTAGTGCGATGATTGCGCGGTGAGTTGACTGCCCTGATGCCACTTGTGAAATCCGATGAATGGCTAGCAGTGAGCTGGCAGATAACTGTTGGCATGTGATAAGGGTTATCACCGGTAGTTACGGTCGGCCTGACTGCGCGGTGAGCTAGAAGTCCCGATGCCACTGTTAAACTTCGCGTTCACATGAACTCTAACGGCTGGCTAACGACTGGAGCTGGAAACAACTGTTGCGGTGATTTTCCTTCGTGATTGCATACGTTCACATGCACCCAGACTCTGACGTGGTCTACCTTCACAGTTTGACTGTGTTATGTTTAAAAATTTAATATAAAGTTTTATTACATGGCCGAAAGGTCTTTATTTGTAAGTTTAATTGAGCCTTAGGCCTTAGTTAATGTTTTAGACCTAGGAACTTAGTCTTTAGCCTTTAGACTTAGTTTTAAAGCTAGACTTAGGTCTAACTTAACCTTTTCTTGTGTTTTACTTAGGCATTTAGGATTTAGTCTTATAAAATGACTAATCACTAACATCATCTGACTAGTACTAACACTCATCATTTAGCTTTAAGTTAGAATCCTAGTGCTAATGTTTTAGACTTTAGGATTTACTTTTCCTTAGGTCTTTACAAAGATTTTAACACTTTACAATTTTTCAACATGACTATGCCATTCTTGATGTTTTCATGTCACAGGTCGACAGAACTTAACATGACGACACTTTGAACTTCATATTCATGAAGATAGACGACATTGGTGAATATTGTCGAAGTCACTAACGTTGATGATGAAGCTGACGACGATCATGTTGATTTTGAGAATGAATTGTATTCCTGCACATAAAAATAATGCTACAAGTGACCATCTTGGTCATTTACGAATTTCGACACGATCCTTTTGATGACATGCATCGATGAAAAATTTCGTATAATGGACCTTCTTGGTCGTCGCAATTTTGACACAAACTATAGGATCCAATTTGGATCATTAAGTGGGGAGGAAAGTAGCATAAATCCTTTGACACATTGAAAGATAAGACCAGTACTGCATCAGTTTTGGATTTACCTGACCTCCAACAACCTTTTGAGATCGAAACAGATGCTAGTGGATATGACCAGGGAGTAGTACTAATGCAACAAAGGAAACATGTTTGTTACCATTCAGAGACATTCTCCCAAGTTTTTGTGAACTATCCCACATATGAAAAAAAGTTGTATTCCTTGGTGTAACACCCCCTTCCCACATCTACCCAAGAAACCGGCCAACCGGGGTAAATATGTGACAAGAGGATACTAATATGAGATACAACCTCCTAGATAACCTTAAGGAAGTGCAACCGACGGAAAAAATACAAACAAACCTTACATAAAATCAAAAACATCCTTAGGAGGTAACCCAACCTTCTAGGCCCCTAAACCATGAGAGAGACTGAATTTTTAACCAATTTGAGCCTTAGCCGTGGGAATTCCAAGTCAAGGTAGCAGCTAAAAGCATATAGCCACGGGCATGCCAGGGAAAGGTAGTGGCCAGGGCTCGGTTTGGTCATTTTTGTGCCAGCAACTCCGAGATTTGTGCCACTTTTTTAGCCCCATAGCCTAGGTCACTGCCTAGAACTTCATGAAACTTTAGGGATGATGAATAACATTAAAACAAAGGTACAAAATAAATCACATAATCAAGAACTCATATGGAACCCTCCTATCCATGACAGACATTTCATCAAAGATGTCACAAACATTACACCTACAGGTATAAACAACAGATTTAAACATGGGGGTCTCTTGCTTATATGAGAATCTCTAATAATCATTGCTCCCCTACATCATAAGCTGCAATACAATCTATTTGACCATAGATACATTGTGCATTCATTTACAAGTAAAAACATGGTTAGAGCCATACATCATCGTTGATAAAATACATGCTTATAACCAACATAATAACAACAGAAATATCATGGATACAACAACAATAGAATCCACATAATAAATAGTAAATTTGCATATCAAATACGAATAGAATGAGCTCTTCATTAATGTATGTAAAAACCATCTGGAGATGGGACTACCACGATCCACCTGACCATAGATTGGCTTAGCCAAATCTCTCTTCAACCAATCACCCTTGTTCCATATTCCAAGCATGAATGTGGGACTCAAACTAAAAACAAACCAGGGCATCCCGAGGCTAAACCACCTCACCCTCATCAATCATAAACTAGACTTTACCGTGATCTACACCTGATCACTGGGTCGACAAAAGCATGGATATCACCAGATTATCTCTGCCTAAACCATGAGGAATTTTCCCGACTCCTAGTCTTTCAGGCTTTACCGCAACCCATAGTCTGAATTAGGGGTCACTAGGCCCTAAACTGATAGATACTCTCCACTGTTTACCGTACATATCATCATGGTACTATTAGGCCCAATGAACAGAAACCACCTCTCAGGCTTTACCGCAATCCAAACCCGGATCACTAGGCCCTAAACCGAGGCGAACCACCTCTAGGATTTACCACATATCACTCCATTCACCAGTCGAGGATTCCTAGGCCCCCGAGGCAACACACTATCCAAATTTACCGCAACCCACAATCTGGTTTAGGGGTTACTAGGCCATGTGTTATATCAATTTGAATATCCACCCCACTCATCTTATAATACATCCAGTAATATAGCTAAAAAAAAACATGGGAACTCCAAAACACCATGGCTATATGGAAATGACAAAGCTAGGTTGAAAACACTATCACACCTGGCAAAAACCCATGCCAAGACAGAAAAGAACCACATGTAATACCATGCATTCCAGATCTTAAGGAAATCATACATGCAAATCGATACCTACAAAGAATATTGATGTAGTTACTTGATTCCTGATCCTCCTTACTTGCTTGCTCCAATTCACCAAGTATGCCACACCCTCCAAGAGTGCTCCAAGAAAACTCAAGTATCCAATTGTATGAGAGAGAGAGAGAGAGAAAAAAAAAATTGAATGAGAGCCATAAGTGTGAGAAAAAAAATTCCAACTGATCCTCGGAAGCCTTTTTTATCAATGAGGCCTCTATTTTCTTCATTTTCCATTATTTTCCTTCATTTTCCTCCTCACATGCAACCTGTGACATTTCATTTCTCTTTTCTCCTAATTTTCATTATTTTCATAAATAAACATGCCAAAAATAATTTTTTCCTCTTTAATGCCATAGTCATAGCCTTTGCCAATTTCCTTAGACATAATAAACCAAATGAACACCCCCCTAGGATGTTTTTTCCACCATTCAGATTGGAATATGTGTCCCATAAACCTTTTTCTTATATATTTTTTACATGGATTTTTACCAGGGTTGTTATAGAACCCTCCCCCTTGGGGGAACATCATCCTTGGTGTTCAATGCCACCTACAAACTAGAAAATTTTTAAAAACAAAAGATACTGCTTATGGAGCTTTATAACATAGCTCGTTGCAGTATTTACAGTGACCACTATCGAAAACATGACAAACATGTTGTTTATGGAGCTTTATAACATAAATCATTACAATATTTACAATAAAAAACACATTTTTTCACCCAACAAATAATCATACTATCTATGGAGCTTTATAAATCCAACTCGATACAGTATTTACAATAATATATGCATATACACATTTTCTCAACCAACAAATAGAAGGATACGATCTTGTATCACCAACAAGGAAATCCAGAGGCTCACACCTCCACCCTCAAAGTAATACCAGGATTCACCTCCTTCCCAAGAAGTCTAGAATCCACTGCTAAAGTCAAAGTCTACGTACAATTTCCAACACTACAATCCTTTGCTATTGTATCCTCAGTGAACATTTACCTACTCATTGTTCCAGGGTACACTGAATGTCCATCTGATTCCATATGGAAATGTTAATGACCAAAACAAATCTATACCCAACCTTCCCTTCTCTGCTACATAGTCCCTCAGGAAATCTGGTCACCCCATTCCATGTATTCACACACCTTCCAAGTTCTGTTGGCAGCCCCATGTCAGGCAATCCATCGCTTGGCAAGGCTTCATCACATCGAGAGATACAAAAACCAAGTTATATACCTGCCTCAACCATCATACCGATCATATAATGCTCATGGAAATTAATAGACACTATTGGGTACCAGCGTCCCATAATGGCCCTCCTCCTCAAGTGTGTTACCAGCATATTGCTGCCCATTTCAATTCCTTTTGTTGTTGCTGCTAATTCTTGTAGTAAGTTCCAATCGCCCAACTGGGCATTTCCATGTTTCCTGTACCAAGCACATAATTTCCATTGGATTCAAAATAAATTGAAATAAATTCAAATCATACCTCAATGGAAGCTCATCAATAAGATACACTTGCAATCCTGTTTACTTCCTATCACAACAAGTCAAACTAGATGTTTGATCAAATCATCATGTATAAACATATCACATTTGGTTAGCTCAAAACGCAACCATCATACATTAAAATCATGAATATCATGCAACCATCATAAACCATAATAATAAATCACATGTAACCATCATACGTTAGAATCGTATATCACATGCATAACAAAATTGAAGTCAAATATCAATACTTATCCTTCATTGGTCCTTACTTCTACCTTTGTTCTTTTGTACACACATCGGATCGGTTGCCACACCCGATAAACACCCAGTTCCTTTGCTTCTCTTCAATCACGTACACATAAACACTATGTACACCACAACACATACATCCACACAAGGCTTACAACACCACGTAATAAATACACCCAGATCGTCATACGACACATACACCTACACTCGGTGTACAATAAAACATAATACATATGCCTACACTGGCATACAACAGATACACCTACACTAGCCATACAACACAACGCATACACATTCATATTGTGTACAACACAACACAATACATATACATACACAAAGTACAACACAACGAATACACATGTCATGACACCATGACTACACCATGCACATACATAGTACTGCATGCCCCCAACACAATATGTATGACATGCACATAATACCAAATGTATACTAGTACCATATGCACAACATGTACACATTACCATTTTTACACAACATGTGCACAACATAATGTGTACACGACACCACCTGCACAACGTGTACACAATGCCAAACGTACATCACACCACCTGTATAATGTGTACACAATACCAATTGTACACAACACCACATGTATGATATGTACACGACACATGTACACAACACCACGTGCACGACATGCACACGATACCACCTGTACACAACACCACATGTACACAAAACCACGTGTACAATCATGCACCCAACACCATATGTACATGGCACCATATTTACAACACGCACACAACACCACATGTACATAGAACTGCATATACAACATGTACATAACACCATATGTACACAAAACCACATATCCAACATGCCCACAACACCATATGTACACAACAATGCATATCCAACATGCACATAGTATGATAAGTACATAACACTGCATACCCAACATGTACATAACACCATCTATACCCATCACTGCATATGAAATAGACACTCAACACCCTATATACAACATACATACAACACAATACTACATATATTGCATGTACACATAATCATAGGTACAATCAGTGAAATACAACATGTGCAACATATACACAATAGTGGCACTGCACATACATAGACAACACACTGACTCCAAAAAACAACCTTGCTCCCAGTGTCTCTCCACTATCCATGCTTGCCCTAACATGCCGTAAATCACAATACTTTCACTTCTTTGATGTACGCCTCAACATTACCTCTCCATAACATAACATAGGCATAATATAGGCATATAATATCAATTCATGTCCACATGATACTGACCTCATAGAACTGTGAGATTTACTCTTCCCACTTGATTCCTCATAAGACCAAGAACCTCTCCATGCCATTCAACTGCATAAGAAATCATTCCTCCACAAGAATCATCCTTGGAAACTCTGTCACTCAGTGACATACATATACATACATACATATACATACATACATACATACATACATACATACATACATACATATATATATATATATAATCATTAGCATAAAACAATCATGATCCTATCAGACAATGTCATACATACATACATATATACATATAAACATTAACATCATGATCCATGATGACCCTTTCAGACACGGCATACATACATACATACATACATGTATACAGATATAAACATAAGCATAATCATGATCACAAGACAATCACTAGGTATCATAAGGCCTAGGTTAAGAGAAATTCCTTTATTCATGCACAACGTGCACATCATTGAGAACAACAATTCCCGACATAGCCAAGGCATCTAACACCTCAGATCCATTTTCTTTAACTTTTATGTTGCCTTTCTCATGTCTATACTGCCACCATCTATTTACCTCAATGGACTCAACCAATCCATCCGACTGTCATATTCTTACCTCCCGCTGTGCTTACTCATGCACTGGGCTCCATTAAATTACTCTTTCCCTAACCATTTCCTAAGACTCTCAAAACATAAAAGAAAATCACAAGAAACAAAGAAGGAGACCATGGAAAACCAATAGCAATAATACAACAAAACAAGTGGTATGGCCATAAAATAGATGCAATAAAAACCACAAATCAATCACAACCAAATCACAAAGGACCAAAAGAACAAGACTTTACAACAAACATCATGACTCAATCCCCATGGTTCCCAATACTTCCATAGGAAACCTCAACCCGAGCCTTCTTAAATATGTCATGGAAGTCTCCTTCCATGCAATCCCCTCCATCATACTACCATATCAACATAATTGTCAGTGCATAAATAAATATGCCAATATGCCTATTATCTTACCTTGTTGTGCCAAGCACGCTGCCTTGTAACTAAACATACACATGTCAACCATATGTATCAACATCAAGACAACATATCTATTATTTTGAAATCAACATTTACTAAGTCTAAAACCATGTCATAGTCAACAATCAACTCACAGTCATCAATCATGATACATGATGCTACAACTATCACCTACTTACACTCAAGTACATATCATCTATCTCCACACATATGGGTTAGTGCAACCATCTCAAACAAGATCATTCCTTCATGCAATATTATAGATAAAACTCATATAATGTGATTTTTTGTACCTCTAAGATAATTCTAGGTTAGGTAATTATGCAAGAGAATCTAAAATATTTTGTTGTTTTTAATTTTTGTATGACCAATGTTTTAAGCTTATATAAGCAGGTGTTGAATCTTAATTGATCTTAATATTAATAAAGGGATGATTCTTTACCTCTTGACAGTAGTTTAGATTTTAAAAGGGTTGTAAGGAAGAAATGTGAGAGGCTATGACTCTCTAAATATTCAAACAGAATATTTATTTAATCATAAGGAAAATATGCAAGCAAACTATGTTCACAACCCAACAAAATGCATCTAATTTCATGAAGAAGTGACAATTTATTAATGTAGAGGAGCTATTAGGACAGACAGTCCAATAAACTAATCTCTGTAATATTTTATAACTTCACTTGGGATTTTAGATAAGTTGACATTCAACTATACCTTACCCAGATTTCTTCATAAAAATTAAACACATGTAGAAAACAACAAAATGAAATGGATAACTAAGAAGAACTCAAAAGATGACAATCTGTTTTGAAGAAAATCCAAAATCCTTTCACTAATATAAAGAAACTTCAGATTGATACAATTATTCTTTTAAAATCTCATCCCAAGGGTTCAACCATTTACAATTAGACTTTGGAAGTATTTATACAATTTTCTTAAAATTATCTAGATCTGTTTTGAAAATATTTAGAACTGTTTTTACAAAAATAATGAAAAACTATAGTGAAATAAAACTGTTAGATTTGTTGCCACTGTTTTCAAGGATTCAGGTTTTGACCTGGCCTGATTGTGCTACTGCTTTGCTGTTGATACTTGCTGACTCGTTCAATCCAATAATTTACACAATTCTTCCCATCTTTCATCATCTGTAACTGTGTATTTGACTAATTTTATGAATGTCTCATCTACCTCAGTGTATTTTTTGGAAGGTAGGATTAACAAAAAATAAATGACTTATCTCATGTTTGATAAGTAAATCATAACTGACGCCTTCCATAAAATATTTTCCTGTGATTATGCCCTTTATATTTGCAAATATGGATTTATCTTTAGCAATTGAATAAAGTTTCTGTTGATATTCTTCTAAGTTAATCAATTTATCTCTTATTCCCTTTAACCCAGGCAACCCTTTTTGGTATAAAAATAATAATTTTATATGGAATTTTTGGATTCCCGATTCCAAATTGTGGCACTTGGTTTCCAATTGCAACATCAGATTCCTTTTAGTGAGAATCCTTCTCACTTCCAGAATGGTTTTTGTCATGTCTTCTATGTTGTATTCTTCTAACTCATCTTTAGTTTTAGGATTTAGAATCCTTATTAGAGTTGTAGCTTTACCTGGTTTTATACCAAAATATTTCTTCACATATGCTATTACTCTGGATCTTTGCACTAGTTCATCTTGTTCAAAGATGATCTAGATTGAAGGCCATATTTCAGTGATAGCCTCATTTATTTCTATCTAGATGTTTTCTTTAGCTTGTGAAATAGTATAAAAAATAATGGACTGATTTTCTAGGAATTCAATTCTTTGTGTGAGCTTATGAGTCTTCTGTAATTCTGCCAGATAGACATTATATATCTTCAGTTTCTGCTCTTAGAGACTAGTAAGCTGAGTCTTCAACTTTTCAATTTCTTGTCCTCTAATCTACAAATCTTCCATTGTTGTTGTTAAATCTGCTATTGGATCTTTGTTTGCTGATGTAGATGCACCTGCTGAAGTGGTTGTGGGTAGAACTGTTGTTGCTGGAATTGTGTTACTAGAACTGCTATTAAGACAACAGTTTGTTCCGGGCTTGCTGTAAGTCTGATTTATGGGACTAAATTAGAACATATATTTAAATATCAATCCGAATCAATAGACTTAGAAACACGCCAAAATATATGGACCTTAGGTCTAATTAAATTAGGAAGCCATTGTTTAGATACTTAAAAGTTGAATGCATGCTAGAATGTTAAAAATAACAAGACAACTATTCTGAAAAACAAGTAAAGAAAAAATTCATATTTACTCTATGAAAGCATATAAATGATTGGTCAATGAGATTAGTCTATGAAGAGGCTATTCTTTAAGAGTCTTGGTTGTCCATCCACATTCCTTCTATAATAACATTGCCAAAACATCTAAGAAAGCATGATAAAATGTAACTACGAAAGCATATAAATTTAGTCTAGGAAAGCATATAAGAAAGTGAATCTTGATTCAGTCCAATCCTAGCTCCCGGAGAAGAGGCTCTTTTCTAAGATTCGTATTTTTCCTTCCACATCCAAAATAATTATTAAAAGATCAATATTCACTCAAAAAAACATGGCCGTAATATGAATTCATAATGAAAATATCTACATGTATTTACAACAAAGAAATAAGATGAACATACAGAATTACAACTAGCATATTCACAACTATGAACATTACTCCACAACAAAGTGTACTTAGCTCAGTATGGGGGCCCTCCACCTTTGCTCGGTACACCATTAAAACAATAAGCTACAACACTCCATTCAAATCATACAGTATGCACAAGAAAATGATAAAGCAAGTCTCTATCTTCAATTATCTTCAGAAAGTAATAGTCTCAAAGTCTCTAGGTCCTTTCTAACTATGAATGCCTTGCTTAAATGGGCTAAAACCATAACAATAAAGGATAAAAAGGTTGTAACAACTAAAAATAATCCTAATCTGCCTCATAAGGTCAAAATCATCTATTTGTTACACAAAATGAGGATGAATCCCACAAAATCATAAAACTGCCCCTGTTTCAGGGGATTTTCTTAGTGACTAGTCAGTTTCGACCAACGTTGACCAACCATATTCTATCTGATTTGATGTGAAATAAAATGTGTTCATCTATCATTGGTTCATGGATTTTCCAGATATGCATTTGGTTCAAGCCCAGGTGTCCTACAACCATGAATTTAAACGAGGCATTACAAGCTTTTCTAGTTATGTCAAAATTTATTTTTAATGCTCAATTTTGACTTAAACACTAAAATAAGAAAAATACATAGTTTAACTACCTTGATGTGCATGAAAGAGGAAAAATGAGGTGAATATTATGATAAAGTAGTGATAAAAGGTGGTAAATGATGAAATGTATATGGTAAAAAGAAGCCAAAATCAGAGGCCAACACTCCCCGTTGATATGCATCAAGCATGTCCTCATGCTTGATTGATCCTCCTGGATCTCCTTCTTTCCCTAGATGAAGATGCTGTTGCCTCTACCTAGGCTTCCTATAGAATAACCTCTTTTCCTTCTGCTTCTCCTTCCCCCTTCTTATAGATTCCGTTCTTTACCTTTTGTTTCACATACTTGTACTGCCAATGTTTGTATTCTTTTAAGCATCTGTAGGCATGCTTTGAAATAAGAAAATTCTACTTAAGCTTCCTTGCATTCTCATTAAGTTGTTTATTCTCTTCCACAATATTGTTTTTTTGGATTTTGTACATATCATTTTATTTTTGTAGATGTCTTTCCATTATCTTTGTCACACGAATCCTTGTTCTCAGTTCTTCCAACTATTTTGTCTCATCCTTTTTATCATTCTTGGAAGTTTATCAATAATTATCTGATGAGCTCCATCATTAGGTATAATTGGAGGGGTTAATTGTCACCTTTTTAGCCTTATTTGTCTCTTTTTATCACATTTGATTATATTATGGTCATATGTTGCTAATGTAGATGGTTATTAAGGCTTGTCATACTTTGAATTCTTAATATGGTTTAAATGAATCATAATCACGAAGATATTCCACTTTTGCTGAATATTTTTCAATTAAAGCTCAGAGTAGACAAAAAGGAGAGATTCTAGGAGGGTTGTCCACCTCCTTAACTCACAAAGGCAGCCAAGAGATCCTCAAGATTCCCTCCGAAAACCCGAAATCAAAGACAGCCAAGCAAGTGGGAGATCAAGTGCAGCAAAGCTCCAATTCTCTTGCAATCAAAGGGGAAACATCACTTAATTTCTAGGGAGTTGTTGATAGCTACCCTTTAGGTTAAATAGGGTAGAGAAAGAGCTCATTAAGATTCAAATTTTGGAGGAAGATAGTAGACTCTTAGCTCTTGTAATAGGTTTTTGAGACTTTCATGACTATGTAATGAGAATATTTTCTGCAATAAGATGAGTATTCATATTTTCCTCAATTGATTTAGTTTCAGAGGGCTAGGCTTGTGGGTTAATGCCCAATCCATTGGACTTAGTCTCTCTTGTGTATTCATGCTTATTTTTATGCCATTGTAGCTAGTTTTCTTTATGAGTTTTAGCTAATTTGTTTACATTTCAATTTAATGTTTTTAGTTTGCTCGCGTTTTATGTTTTTTGTAGTTAGGCTTGCATAGATGTTGGTAGAGTAACATATAAAATCAGAAAGCTATGTGTCAAAGCCTACCTCTATCATCTCTTTCATTGGAGCTTGAGGAGGGAATATCTTCACCACAGGCCCAAATTTTCTCTTTATATTATGATTTCTTGGAAATAATAGATAGGTTTTTATAGTGTCATGAACATGTTGAGAATATGTTAGATTTTTGTTTGAATGCTTAAGTAGGTTTTCTTGCCAAATTAAACTCATCTTTTCCATCTTCTTCATCATAGATTTTCCAATGTTTATTGCATGAACATGTAGTTTTATTGTAGGTTCAAGTAGCACAACAGAGGAGAACTGCACCAAAACCACTAGCTTCATTTCTCATCCTTCATCAGCCTTCTTTCAACCAAATCACCTTCAGCCCTATTTTTGAGATTTTCAACTTCACAATGTGAGCAACCCTAGAGGTTCAAGAAGGGATTTGAAAGAGGTTCTGAGCTTGGACACCTTCCATCCATCAAATTTCACCTTCATTCCACCTCCCCTACACTTTTTCCCACCAGATTTAGCCTTAGTCTGCCCTCGGCCTGTTTCCAATAGCGATTCATGACTTTCCTATAGTAGACCCTGTAGCAGCACCAATTGGCCTATCCTTCAGCCCATAAACCATCCTCCACCTCATATATACCTTCCATAACCATCAAGACACCTTCAACCATGCATCCATGAGTCCAAGACCTTCCTAAGCCGCCTTAGCGCCTTCTCATTTGGCCGAAAAAACAGAGTATTTACAAGCATAGTTAGGTCATGACTAGATGCATGATTAAAAGCATGATAGCTAAAACATGAAGTAGTTAGAGTGTGTTTAGCCATTTGGCCCAGAAATGTGTGATTAGATTAGTCTTCTTTTTTCAATTTCAATTCAACACTTCATGAATGTTTCCTAGTTTGCTTCAATTTCTTTCCATAGCCTACATTGTGGATTTATTTCTTTAGAATATTCCTTTGATTTGATAGAGTAATGGTTTTGAGTCTCTTGTCGTTATAGGTCTAATTCCGAAGTGTGACAAAATTCACTCAAAAACCATAGAAATAACACCCTTTTGTAGGACTCAAAAGATGATGACATGAGTAGAATGCATCTGCTTTGTATATAGCACTGTCACCTCCAAGTTTGTATGAACACTTGGTTGATAAATTAAAGTAGAGTAGCCTCTAGGAGTTTTCAACACTCTTGGTGCAATACCAGGCTCACCACTTTTTGGCATCGTTGTCGAGGAGGTGTCTAAGTAGATGCTTTGATTCTCTTTTAGCATTATTTTGTGCTTTTATTTTACATGCAGTTTCAAAAATATTGAAAAATAGGAAAAAAAAAATGATTTTCATGTCTCGTTGGAGTAGGGATAATCAATGAATTTTTGTACCAAAAACCCATACCCACACAGCCACCCTTCACTCTTCTTCAGTGACTGTGAGCTTGAACAAACCATAGGTGAGCCCTCTGAAAAATTTGAAGAACCTATTGGAGAAGAAGAAGAACTTGTTTCACCATAGGGACCTGCTTCACCAAGCCAAGCCATAGATGAGATTGGAACCCAAGGAGTCTTTCCCATTAGAGAGATAGATGGGGAAACTAAGATGAAGAACATTAGCCCTTCAACCCTTCCAAATTTCCATGGACTTACCTTTGAGGACCGTGACACCTTCATGTTTGAATTTGCTATTGTTTGTAGGACCTATGACTATGCCACATATGATAAAAAGCTGAAGCTATTCCCATCTACCCTCAAGGATACAACCTATTTCTAGTTCATCGGTCTGCCTGGGAACATCATCACTACCTAGGCACAAATGTAAGAGGCCTTCAAAAACAAGTATAGGGACTACTGTAGTTCCAAGGAAACTAAAGAGGAAATATTTAGGATGACTCTAGGGCCCAATAAATCCCTAGAATATTATGAGGATATATTCTAGTTATATTACAAAAGAGCCAATTTCACCCTTGATCTCGGATCACTTAAACTAGTACTTCTTAGAGGGATCAGGGAGGAGGTGATAGAAACCCTAAATATGCTATCAAGAGGAGATATCTACCAGCTGCCTTATGAGGACATTAAAACTCTCATCAGGAACCATTCTAGGGCAGCTAGGAAGAAATGCAGAGCTAGCCAGAGTTTGAATAATACCCCTTCCAAGTCCACCTCCATCAAGCATGAGATTGGAAATATGTTGGAGGACTTCAAGAGTAATATTTTTCACACCTTTGCTTTACAATGGACACAATGCAGATCAAGAAGAAGCAAGATGAAGAATAAAGAGCCTTGGCTATCTTCTGCCCTAGATATACTAAAATACACCCTCAGAATGAATGTCCATTAAATTTCATAGAGGTTTTCTCAGTCTATGAAGAGAATCATGCCACAGAAAAGTGTTCCTCCTTACCTAGGCTCAAATCAGAGAATGCCTCAAGGCCCTCAGTCAGATCATCGGGATATGCAAGGTGCACCTTATTCCTATTGTCAAAACAATTAGAATACACCAATGCAGTCATGGTACACCTCCACTCCTCCATCATGGCCTACACCTCCTACTTCGCCTTACAACCCTCCATATCATCCTTAGCCAGTAAACCAACCATTTCAATAGTATGTTCCTCAACCACCTCAGTGGAGAAACCCATCACAAGGGTGGAGGCCTCAACATAATCAGCCACCTGCTCTACTGCCTCCACCCCAACCTCAGCCTCAGCTCACTAATTCTGCTCCACCCAAGCTGCCTCAGATTCCTGCACAACCCAATCTGAACCCGAACAACAAGCAGGCACAACAGGTTTATAGTGGGGAGACATCCTATCCAGATTATGCCATGGAGATACATGAGATTAATGTCAGGTTGGTAAGAGTAATCCAAAACAACCATCCCCCATATCCAACTGTAGAGGTTGAGGAGGAAAAGGAAGAAAATAACACTCAGATCCAACAACCTCCTTTTCCTGAGCGCTTGATCCACTCTAGTCAACACACCCCATAGGAATATGAACTTCTGGGAGAACTGAAAAATTTGTGTGTGAAAATACCCCTTCTCCAGGCCATTAAGGATGTCCCTATTTACAATAGGATCATTAAGGGAAAGTGTTTTAAGAAAACTAGGAGAAAGAAGAAAGATACACCCACCATCAATGTAGTAGGAAAACTATCTGACTTAATGTTGGGAAGGGTGATCTTCCCGAAGTACCTAGACCCTGGAAGTCCAGTTGTAGATTTGAACATAGATGGTGTCGTAGTCCCCAATACTTTGATAGATCTCGGGGCTTCCATTAATGTAATGACCAAAGAAACTATGCTTAAACTCAACCTCCAAGGGAATTTGAGGAAAACCACAATGGTTCTGCAACTTGCAGATTGGTCCACAATAGCTCCAGAAGGAATTGTTGAGGATGTTATGGTTTCAAATGACTCTTGGGATTACCCTACATATTTCCTGGTTCTCTAGCCAAAAACCAACTTCAATGGATATCCTCTCATTTTATGGATACCTTGGTTAGCCACTATTGATGCTTATATCAGTTGTCAGGCCAGAAACATGACTATAAAGAATGGCCCCTTGTCTAAAAAACTGATATTATATCCTTGAGCACATCCTTTCATTGACCATGATATACCTCTATGGCTGGAGGATGACGAAGAAGAAGATGAAGTATACAACACTACACCCTACCCCATTTGTACCATAGATATTGTTCTTAGAGGGGGGAAACTTTATGAAGATGAATTCATCGACCAAATCATTCAGAACCAACCCCCCACTGATAGTCCACTTGAAAATCTAGACAAATATTCCGAAGGCCACCCTTGGATGGAACTGCACACAGTTGATTTAAACTATGAAACCACAAAGGCAGTGGAATTTAGCCCATCAAAATCTCTGAAAATTAACTCAAACCTCTCAGATAGAGAAGAAGAGCAGCTATGCCAGCTTTTGAAAGAAAACCTAGATGCATTTTCTTGGGACTACAAGGACATGAAAGGGGTGCATCCCTTGGTGTGCACATATCATATTTACATTAGAGAAGAGTACAATCCTGTGAACGAACGCCAAAGAGGGATGAACCCAGCTCTAAAGGACATAATGAAGGAAGAACTACAGAAATTATTGGATGTAGGTTTCATCTATTCTATATCAAATAGTGAGTGGGTATCTCCTCATTTCTTTGTCCCAAAGAAGAATGGAAAATGGATAATTTGTGTTGATTATCGGGAACTCAATAAAGCCACCAAGAATGACCATTTCCCTTTTCCCTTTATAGATCAAGTTCTAGATGGCCTTGCAGGGAAAAATTTCTTTTCTTTCCTAGATGGGTTCACTGGGTATAACTAGATACAAATTAGCCCCGAAGACCAGGAGAAGACCACTTTCACATGTCCTTGGGGTACCTTCACTTACAGAGTCCTATCCTTTTGGTTGTGCAATGCCCCAGCTACTTTCCCAAGAGATTTCTGTGGAGCGATAAAAAGGTGTCTTTGTAACTCCTAATTACCTCACATTAATTGTCAACCCAGGGACGACTTTTTGTTTCAAGAGTGTACTCAGTCTGAGGCGGCTATTTACTCAAGAGTAATGTTTGTAAAGATGTAGTATAGAAATACAAATGCAGAAATAATAAATGCTTGAAAAGAAATCTGCTTGAAAAGAAATCTAATTACAAATGACAGAAATGTAAAGACTACACTACAGCAACCTTGCTAGACATCGATTAGGGATGCAATAGTAATAACTCTTTCCCCTAGAAGTCGATGTGAGATGACCAAATCTGGGGACCTGGAATGATTAGCTCTGCCCTCTACAGTTTAGAGATCTCAAAGCAAGTGAAAACAACTCAAAGAAAATGAAATCTAAAACACAAACTGGAAAGGAACAACAATCTAAAAGCAATGAACAGGAATTGAATAGCAGCGTAAAATAAACAGTGAATTCAATTCATAACCAAGCAAACTAGATTTCTACTCTTTAATCCTGTCGACAACCACGCAACAATCAACTATCGTAATTCATAAACAAAAGGAATAACAACTGGAATTAGATACAGAAAAACAACATTTTATAACAATTGAATCATGAATCATGCTTCTTGTAAAGAATGGAATAACAATGACTCTGTATTTGATCTAATTAAAAACCAATTCTGTAATTGCAATAAACATACTTCACACAACAGAAATAAAGTAATAGAAATACAAACAGCAGATCGCTCCACCAGGGCCGGGCCCTCAACCACCGGTGAAGCGTTGCTGTGCTTTACTCCAGCGCTTGAGAAATGGAACAAAAGTGAACTCCTTTATTAATCAGGCATTAATAATGTTTACAAACAGCTCACACTCTCTTAACAAGAGCCGATGCACAATTCTGCAAATTACAATAAGAAAAGTCTCTCCATCCCCCCATACACAATACATGCTTCTCCTTTTATAATCAGAAGGTGGAGAAATTAAATAGCAAATAGGATCGCTAATAATAATATTGAATTTCTTCCAACCAATTGATTAACAATAAAATAGATTTACATCCCTCTTTCAACAACAGCAAGTCGAATTTGGCTTTGTAGCTGAGATTTGGAGGACGGCCGCAACCACAGATCTGAGAAAATCGTGCTCAAAGAACTCTGCGAATCTCTCAACACAGGCCGAATTTGGGCAAACCGTTCTTTGTTAAAGTTAATTGGGTCCGTTCTGGACAAAACCCATGTTCCGGATTTTCTAGATTCGTCTTCATTTGCTCAGAATCTCAACCGTAAAACTGTCACTCCTTATTCCAGCGCATTTCTGAGTTGGCACTTTTAATGATCAAATCTTCAATCTGGAAATTATCTTGGAGGCTAAAAATGGTGAGTAATGTTATAACCAACTTATTAAAACCATCATTGATAAAATAATTCATAATCATCAATTTATTAGAAATAAAGGAGAATAAATAATATTCATTCATAAGAGCATAAATCATTATAAAATGGATTTAAATAATAAATTATAATAAATGACGTGATGAATAATGGTAGAAATGGGTGGAATAAGCGTTCAAAAGTGATAATAATAATGGCATATTAACGGCCCAACATACCCCCACACTCAATATGTTGCATGTCCTCATGCAACGAAAACTGAATATATTGCATGTCCTCATGCAACCCAAAGACAAAAACCCATGTGTTAACCAAGCAATAAAAAATATGTTCATCTTAGCTCATGAAATGGATAGAACAAATGAATTCTTCCTTAATTAATGAATATTCACTTTTAGCAATCTTGATGAAGACATAACAATTTTTACATTGACATTCAACTATATGTATGAAGTTGCAGCAAAATATGATATAAGTAACAACAAACTTCATTAACCATTTTCTCAAAAACTACAAACGAGTTTTTGTTGAAATTTGGCAAGTAAATTTATAATATATGAATGCCTTTATGATCCAAAAATCAGACTGTTTTGATGCATGGATCATGAGATATAAACAAAATGGCTGTAGGTGAGAGTGCATGATTTCCAATTTATCTTGAAATTATCTGGGTTTGTATTAATGATACGTCTGTGTTTTCCAGAAATCACAAGAATTGAGTTCATGGTTTTTTAAAAATATTATGGAAATCAATTTTTGCATTGTGTAAAAATGAAATTGTATGCCTTAAATGAGAAAGAAAATTGAAAACATCCATCATGCGTAGCAATTCCTCCCCCTCTCTGAAAAATTAGCATGCCCTCATGCGATGTTAGAAAAAAATTGAGGTGGTTGCTACCAGCTGTTGAATTCTATGCTTGGTGTAAAACAACATGGAATAAGGGAGGTGGTGAGAGTGAATAAGAATAGCAATGGATGATAAAAAATATGAATGGCATAGTCATAAGAAAGAAATGAATGAAAGCAACACTCCCCCAAACTGAAAGATGATATGCCACTGAAAAAGGGGAAGTGGTAAAGATGTGGAATGAAGGATGATAAATAATGCTCAAAATGGATTTCAGTAAATTCTCCTAAATTCGTAATAAATCAGAAAATTATGCTATTTTACCTCAAGTTTTACCTCCAAAAATGTGGAATGACATATATGTACTGGCCGGTGTTGAAGCTGATGTAGGCAGAGTTGGTGCTGAAAGTGATGCAAAAGGTAGAATCCAGGCAAGCACATCATGTCGGAAGAATTGTGCACGTTCGCGAGCCTCTTCTGTTAAGTGCAATAGTGTGGTCATGCTATGAATATAATTCTTCCCATACTTGTTGTTTTCCTGCAAACAAAGCACTATTTGGCATACAATGTTCTTGAATCCATAGTGTAAGCAATAGATAAGATGCATACAAAAATTTCAATCAGAAAAACTTATGTATACATGCAATACTAATATTTTGGCAAATCAACAAGTGATGGTAGAGTGCAGTAATCATATCCCATGCAATCCCATAATGCATACATTCCCCCCTCCAATTGGAAAATGAATTCCATGACCATAAAGCATATGAGAGGTGTTGTGTTGACGGCAAGGCACGGGAATGAACAATATATCAGTAAATGAAGCAGAGTACACATATCAATGATAGGACAACGAGAGTTATGATTATAATGAGAGCAGAGTGTGTAAAGATAGTTATGAATAAGAGATAGGACGCTTTGGATTGATGATAGGTGATGAAAAAGAGAAAAATGACAGCAATATGCCAAAAAGATGCTTTACTGATAGTATGCTAGCTGAAAATGATGCAATTGATCATAAAACAATTTCTCATGCATAAAGGTTCAAAACAAGGAAAAAGTTAAGGAAATAACTTCTCTGATAAAAAGAAAAAAAATAAGAAAAGGGTATTATAATAATAATTGACGATAAGATATAACTTCAATACCATAAGCAGAGCCACTGCTGCCAGCAGGCGTCCATAGCCTCGGCAGGGTTGCTTTTTAACCCATATGAGTCAGAATCCTCAATTTATAACTAAAGAGTTACATTGTTGTTCTATAGAAGAGATCAATGTGCTGGCGTGGTAACCAGATAACCACACTGCCATTCACTGGGATGTAGCAAAAGTGATCAGGCCGGCTCGTGATGAGACCTCCTGTTCCAAGGATAATTGGGCTATCCAATGGATCATAACCCTAGTGTGGTGGCCATAATGGGAATGTCACTTTGTTACAGCCTTATGAACATGGTAGGCTGGCTCGTAATGAGACCCCCTATCCTCCATCTACGAACAAAATTTTGTTATTATTACACATTTTTATGATAAAAAGAGGGAGGCTCAGTACTCCTTAAGAGCAGGGATGGTGGAAGAAGTTGAACATGTCAATAGAAAAATATACCCATAATCTCATTTATTACAGACAGAGAAGATTATAATCCAGAAGGGTGGAACCGGCATGGTATTAAGATGATCAATCAATATCATGTTCAACGAAAACAATGCAGTAAAGTAGTATATAAATAATTGTGTCGCTTTTGAAAATAATCTATCATCAAGGAGCTGTCCTGTTAAAGATCATAACATGAATGATATTAACTTGCTTCAATAGAATCCATAATTCTTGTCCTCATAAAAGTAGTGTACTTCATGCCATGAAAGGGAATCAGTAAAATGTGGTTGAGATGAACTAGGAATAATCCCACAAGAGGAAGAAAAGGTTGCTCTCAAAAATACTCCCAAAGGGTTGCTCTTTTGAAGGAACAGCAAAAACACTCAAAAAGTGGTGTTCCGTGTAGGGAACATCAAAGGAAATGCACACCAAAAAGCAAAAATACACATAAAAAAAGTGTGAAAATGAAAATGTCGTTCCTTGATGCTGAGAATGAGTTACACTTTGAATGAAGCAATACCTGAAACACAAAATATAAGAGAAATTAGAGAAAAAAAAAAAAAAAAACAACAAAAACAGTATGTAAATAAATAAATTAAGTTACAACAGCTATGATGTTATGTCAAAAAAAATGATCTCTTTGAAAAATGTTTTGGCAGTAGTGATAAGACATGAATCTTCAAATTGAAATCAATTCTTCATTTGTTCTATTATGAATCCGTTGGGTAATGAGTTGGATGAAATTCCTTTGTTTTATTAAAATTTGTTTCAAGAATCACTCGTCCATAATTTGACCTTTTTTATTTTCCCAAGACCTGCAAAAAACGAGTGTCTACCTGCAAGAAAACATTAAATCATGGAGAAAGAGAGGTGCGCGGGCTCCCCTAATCCAAGAATTATGCAAAAAACTAACAAGTAGTTACTCTGTAAAACAAATCCACGGAGAAAATAACAAAGTAAAATTTATTTGTTACCTGCGGGAGAGCAGTGACCAGTCATGCTAACCTGCAGTGTTTTAGTCACAACTTCTTCTTTTTTCGTCCAAATTGAGTGATTCCAAAGCCAAATGAGAGCTAATTCAAAGTTTAATCTCCAATAGCAACAGGTTTTAAAAATTCAATGATATGATATGTCAATTTTACTTAGAACAACCTGCATAACAGAGTCATTTTCGCTTACCCCACTTAGAACAACAGTGAATGTTTTAAGCATAGATTCTTCGTTTGATGTCGGATTCGAATGATTAAAATTGGAAATGAAATTAGATTCATTTATTTATCTCCAATAGAAACAGGTTTTGAAGAAAAGAAGAATTGATAGGTGAAATACTGTAAGGAACATCCGGAAAAACAGAGTTTTAAGGGTGTTGATTTACGATAGACAGTCAGTAGTTTGATCATAACTTCCCCATACGATATCGAAAATGAGTGATTCCGATTGCATTAGAAACTAGATTCATAGGGGAATCTACCATAGAAACAGGTTTTAAAAATTCATTCATTTAGGCCTCCAAAAACTGACTGTCCCAACTCTGTTCTTGAGCTGTCCGCTAGACATCCGGTCAATGTTTTGGTTCTAACTTTTTCGTTTCAAATCCAAATTGACTGATTCAAATTGGGTTAGAAAGTAGACATCAAGGGCTATCTATGGTAGAAACATGTTTTAAAAATATGGTCATTTAGGCCTCCAAAAACTGACTGTCCCAACTCTGTTCCTGAGCTGCCCGCTAGACATCCGGTCAATGTTTTGGTTCTAACTTTTTCGTTTCAAATCCAAATTGACTGATTAAAATTGGGTTAGAAAGTAGACATCAAGGGCTATCTAGGATAGAAACAGGTTTTAAAAATATTCATTTTTGGTCCCTCAAAACATGACTGGCCCGACTGTTTTTCCAGAAAGTTCATCAAGCCCGCAAGCCAAAAAAATGATATTCAAGCATTTTTTCAAATTGGTGATAAAAAATGAATATGAGTGTTTGTAGAGCTATTATTTCCATTATAATTCATCTACATACACAAATGAATTAAAAAATTATCACCAATATTGATTTGCATAGCATGTTGCAACAAAAAAACAACTAGTTTTACATAAAAAACAAAATGCATTTATTTATTCCCTTATTTATTTTATGTTCTATACTAACCTATTTTGATTTGAAAAATGAATATGACTACGTATAGGAGTACTTCCAATGAAACCATTTTCGAAATATGGCTTCATGTATACACATACCCAAATTTGAAAAATGCATATTAGTGAAAATTAGGGTATGAGAAGCCAACTTCCCTTGAAAAAATGGTATCAAAAATTGTTGAAGCATAGAGTGATGATGCAAACACGTGATGGAGTGAAACCAATCTTCAATATATCCATTACTTTCTTGATTTCCCATCATACCATGAAGTTCTTGAGCTTTTAAAATGGTTTGTTGGTGCAACCTAGAAGAAACCTCATTTGCTTCCATAGCTTCTACAATTTTTGAATTTGAAACATTCTGAATCTCATTGTAAGTTTTCTCTAATGGCGCATGTGAGATAGAATGGGTGGGAAAGGTGGGTAAATTTGGCAGTTCAACATTGTAAGCATGTTGTACTGGTTTATTGTGGTGAGGGTGTGGAATTAGTTGAGCAGGAAATTGTGTATGGAATGGAGCATTGTGATGATGTGTTTGGTTGGGTTGAGTGGATAAATTTGATATGCAAGTAGGATGTTGTGAAAGAGCTGGTGGAGAATATGGAGAATGTGCTTGTGCTACAAGATGAGGGAGAGTAGTCATGCAATCATAAGGTGAACCATGCCAAACTTGTAGATAGGATTGGTGGTTATATTGAAATTGACATGGCTGCCCTAGAACATGAGTATTCCATAATGGATTATGCAAGTAAGAGAATGGAGAAGAAGTGTTTTGAACCATACCTGTTGACCTTGTTGTAGCTTCCTTATCTCTTTGATATGCTACTTCCATCCTAGATAAGGAAGAGTGAGTATCTATGGGCTGCCCCTTTCGGTCATGAGGGAAAAACACTTCATCAAATTCTTCATTTTTATGAACCTGCAAAACGTCCAATTTTGAGCTTAGAGAGCTAATAAAATCAACTTTAAAATTTTCAAATAAATCATTGATTTCAGCTCTTATGTCTCCTATTCTTGTAGCATATTTGGAAAAGAAAGAACAAACATCTCTAGAATTCTTACCAGCCTTGGAGATTCCTCTTGAATACCTTATGCACATCTCGCAAACATCATCATATGATAACTGAAAAACATCACCTTTTCCTATCAGATTTAAGAGTTCTAAAAATTCATCTTTGATTCCTTTAAGAAGGAGTGTTTTTAAGATCTCTTTTTCCAAATGCTTATGCTTTGATTTTTGAAGGTTATAATGAAATCGATCTACATAATCCTCCAAACTTTCATCTTCCCCTTGTATTATACCGAAAATATCTTCATTGGATTTGCAATAGTCTTAGTACTTTTTCAAGAATATGTTCTTCATGTCCTCCCATGATTGGATGCAATTCCCACCTAGGCTCATGAACCATCGGAGAGCTGCTCCTTTTAGAGTAAGAGGAAACACTTTCAATCTTTGATCATTAGTACAATAATCATATCATCTACAAAGTATTTCGAACTCAAATAAGAATGTATCTGGATCTTCATTTTCTAAACCATGAAAATTTGGTAAAGATGGGGGAATTATGTGCATTTGTGTCACTCCTCCTAGATCTTTGATAGGAAATTCAAAAGTAGAAACGTGAGCCATTTCTTACCATAATATAAGATGTTCTTCATGTGTTGCTTCGAGGCTCCTTCTTCAAATGTTCCTGTCAATCGGTTAGTGAAATGGGTGGTGCTTACATCACCACTTGAATGAAATCATGTGATTTATTTTTCAAAATTTCTATTTTTTCCCAAGTCATTCACACAAAAATTCAAACATCTATTTCTACCAAACAAAGAAACAACAAATCTGTTAGGAAATCGTACCGTGGAGCAGGGCTTTTACATGCTCCGCACGTAGGTTCTTACCTTCAGTTTTTAAGATCCAACTCTTCCCTAGCAGGCACTCATCAGATTCACACTACTCTTTAGAAATGGCTACACTCTGCCTGGCAACGGCGCCAAAATGTGGAGCAATAAAAAGGTGTCTTTGTAACTCCTAATTACTTCACATTAATTGTCAACCCAGGGACGACTTTTTGTTTCAAGAGTGTACTCAGTCTGAGGCGGCTATTTACTCAAGAGTAATGTTTGTGAAGATGTAGTATAGAAATACAAATGCGGAAATAATAAATGCTTGAAAAGAAATCTGCTTGAAAAGAAATCTAATTACAAATGACAGAAATGTAAAGACTACACTACAGCAACCTTGCTAGACATCGATTAGGAATGCAGTAGTAATAACTCTTTCTCCTAGAAATCGATGTGAGATGACCAAATCTGGGGACCTGGAATGATTAGCTTTGCCCTCTACAGTTTAGAGATCTCAAAGCAAGTGAAAACAACTCAAAGGAAATGAAATCTAAAACGCAAACTGGAAAGGAACAACAATCTAAAAGCAATGAACATGAATTGAATAGCAGCGTAAAATAAACAGTGAATTCAATTCATAACCAGGCAAACTAGATTTCTACTCTTTAATCCTGTCGACAGCCACGCAACAATCAACTATCGTAATTCATAAACAAAAGGAATAACAACTGGAATTAGATACAGAAAAACAACATTTTATAACAATTGAATCATGAATCATGCTTCTTGTAAACAATGGAATAACAATGACTCTGTATTTGATCCAATTAGCAATAACTCAATTCTTTAATTGTAATAAACGAACTTCACACAACAGAAATAAACTAATAGAAATACCAACAGCAGATCGCTCCACCAGGGCCGGGCCCTCAACCACCGGTGAAGCGTTGCTGTGCTTTACTCCAGCGCTTGAGAAATGGAACAAAAGTGAACTCTTTTATTAATCAGGCATTAATAATGTTTACAAACAGCTCACACTCTCTTAACAAGAGCCGATGCACAATTCTGCAAATTACAATAAGAAAAGCTTTAATACTTATTAGTCAATTTAGCTGTAGCTGAGTTGAAGGCAGCAACTTGATGAAAATGTTACTCAAAATTTCTGATCTCTAACAGGTAAATTTGATGGTAGTTCTTGCTAAGTTCATTGCAGTTAAATTCACAGATGAAACCCATGTTCCGGATTTTCCAGATTCGTCTTCATTTGCTCGGAATCTCAACCGCAAAACTGTCACTCCTTATTCCAGCGCATTTCTGAGTTGGCACTTTTAATGATCAAATCTTCAATCTGGAAATTATCTTGGAGGCTAAAAATGGTGAATAATGTTATAACCAACTTATTAAAACCATAATTGATAAAATAATTCATAATCATCAATTTATTAGAAATAAAGAAGAATAAATAATATTCATTCATAAGAGCATAAATCATTATAAAATGGATTTAAATAATAAATTATAATAAATGACGTGATGAAGAATGGTAGAAATGGGTGGAATAAGCGTTCAAAAGTGATAATAATAATGGCATATTAACGGCCCAACAATTTCTTGAGAATTTTCTCTGAGCTAATCCATGACTCGGTTGAAATCTACATGGGCAATTTCACACCTTATAGGGATGACTTCCAAGAAGATCTCTCCAATTTGGGAAAGGTGTTGAGAAGGTGCATTGAGATGCATCTCTCCCTAAGCCCAGAAAAGTGTGAATTCTTAAAAAGTACAGAAGTAGTATTTGACCACTCAATATCATAAGCAGGAATATAGGTGGACCCGAAAAAAATCACCATCATCAAAATATTGAGTGCTCCTCAAAAGCAGAGAGATGTCAAAATTTTCTTAGGTTTAGCTAGTTACTATAGAAGGATCATCAAAGACTTCAGCAAATTGACTTCACCATTATTTGGTTTGTTGGAAAAATATTTTGAGTTTACCTGGTCCATTCTCTGTCTAGAAGATTTTTTTCTCATTAAGGAAAATTTGACTATCGCCCCCATTCTCTGAGCTCCAAATTAGGCTCTACCCTTCCACATCCACATAGATGCATCATTAAAAGCTGTGGAAGTAGCCTTGGGGAAGTTAGAAGACAAATTACCTTATGAAATCTATTTCATTAGTAAGAACTTGTCCAAGGATAAACTCAATTATATTGTCATATAAAAGGAAATGTTAGCCATCGTCCATGCTTTAAACAAATTTAGACATTATATCACTGGTTATTAGACCTTTGTGCACACTGACCATGCAACCATCAAATATTTAATGAATAAACCTGATGTTAATGCTAAAATAATTATATGGTTGTTTTTATTACAATAATTTGACCTAACCATTGTTGATAAACCTGGGAAGGAGAATGTTGTGGTAGATTTTTTATCCAAGTTAGCTCTACTGGCAAGTGAGGAAGGAATGGTGGATGACCAACTTCCAAATGAACACCTATTTTTTATCTCAGCACTCTCTCCATGGTTTTATGAAATAGTTAACTAATTGGTTGCTGATAAGTTCCCTCCAAACCTCTCATTCAGGGAGAAGAGAAAGATCATGAGAAAAAGTGCCCCTTTCACATGGATCGGTGGAAATCTCTTCAAGTTGGGCCCTGACCAAATTCTCAGGAGATGTGTGAGGGAGGAAGAATTTTTTGACATCCTCTATGCATGTCATGATAGTCCTTGTGGGGGCCACTTTGCTGCAAAAAGAACATCCTTCAAAGCTCTGTAGGCAGGTTACTATTGGCATACCCTTCACAAAGATGCCACGAGATGCACTAGTATGTGTGACCAGTGACAAAGGATGGGGAAACCTACACAGAGGGATGAGATGCCTTTTCACCCTTAGGTGGATCTAGAACCATTTGAAAATTAGGGCATGGACTTCATTGGTCCCATTGATCCACCATCCAGAAAGAAAAAGTATATCATAGTCTGCAATGACTACCTGACAAAGTGGGTTGAAACAAGGGTTGTAAAGGTAGTTGTTGGCTCACTAAGATGTCTATTTAAAAACAATCCTAATGCCTTCATTAATCATCAACCTAGGGTAAGTCTGTTTATTTCAAGAGTGTTCAGCACAGTTTATGCAAGTGAAACTAGAGGTTATCAAATCAAAATTGTTGCAGAAGTAAAATCTAATTCTTGAAGTTCAATCAAAGCAATTCGAAAATAAATCATTAAACAATTCAACCGATTAACTCAACTTAAATTTGATCTGTTATATGAAAGAAGATTGAAATGCAAGGCTTAAATGAATTCACAATTAACCAGAATTACTTATTAATATCTAAAACAATCTATTTAATCATGCAGGGAATACTGCAGTAACTGAACAGCAAATAACACAGTCATGTTCTGCAATTGAAATTCTCAATGGATGATCAACTGACAAGCTCACTCAGAATGAACAACAATATAATTATTTAAATAACTCTAGTAAACGCGAGAAGTAACATTCATGGGGAAAATGAAAGCGATTAAGACTTTAAATTGATAGAACGCAAACCAGTCGATATTCATAAAATTCAAATCAATTACAACTTCTATAAAACAGAAGAACGATTAATTGCAAGAAAAGAAAATAAGAATATAACACAAGAAGGTAGCAGAAATCCCAGTGACTGGACCCAGAGCCTCCATAAGTCTCTGCCAGGTGATCTTAATAATATGATTATGGAAAAACCAATATCACTTTCATTAAATTTAATAGTCAAGGTACAACATCGTTGAGCGTGAAAGCTTCTGTTCTGAAGGAATGCAAATAAATACAATTACAACATATGGATTAACAACCTCCGTTCTATTCCATCTATTGATATTTTATATCTTTACAGAAAAATAGAACGGATAATGGCGAATCTTGAGGATCAGGAAATCCTGAGGATTTTGCAGCTGTCTAACAGTTTGTGTTATGGAATAAGAGAGGTCTTCCTCAATTGTCACCGGTCTGTATAAACAGAAACGATATCTTGTTCCTTTTCTTGGTCATTTTTATTCAATCATTTGAACAGTGGTTAATCAGTTTAGATTTCCTGCACATAAAAACAACGAAAGTTAGCCTTTTTGCCCATAATTACATAATCTATTGATAATTGGTTTTACCCTTTGTTTATAATTAATTCTTCCAAATTTACTCCCAAAGTGAAGGTAAACACATGAAAGTTAATAATAAATCAATTTAATTATGAGGGTAAAACGTACCTTTTTCGTGGCCCAACATACTCCTCATCTTACCTTATTACATGTCCCCATGCAATGAGATGGTTGAGGTGTAATAATGTCAAGGAATAGGCAGGGTAGACTTCCTCCTTATACAGTCTAAAACCATGTTTCTGTTTGACTTTTGCAAAAGGCTGATTTTCATGACCCTCTAGAAGATCATAATTATGGTGATAGCCTTCAGGAGGGTACCATATGATAGGACACCTATAGCGGCACCATATCCATGTAGGACCCATGCATAAAATTATGTTACTATATGTGAAAAAATGAACTGCAACTACTTTAAAATTTCTATAATTAAAAGGCTTTTGATTCTTAACGTTGTTGGTGGATGCTTGCCATCTTTGCTTAGCCGCTAAAAAAGCATCTTCTATGACCTCCTGAAAGTATTATCTCCCAACTTGTACAATATCTGTGTGGAGTGGTCCCAATTTGGCTATAACCCCTTCCCGTTTCATAAATCTTTTTTGTTGAGTGAAGAGATGTAGTGGTTTAATGGGTTCCCCTCTGACCTAGAGATCCAAACCATGTTCTCTTTTCTAAAAAACGTTATAGGCTTTAGCCCACTTGATTTGATTATCAACAAAGGAGATGAATGCCTGAAACTGGATGTCTCCTATAAAGGGACTTGGGTTACTATCTCTTTCATCTTCCAAAAATAAGTTGTGTAGATATAGTCCACACAAGAGGTGCTGAACTTTCTCATTTTTCTCCCCACAACACTGGACAAATTCTGCGGTGGTCTTAAACTCGGGGGGTTTCCCTGCTCTAATGGATTTTAATTTTAATAACATATATCTTTGTAATAGAAACAGAGCATAATTAGTAGCAGGTGATCTACAAGACAGGACATCTGAGTAAATCGAGCAAATAGTATTTGTTTGCTTTGTGGCTTCTTCAAGATGTGCTTGTGCTTTCTTTACCTTCTCTTGTTCACTTCGGAAGTTGGAAAAAGTCTCATCTTCAGATGTAGTAAGCTTATTGAGCTTTTCTAGCAGCTCTTAATGTACCTCT
The DNA here is from genome assembly GCA_034641835.2 of Pinus albicaulis. NCBI lineage: Eukaryota > Viridiplantae > Streptophyta > Pinopsida > Pinales > Pinaceae > Pinus > Pinus albicaulis. The sequence continues at coordinate 243,993,000 of CM076582.1, forward strand.
AATGGTACCACTTCCTTCTTATAGTTAGCCAATTCCTACTAGGTCTGTGTCAATTCATCTTGAAGTCTTGAAATAACAACTTCTTTTATCAGAGGAGTATGAAAAGGTGTTTCATCTGTATAATTTTCCTCTATCTGTGTTTATAATTCTGTCTGAGTTCCCACTGTCTATGTTTCTAATTATGTTTGGGTTTCAGGATTGTGTGTATCTACTTCTTCCCGACTCTCAGCAATGTCTATTTCTTTCTTAAGCTTCCAAGCCTTATCTGCCTCTTTTAACCATTCCTTTAATTGCTTGACTTTTCTTTTCAAATTCTTGTATTTCTTGTGCAATTTCTTCAACTTAGCCGTTGTTGACTTACCTTTCATTGTAGGGTTTCCAGTAGAAGAGGGCACAATATTTTTTTCAGGCACAGGGGGAGCTATACCAATTTCTAGGCCGAAATATGGAAAAACAGTGTTTTCTTCATGCACTGAAGGGGCTCTGCCTATATCAGTATTTTGATCCAATGGGACAACATTTTCTTCAGGCGCCATGGGAATTGTTCCTACATCAATACTATGGTCAAAAGGGATGGTGTTTTATTCAGGCACCTCAGAAATTGTGCCTATATCAATACTCTGTTATAATGGGACGGTGTCACCTTACTGGTTTTCGGACTCAGGAGTTCTTTCTGCAAAGTTTTCTTCCTCCAAATATTCACCACCACAGGGTGTTGAATCCCTTGAATTTTGTGTTTCCTCCTCAAATGGTAAAATCTCAGTGCGACCAAAACTAATAGAAAAAGCAGTCTGGTCTAGAGGGGAAATCAGTCCCTCAGAATTCTCAGAGGTGTTTCTTTCTTCATGAAATTCACTCATACTTTCTAGCACTCTGGCCATTTCCTCCTCATGTCCCTCTAGAATTCCTTCTTTTATGTTTAGAGGAGGTGTATGAGATGGTCCTACCTCGTCAGCCAAGGTTGAAGTGTTTTGTTGTGAACTTAAACCCTCAGAGCGTCTTCATTTCACCGAACCCGAGGTCAAGGGATGGTTCCTTTTTCCTCTGACCTTCCTTGGAATTAATATTTCCCTTCTTGGCTGGGAAATTCCTCTATTGTCCAGGTTTTCTTATAATGGGGTTGGGATATGGTTTACAAAGTTGTCCCAAGTCAACTGATGCTCAGTTAATCAATGAGAAAATCAACTTTATTAGACCATGATGGCTGATAACTGTGTGTGGATTTTTAGCCCTCCTAACCCGACTAGAAATGTCATGCAACAAAGAATTCAAGAAAAATGGAAAATTAATTGAATTTTTCTGCTTGAGTATGGCTAGAAGTTTGAGTTTCTATGGTTTTACCACGTCTTGGCATTCGTCGCATGTAATATACTTTTGAACGATGATTTCCAATTCCTGCCATGGTTCCTTTAAAGTCGCTGGGTGAATCCCTTTTCCTTTGCGTACCAAATTCTCATCTGGATCTTGGAATACTGCAACTGCTTCATGTAATAGAACGTGATTATCAGTCCACTTTGTCCCATCTTCTAGAAGTCTAGAGACCTCAGCTATTACATTTTCTGATACTCTTATGTCTCTACCTTTCACAATTGTGTGTCCATCCTGCAAGTTCTAGAAGAATTCTAGTGCTATCTCAGTGTGGAATCCCTGTAATTTTTCCAAATACGAGAGCCAACAAACATTCTGCAGTATAGCACGAGCCTGTTCTGTAATATTGAGTATTGTGGGCTCGTTGAGAACAGATCTTCCACCCATGACTGCTATGTCTCAGTGGTTGAATTCTATTTCTGCATGCACTACTCACGACTTCATAAATTTAGAACAACACAAATACTACATGCAAATACTTTGAAACTGTTAAAAAGGGTATAACTGCAATTATATTTGTTTGTCAAATCGGCAGGTTTCAGCGGACTTTGATTATTAGTTCGCATGCTTTCTCATCATGTATACCTATGTACACCTTTTCCCCCTCCAATGGGAGAAGGGCGTCCATGCCCTTAGAGCGCAGAAAAAGAGAAAGATATTGAGGATCATTAATGCATTAGAATAATAACCGGAGCGACGTACATTGCGGCAGAAATCAATCAAATCAGCTCAAATCATGAGGATGGTGGGGAAATGATTAAAAAGGAAAAAACAGAGGAATAATTATTATGAAAAATATTTTTTCTTTGATGGGAAATTGTAACAGAACATGATATGTAAAGAGTGGTAACGACTACTGGAATTAAGTGATCAAACATAATTAAGTTAATTCATATGTAATTTTACCATGCATATTGGTTTTTATAAATATAACACTATTCAAATGATAAATTCTCCTTTGGGAATGGGTTGGTAAAAATAAGTGAATATAAAATGATTGGTTGTTTAACATGAAACTCCAATGCCTCAAGCAGAGCCACTGCTGCCAGTAGGTGTCCATAGCCTCGACAGGGTTGCTTTTTAACCCAAAACTGAGCCATAATCCTCTATTTAGTATTTAAATAATTTAATTATTCTTATAGAGAGACCATTGTGCTGGCATGGTAACCAGATAACTACAGTTCCATTCACTAGGGTCTAACAAAGTAATCAGGCCGGCTTGTGATGATACCTCCTGTACTTCAGGCATTTTTCTAGCTAGAAGGTCATTACCCTGGTGTGGTAGCCATAATGGGAATTTTACTTGTTATCTCCTTTTGATCATGGTAGGCTGGCTCATGATGAGACCCCCTATCCTCTCTAAAATATTTTCATATTATTTTCACATTTGTATATTTTTGAATCACAACTAGAGGGAGGCTCATTAACTCCATAAGAGTTAGGGATGGTGTGAGGAGTGAAAATAAATGACAATAAAAGTTATACACTTATTCCTAAGTCACCCTACCCTAGAAGATCAGCCATTGATAGTGTGAAAAGATAAACCAAGATGGTCTAAGATAATGATTTTTTTTATTTTATAATATCCCTGAAGAGAAGATATCCAACAAGCCATTACAAAGTTTGAATCATATCAATATCTGGAAATAAAGATACCCATCAAAGGTAAAAAAGATCATAATTGTTATTAATATCACTATTTTTATCCTTCTTATATGCATATTCCTTATCCCCAAGATGATTCCCATGACAAAATGTATGAGAAAAAGAATAAAATTGGCAAAAATTCATTTATACATCTACTTATTACAAAAGTGCAGTTGTTCATTTGATCGAACAACGGTTGTTCAGTCGATTGAACAAAAAAAACACTCAAAAATAAAATATGTTTTTATTTTGACCAAACAACGGCTATTCAGTCGATTAAACATCAACTGTTCAATCGATTGAACAACAAAAACAAACAAAAATAAAATCCATTGTTCTTTTGACCGAACAGTGGCTGTTTAGTTGATTGAACAGTATTTATTTAATCGATTGAACTAAAAAAACACACAAAATAAAATCCATTGTTCTTTTGACCGAATAGTGGTTGTTCAGTCGATTGAACAGTAGTTCTTCAATCGATTGGACAGAAAATACACACAAAAGAAAATTAACTTTTCTTTTGACTGAACAACGGTTGTTCAGTCGATTGAATAACAACTATTCAATCAATTGAACAAAAAAAACACACAAAAATAAAAATGCACTGTTATTTTGACCGAACAGCGGCTGTTCAGTCGATTGAACAACAACTATTCAATCGATTGAACAACAGAAACACACAAAATCAAATCCGTTGTTATTTTGACAAACAACGGTTGTTCAGTCAATTAAACATCAGTTGTTCAATCGATTGGACAACAAAAACACACAAAAGAAAATATGTTGTTCTTTTGACCGAACATCGGTTGTTCAGTCGATTGAACAACAATTGTTCAATCGATTGAAAAACAAAAACACACAAAAAGAAAATCGGTTGCTCAATAAACTGAACAATAGTTGTTTAGTCAATTTAACAAAGAACTAGAATTTTTCATATTTGTACAGTGATGGAATCACAATCAAATGCAAGAATATATATATATACATTATTTACAAAACTGAAAAGAATGGATTTTTACGAAGTTAAAGCTGTCGGGTCATTACTCCCTGCAGCGAAAATTTGCATGGCGGAATCGTCACGTACTTGCTGGAAAAAAGACTCCTTTGTGAGTGGTTTATGATAAAGACATACACGATGTCTGTTTACTCGGAAGGAAGAGCCAGACCCATCTATGGTGGTCAAAGTGAGAGTGCCATAGTTATGCACTTCTTGAATTTGATATGGGCCAAGCCACATTGGTTGTAGTTTACCTAGGAAGTCTTGAAATCTGGAGTCATAGAGGAGTGCCCAATCTCCCTCTTGAAATGTCTTCTTCTTGATAAGGCTCTCATGCCACTTAGCCCATTGTTGCTGAACAATTGTGGTACGTTGTAAAGCAAGTAACCGGGCTTCATCTAATTCGTTTATCTACTGAAGTCTTTTAATTTGAGCCTCCGTCAAGTCTAGTCCCACTTCTTGTATTGTTCTGAGAGTATTTATTTCAAATTCGATGGGGAAAATTGATTCTTTTCCAAATACCAGTTGGTACGGAGAACATCCATTAGTATTACGCCAATTTGTGCGGTAAGTCCACAAGGCCTCTGGCAGTCTAGTAGCCCTGTCCCGTCGATGTGTCGAGACATTTTTAGTTAGAATTGCTTCAATGACTTTATTGGTACTTTCGACCTACCCGTTCGCCTATGGGTGATATGGAGAAGTGAATCTATGCATGATGTGGTGGTTCCGTAGAGTAGATGTAATCTTATGTCCTAAAAATTTCTCCCCTCCGTCTGTTATCACTTCCCAGGATAAACCATACAGCACAAATATCTCAAAAAGAAAATTAATAATAATTTCCTCTATAGCTCTCAGTAATGCTACTGTTTCAACCCATTTTGTTACATATTCTATGGCAACCAGTATGTAAGCTTTCTGGTTTGAGGGTGGATTGAATGGACCAAAAAAATCCAGTGCCTGTAGAAATTATATACAAGATGCATGTATATATATCCAGATTCTCCTGATCTAACAATATTTATCTTCTTGCTAAATACAGAATCCTTCCACTGTTAATCTTTCGCAGAAATTAAAATCAATGGCAAACACATGAAGAAATGAAAACAATTGTACATAACACAATTGTTTAACGGGAAAGCCTGAAGCTGAAAACCCCAACTATCATATATTATGTATCATGGAGATCATGTAACAATCTCATACAAAGCTTAGTACATCAAGCTCTCAGTACAATATAGATTCATTACACACTGTCATGTAGAAATTTGCATCTCTATGCACCAATTTCTTGCCTCCTGACAACCTGCCTCCACTACGCAATCCCTGCTGAAGAATAGCTCTGAATGAATTCGAATTACCCTTGCCTTGACTGCACAATCCTCATTGTAAAATCCAATGTGTGTGTGGTGCAATCAATGCATCACTATAGTCATAACAGATAGTCCATCTTGCCCTTTCACCTATCTCTCCACTGGGTCTCCACTAGAACTGACATGCACTGTAGTTAATTGTTGTATTTGTTCAGTTGATTAATGAGTTATTATTTGTGAATTAATTAACTAATTAATTCACTCCACTCTCACTAGTATATCATTCAGTTAGACTAGATACAGCTAGCTCAACTGATTTTAACTCCATTAATTGAGTTAAACTGAAAAACAACTCCTGTAACTACTCTTCCAACTCTGTCATAACTTTGCCACTTTAGTTCTAACTGAGTCCTCCATGCATGAACCACCAGTAAACCCTAGGAATTGCGTAATTCCTTCAGCCCAATGATTTGACAAATCTGTACATTGAAATTAAGTGCTCCAAGAGAATAAGTTGTTGTTTATTGTCGGATTATTATTAAGAGCTAATAATAATCGACACTTCTATTTTTAGATCGACGATCTATAAATAGATTTCGCCCAATATTCTAAAAATATAATTTCATCTATTTTTCCAACTTGACCAACCATCCACAAATAGCATCTTGCAACTTCTGAAATATGATCACCATGTCTAAAAATAGACATAGTCTAAAAATATACGTGCACCTAAAAATAGCCTGCGAGCCCACTTAGTGAAGGCGACTCATTTTCACTAAGCTCATCATCTTGTTGAATCTCAATGCTCCCTCTCAACAAGATAGGGATTATCTTTCACCCTGATCCTGCCTCTATGGTATTCGAATTTGCTCCTGCCGAGCGCCTTCGTCAGAATATCTGCATCCTGATCTTCCGTAGGAATGTACTGAAGCAACATGATCTTCCGCTGCACACAATCTTTGATATGATGATACCGTATATCAATATGTTTAGATCTATCATGAAACATAGGATTTTCGAGATTTTAATGCAACTCTGATTATCACAATGAATCACCATGGGATCTAAATGTGGACCGAAAAAACCAACCAGAATCTTCCTCATCGAGATAGCCTCACATGCAGCTAAACTTGCTACCATGTATTTTGCTTCCGCTGAACTGAGTGCCATAGATATTTGTTTCCTGCTGTACCAAGAAACTGCCATAGATCCGATACTAAAAATCCCTCCTGATGTGCTCTTTCTGTCTGTTGGGCTTCTTGCCCAATCTACATCTGTGAGGCCATGCAACTTCACCTCATCCTGGCTCCGTCTATACCATAACTACATTTATATTCCTCGAGATACTTCGGACATGCTTGCCTCGCCTTCAAAAGAGCTTGGTAGGCTTAACCATCACTTGTGAAATTTGGTTCACCGCATAGCATAACTCCTTGCTCTTGTATTAACTAACACATGGGTGAACCCACCAACTCGTCGCTATATCCTAGTAGGGTATCCACTACCTCTGCCGATGGAGCATCCTCTTTCCTCCAATTTATTGGAAGAGGGGTATCCATGGGTTTGCAGTCTTGCATGTGAAACTTACCAAGTATCTCTCGAGCATACTTGCCTTGAGACACGAACAATTCAACTTCTCGCTGCCATATTTCCAATCCAAGGAAATAATGAAGGAGGCCCAAATCCTTCATCTCAAACTCCTTTTCAATGTCTTCCTTGCATGAGTATATCAACTGCTCATCACCCATTAGTATTAAATCATCAACATAAAGAACAATGATTAATAGCTTACCCTCCACCACAATTTTGTCTAGGTTTGCATCCGCCTCACTCTTGGTGAAGCCAAGTCCAGTGAAATAGCTGTCGATCTGTGTGTACCAAGCACGTGGTGCTTGCTTCAACCCATACAGTGCTCTTTTGAGTCTGCACACATGCAACTCGCTGCTAAAGATCTCAAATCCTTCAGGCTGCTCAATGTACACCTCTTCCTCAATGATCCCATTAAGGAACGTAGTCTTCACATCCATATGATGAATGTGCCAACCCATCTGCGCTGAGAGAGAAAGGATGGTTCTTATGGAAGAATACCATGCGACAGGTGCAAAGGTTTCTTCATAATAAATCCCCTCGATCTGTGAGAAGCCTTGGGCAAAAAATCAAGCCTTATACTTCTAGACGCTCCCATCAGCAGCTTGCTTTACCTTGTAGATCCATCTTGATCCTACAACTGATTTTCCCACCGACCTTGGAACAATCTCCCAAGCACTGTTTCTGACAATGGAGTCATACTCCTCCACCATGGCATCTACCCATGTGGGCTCCTGCACTGCTTCTTCAAAATAAGATGGCTCTGTCACGATACACTTGCTCATTAGAGCCATGTATCCAGTAAATCGGTCAGGTGACTGTCTCTGTCTGCGCTGTGATGTAGGGACTCCTACATTTTGTGCCGCATCAAGCTTCAGTCTCTCAGCTTCTGTGGTATGCTTTCTGTCTTGTCTGATGCTTGGTTCTGCATCAGTGGACTCCTCCACTCCATGAATCTCCTCCTGTGGCTGATCCACATTTAGAGGCTCATCTTTGGGAACAAGAAGTTCCTCCTCTACATGCAAGCGTAGCTCCCTCTCAAGCGACAAATTCATGGCTTTCACCTCATTAAATTTTATATCCCGTCACACCACAGTCATCCGACTGTCTGGAAAATACACACGATAATTATGGGGTGTTTCTGTGTACCCCACAAATATCCCAACTTCTGCAGTCAGCTCCAACTTCTTCCTAGCATCCTTTGTCACATGAATGTAAACAGATGAGCCAAAAATCTTCAAATGAGAAATATTAGGCTTCTTACCAGTAAAATCTTCTTCAGGTGTACTCATGCCAAGTAATCTATGAGGACAACGGTTTTGCACATAAACCGCGGTGTTGCATGCTTCCGCCCACAAGTGCATCGGTAGGCCCTGGTCATGGAGCATTGCTCGTGTAGCACCCACGATCGTTCTGTTCTTCCTCTTCGCGACCCATTCTGCTGTGGGTTATGAGGCGCTATGAGTTCTCTTCGAATTCCTTCTTTGCTACAGAAGTCTTTGAATTCGCCCAAGATATATTCACCACCATTATCGCTCCATAGAGCTTTCACTTGATTCCCCAACTCCTTCTCCACCAATTCTTTAAACTCATAGAAATTTGAGAATGTTTCGCTCTTCTTCTGCATGAAGAAGATCTAGCATCTATGAGAATAGTCATCAACAAATATAACATAATACCTGTGTTTTGCTGTTGAAGCAACCGAGAAAGGTCCACACACGTCTGTGTGAATTCTCTCCAGGATCACCGAAGCACGGTTATCCTTCTCATGAAAGGTGGTGTTCACAAAATTACCCATAGTACATCCCTTGCACTGATTTGACTGCGCAAGAGTACCCTTGGGAAGTCCAGTAGAAATCTACTTCAAAATCTTCAAAGCGCCATGGTGAAGATGGCCAAATCTCCTGTGCCATAATTCACCCTCATCCCTACTCACCATTTCTTCTGCTTTGCCCATCATTGTTGTGCAGCCATCTACCTCCAGCTTGTAGAGATTATTAATTCAAATCCCTATCCTCTTGGTTTGACCCGTTGTTTTGTGTCGCAGGAAAGCTTTTCCATCGCTAAAAACAACGTCATAACCTTTGTCTTCCAACATTGTGACCGAGACCAAGTTCTTCTTTAGACCTGGAACATGCATAACATCTTTCAACAGAAATGGATTACCTGACTCCCTCTCAAAGGTAATGGTCCCAATTTCAGTTGCACTGTATTAACCATCATCGCCCATCTCTTTATGCATTTTAAGATCCTTCTCCTCCAAGTCACTAAACAACTCCTTATCTCCCGTCATATGGAAAGACGCACCACTATCAAGATACCACACCGATCCCATAGAGCTTGAAACCAAGCATGTGATCAAAGAGAAATAAAGTTCAAATTGCGAGGCTAAGGCATCTCCAGCTGCAACTCCAACAGCCTTCTTGTTCTTCTTCTTCTGTGGGAAGTTAGTGGTGAAATGCCCATGTTCGTGACAGTGAAAACACTTCACCTTGGACAAATCCTGCTTCTTGCCTTTAGATTCAGATTTTGAAGGAAATTTCTTCCCCTTCCCTTTCCTTGCTTTGGCAGCCAAAGTGAAATTCTCTTCATCTTCATTCTTCGACGAAGATCCATCCCTGGTACCTCGCCTTATCTCCTCCTGCACAAGATCCCACCAAAGTTTCTCCCATCCCGACAGTTTCTCTCGTCCATTGACAGAGTCTTCGTAGCTATGCCAACTCTTTGGAAGACCAAGGAGAGCCAAGCTCACCAAGTCTTCATCATCAACATTAATCCCGACACTTCCTAGTTCATCCCTACAGTGGACAAACTTCATGAGATATTTTGGAATACTATCGCCCTTCTCCATTTTTATTTTTCTGAGCTTATCTTTTAGCGCCAACTTCCTTTGGTCGCTGCTGCTTTGGAAAAAATCTGTCAAAGCCTTCCACATTGCAAATGGAGTGGCTTTCCCGTGAAGTTTGGACACTATATGGTCCTTCACACCTTCTAACAGAATTCCTCTTGTCTTTGCTACCTTCTTTTGCCATGCGTCAAGTAATGCAACATCGCTACAACCCGGCTTAGGAACATCACTATCGATGAACTCCTTCAGTCCATTATCCTCCACCACCGCCTCCATCCTATCCTTCCAGGCTATGTAATTCGAGCTGCCATCAAGGGCATACTCCAATTGCAACCCATTGAAAGACATTTCAATGTATACTCAATTGTCACACCAAGAATTTTATGAAGCAAATTCGAATTGTCCACCAACACAAACTCAATAATTCTTCACAATTGCAATCTTCAAGAATTAACACTGCTCTAATACCATGTAGAAATTATATACAAGATGCATGTATATATCTATATTCTCCTGATCTAACAATATTTATCTTCTTAATAAATACAGAATCCTTCCACTATTAATATTTTGTGGAAATTAGAAACAATTGCAAACACATGAAGCAATAAAAACAATCACACATAACATAGTTGTTTAATGGGAAATCCTGAAGCTGAAATCCCCAACTATCATATATTATGTATCATGGAGATCAGGTAAAATTCTCATACAAATCTTAGTACATCAAGCTCTCAGTACAATATATATTCATTACACAGTGTCATGCAGAAATTTGCATCTCTATGCACCAATTTCTTGCCTCCTGACAGCCTGCCTCCACTGTGCAAACCCTGTTGAAGAATAGCTCTGAATGAATTCGAATTACCCTTGCCTTGACTGCGCAATCCTCATTGGAAACTCCAATGTGTGTGTGGTGCAATCAATGCTTTGGAACTGATAGTCCATCTTCCCCTTTCACCTATCTCTCCACTGGCTCTCCACTGGAACTGACATGCACTGTAGTTAACTGTTGTATTTGTTTAGTTGATTAATGAGTTATTATCTGTGAATTAATTAACTAATTAATTCACTCCACTCTCGCTAGTGTATCATTCAGTTATACTAGATACAACTAGATCAACTGAGTTTAACTCCATTAACTGAGTTAAACTGAATAACAATTCCTGTAACTACTCTTCCAACTCTGTCATAACTTTTCCAATTCAGTTCTAACTGAGTCCTCCATGCATGAACCACCAGTAAACCCTAGGAATTGTGTAATTCCTTCAGCCCACTGATTTGACAAATCTGTACACTGAAATTAAGTGCTCCAAGAGAATAAGTTGTTGTTTACTGGTTCCGATTATTAAGAGCTAATAATAATCGACACTTCTATTTTTAGATCGACGATCTATAAATAGACTTCGCCCAATATTCTAAAAATAGAATTTCATCTATTTTTCCAACTTGACCAACCATCTACAAATAGCATCCTGCAACTTCTGAAAACACAGAGGATTGAATTGTGAAACAAAAGCATTCCAAATAATTTCAACTGAACCAGAAATTCCTGTGTACTGTAATTACCGTCGCCTGGATGCATGTAGCAAGCTCAAATTGCCATCAGAGGCAGCAGTTGCATTAACTTCTTCGTCCGACATGGCTGAGGAGCGAGATTGGCTAATAGCGAAACTGAGTAATTAGATAATGCAAGAAGCATCGGATGCAAAATATAGAGAAGCAGCCTAACCAGTATAAAACTATGTTAATATAGATATTTTGTTGGTCAAAATAAATGATAAGAGTTAGAAATAGAGAGCGTCTCTGGTCCACGAATTTGAATCCAAAATTTTATGGACAAGTCTATGGAGCTGACATTTTCGCCCACCTCCTTAGAGTTTAAGGTATTTTTTATTTTAATGGTTGTGATTCTCTCTTCACTGTTGTTTGACCAGTATAGATAATTTTACTATCGAAGGTTCTTTGTTCTTTCTGCGACGTCATTTATTGGTTATAGATTTGAATGGCCTTCCCCCTCGTAATCATTCTAAAGTTTAATCACGTGACGGTATAGTGTTTCCTTTTAGTTCACAAAATTCAAAGTTGATGGTATGGCGTTCTAGAAAGTCCACAAAATTCCAAGTTGATGTTGGTGGTATAGCATTACAAAGTTGATTTGAATGGCCTTCCCCCACCTAATCATTCTAAAGTTTAATCACGTGACGGTATAGTGTTTCCTTTTAGTTCACAAAATTCAAAGTTGATGGTATGGCGTTTTAGAAAGTCCACAAAATTCCAAGTTGATGTTGATGGTATAGCATTACAAAGTTGATTTGAATGGCCTTCCCCCACCTAATCATTCTAAAGTTTAATCACGTGACGGTATAGCGTTTCCTTTTAGTTCACAAAATTCAAAGTTGATGGTATGGCATGTTAGAAAGTCCACAAAATTCCAAGTTGATGTTGGTGGTATAGCATTTCAAAGTTGATTTGAATGGCCTTCCCCCACGTAATCATTCTAAAGTTTAATCACGTGACGGTATAGCGTTTCCTTTTAGTTCACAAAATTCAAAGTTGATGGTATGGCGTTTTAGAAAGTCCACAAAATTCCAAGTTGATGTTGGTGGTATAGCATTTCAAAGCGAGTAGTTTTTAGTGCGACTTTTTGAAGGCTTTTATGGTGACTTTTTACGGTGTAATTTCTCTAAATTCCGGCAGGAATTTATTGAAAAGAGAAGTTTGATTGCTAACTTTGCACAATCAAAGTGCCCTAGAGTTTTTTGAGGGTGCTGAATCCATATATAAAGTCAAAAAACCAGTTTGAATAACAAAAACCAAGATTTTACCTAAAGACAACTCCATTTCAAAGTTGACAATATAGCGTTTTCTAGAGTTCACAAAATTCCAAGTTGTTGTTGGTATAGCGTCTCCTTCTAAAAGTTCACAAATTCAAATTCAAAAAGTAGTGGTTAGAATAGGTATACTTTAGTTATTACATACTTAAAAATACTTTAATTCTAATTATTACATATTTTAATTATTAAATTTATGGTTTTATATCACAGTTTTTAAAAGGTTACGAATTAAAATTTAAAAAGTTAATAGAATATGTATATCATATTTTATTTAACTTTTTCTTAAAAAAAATTACAATTTCAAATCTTTGGAATCTAAGCTTCTGTGATCCATAATGTAAATTTGTAGAAATTCTTTTGGTAGTAATCACATGCAAAAGAACGAGGTCGACGCGTTTCGAACCAACCAGTGTGGTTCATCATCAGGACTTTGTGAGAGATCAGATCCAGACATTAAGTATAAATAGATGTAGAAATGACTCAACTAGCCGTTAGGATAACGGCTAGTTTGACTTTGAAAAAGTAAATAATCCAATATTTATTTATTTATTTTATTTTTATTAATTTTATTTATTATTATTATTTATATAATGGTAAGTAATTTAGCAAATCGTGGAGTATATATGTAGATTTTTGTAAATATTTATTATTAAATTATATAATAATTAATTATTATTATTAATTAATAAATATAATTAATTCTTATTCATAAGATTTAATTATAACAAACCATCATCAAATAGTCAAACAAAGAGTCAAAATAATTAAATAAAATAATTAAATAAATAAATAAAAATAATCAAAATAAATAAATAAATAATAATAATAATAATAATAATAATTTAATAAAAAATATATATATATAAATTAATAAATAATGAAAATAAATAAAAATATTTTATTAATTAAATAATTAATATTATTATTTTTATTTTTATTTTTATTTATTTTATTTTATTTTATTTTTTTATTTTATTTTATTTTTTTATTTATTATTATTATTATTATTATTATTATTTATTTATTATTTAAATAATCAAATAAATAAAGTAAAAATAACTAAATAAATAAATAAAAATAATAATAATAATCAAGAATATAAGGCAGGAATCCAGCATCTGCTGATATTCCAACCGTCATCTCTATTGAGATTAACGGGCCTTTTTTCAATTTCAATAGCCTCTCTCAACTTACGATGATGGAAATGGTCTATTCTAGCAATGACCTTAGCATCTTCTATGCAAACATGATGGTTAGTCTTTTCTGCATGCTCAGCTAAGGCGGATGAGCGAGATCTTCTATGCTTGATATCAGCCACATGCTCACAGATCCTTTGATTAATGGACCGACCCGTCTCACCAATGTAAGGAGTCCCACAGGAACAGGGAATGATGTAGACACCTTTTCCATCCCTGGGGTTAATCGGATCTTTAACCGATTTAAGAGAACTACGAATAGTATTAAGGGGCTTGAAATAAGAGGAAACCTTATGCTTTTTAAGGATTTTAGCAATCTTATCAGTGGTACCCTGGATGAATGGAAGGCTGACACTGCCATACCATTCACTAGGTTAAAAAAGAACCTAGAGATAGGTGTTATTCTCGGGGTTGTTCTTTTTTTTATTCTTATTCCATTAGGTTAAAATTTGTCTCATTAAGATTTAAAATGAGCGGAGAAAGTGAAAAACATATCTCTCACCCATTCAAGTTTTTAATACCAAACAACATACCATTTAATCAATCACGCGAACACTAACACTCAAAATATATCCAAACAATACAACTTCCTCTCCAACCAGACACGAACACTAGCAGCACTGAAAGATCTGTACCAAACAGTACCTTAATAGCGAAGGATGGGTCCTTCATTCCACTTGGCCCTCCGAGTCGGCGACTTCGTGAAGATTTTTTTTAATACCAAACAACATACCATTTAATCTTTTAATAATCAGAATTTTTTACTTCAATATTTATTTATTTATTTATTATTATTTTTTTTTAACATTCACTTATTTTATTCAAGTTTTTAATACCAAATAAGACACTATTTAATCTTTTAATTATAAGAATTTTTTACTATAGTAAATTTTTTCTTTAGTAAAACTTTTCTTATAATTAAAACATTAAATGGTGTGTTGATTAATATCATTTTCTTAATAAGAACTTGAATGGGTGAGGGGTAGGGCTTGCACTTAGTAGAGATTGTATTTTATCCATTTAGTTTAAATATTAATGAGACATTTGACCTATTGTACTAATAAGAATATAATATTTTAGATAATCATAAAAAATTATCATTGATTATATATATATATATAACATGAGCATTGATATTAAAATATTAATATTGATATTAAAATATTTTATTTTTATTATTATTTTTTTTTTTCAAAATATCACTTGTCAACTCTATACTGAGGATAAATGGAATTAGACATCTCTAATATAAAAATTATTATCAATTAATTTACATAATCGTATGTATATATACAAAATTTATAAAAAAATTATTTTATTAAAGTTTGTATTGAAATATTTTATTTATAAACTAAGAGTAAATTTTTTGTTTGTTTCTAACATTTTTCTTAAATTTCATTTGTCAACTTAGTGATGATGATGAAAGGCATGACATACTTACATTTTTTTTAAATGTCATTTGTAAACTCCATGTTGATGATGAAAGGCATGACATATCTCCTCATGTATAACACCATATTGTACAATCTACCTTTAAATCAATTCAATTCAATTTGTTGTATTGTAATTTTTTTTTTTATTAATAAAATTACAAACAATTTTTTCAATAATAATAATAATATGCATATCACATTAAAACAAATTTAAATAACAATAATTCATATTTATAACCATGATATTTCAAAACATATGATTAACAAACATATACAAATTTAATAAACTTAATTAATAACACACACATACGACTTCATATTTAAATTTAATCGGTGAACATCTAACTATCTCTCTATATATAATAATCAATACTATGCATATAGCATTAAAAAATCATCATCTAACTATCTCTCTATATATAATAATCAATACTATGCATATAACATTAAAAAATCATCATCTAACTATCTCTCTATATATAATAATCAATACTATGCATATAACATTAAAAAATCATAAAACGGGTTAAAGAAAAATATATATACCTATATGTATTATTAGGATTTTAATAAAAATAAAAATAAGAATATTATTTGAAATTTATATAAATAAAAATAATATTATTAAGAACTAATATACATTCAAGAGGAAAATGTAATTTTAGGTGCGAAATGTGATTAAGGTTGCGCTGCGATGTTGCATGTGTTGAAGCCTTCCTTCAGATCGATCTGCATGATGGCCCCTCGGAAGCAGCTCGGGAGGGAGGTCATCCTCCCTCTCACCCCCATCCCCCTGATCCCACTGCACAGGATTTTAAGATCCTTATCAGTTCTCTTAGGCCTCCCAGGCAACACCCCTCCATCTCCAAATTTGTCAAGAAACTGGATGCAATCCCAAAAATCGAGTTTCCCACTTCAATCCCTCGTAAATAAACTCTCTCTTTGGTAGAGCGAGGCCTGGTTGGTTAATTCACTGGCCTCTGACCTTCTCCAAAAACTATTCAAAAATGGGTCGAGCGAAACTAGGCTACAAAAACCCAAGGTCAAATCTCCATTCGATTTTATGGAAGTGGTTCCTTTACATTTTACTTCGAATCCAAGGAAGGTCAAGGTTTGATGTTCAAAAATGGTCCATACTTTATGCATTCAAGGGGTTTATATTTAAATAGATGGATGTCATACTTTGATCCAGAAATTGACATTCCTAACGTTGCTCTGGTGTGGGTGCATCTCCCCCATCTCCCTCTACACTGATGGGGAGATGATTCCATTAGATAAATTGGCAATGCATTCGACAAGTATATAGATAGAAACAAACCAAGAGAAAACTTGCATGCATGCGCTAGAATCTGTGTGGAAGTTGATTTTGGCAAGGGACTCCCAGAGGCAATCAAGATCAAGGTAGATAATTGGACACACGTCCAACAACAAGACTATGGACAAATTCCCTTTAAATGCAAGGCATGTCATGAATATGGTCATTTTTCTAGTAGATGCACTAAAAGAGTTTTAGAATATCCATCTGAGAACCAAGAAGCACATTGGGAAACTATTAAACACAAGAATACATGGAACCCCAATAAATTTTCTAAGCATGCATAGTCGTCCCAATCTTTATATATCCCCTATGAAACTATCCTTTAAACCCCTCTATTCCTTTGCAATCTGGAGTCTCACAATCCCTCCTCAAAAATTTGTTCTCCTCTCTCACTATTGAGGCCAATCCTCCAGCTGATCACGAAGAGGGAGAAATTTTGGAGCAACGACTTGTTGTCTCCTCTCCATCTCCCCATTCTCCCCCCTTTCTGAACTCCCTAACTTCACCCCCATCCTCTCTCTTCCAATCTCTCCTAGTCCCTTGCTTACTCACCAAGCCACCTCTTATGTAGGGATTATCACTTGGAACAAATCAAAGGAATCATTGGTCTCGTCTAAAAACTCCAAAAAGTATGGAAGGAAAACAAATAAGGAAATTTGAGATGAAGTAGCTCAAAAGGATATGGCAATGGGGATCCAACATCCAATGGACACTTACATCGACAAAGGAATATGAAGCAAGGACATACAAACCTAGATAGGGAAAGGCAAAGGCCATGCAGTTCCATCTCACAATAAATAATGAAATTGGTCTCCTGGAACTGTAGGGGCCTTGGGCACATATCTAAATTAAATGCGGTCAAATATCTAATTAGATATGAAGTCCCAATTTTTTTTCCAATCCAGGAGACCAAACTATCTGAAGAAGAAATGACTATGATAATTCAAAGAATAAATTCTCTTGACGGAGTTGTAATAAGTGCAAGAGGAGCATGTGGTGGGATTTGCACTATGTGGAATCAAATAATTATGGAACCCAAAGGAATCCAAAAAAATCACCATTGGATCAAATTAGAGTTCTAAAATAAAAATACAGGAAAATTCACAACAATATACAATGTTTACGCCCCTTTTCACTATATAGATAAGGAGATTTGTTAGCAATCACTAGCGGATCAGTTAGTAGCAGAAGACAACCAAAATGTTATCATTGGAGGAGACATCCATTAGAGGAATTTTCAGCCTAAAAGTGGCCTCCTAAGGAAAAATAATAAAATAATAGTTAAAATAATAAAATAAGAGCTATGAATTTTGGAGGGAAAAAAAAACTACTTTTTGTAATTGTATTTTTGGCTTATATCCTTATAGGTTTACCCAAATTTCAAGTTTAGAAACTCATTAGATGCGGAATTAAATTCCACATCCAATGAGTACCCATTATGCATACTTTTGAGAGGACCCACATTAAAAAAAATTGTAGATACATTAAAAAAACGTGTTAAAACACAGTTTTTTAATATATTTTAAATTTTTATCAAGGTGTGTCTTTTTAAAGGTATGCATAATGGGTACTCGTTGGATGTGGAATTCAATTCTGCATCTAAAGAGTGTCTAAAATTGAAAATTGAGTAAACCTATAAGGAGATAAGCCAAAAATACAATTAAAAAAAGTAGTTTTTCTTCTTTTCCCTCCAAAATATTTACATGTTCCTCTTTTTAAATTTAAAGTATTTTGATTGGTTTACATATTATGACATGGAAATTACATGAAAATTTCATGGGCACCTTTAGGCTGAAATTTCCTCTAATGAACTTGGAAATGAATGTAGGAGAAAAGCGTGTGGGCTCCTTCCTCCCAGATCAAGTAGAGATAAATTAGAATCCATAATAGAGGAGCAAAATTTGCTAGACATTCTCCGAAAAAAAATTAAATTCATGTGGAGCAACAAAAGGATAGGTCTTGGAAATATAAGTCTCACAATCAGAACAAAATCAGTGACTTCAAAAATCCTTTAAACTACTCCATATGACCATAAGCCAATCTTATTAACGTTCAGGGAGGGTGTTAATTTGATACCTCTTCCTTTTCATTTCAATCCTCAATGGTTAGCTATTGAAGAGGCCAAGAAATTAGTGTAGTCTGATTGGAAAATAAGAATCAATGGATCACCTGGGTTCATATGGGAATCCAAGTTAAAGTTAGTTAGAATAGCTCTCAAGAATGGGCTAAATCATGCTTCAAGGAACCATTGTAGAGAAAAATCGAGCTGCAAAGAGAATTGGAGCAAGTTCAGGTTAAATTGGAGAATGAAGAAGACACCAAAGAGCTTCAAGAAAAGGAAAAAGAATTATACTTGGTGTTTTACCAACAAACGGAAAAACATAAGAAGACAAGAATACATTTTTTTTCATAATCAAACTAAAGCCAAAAGAATAAATAACTAGATAGAAGCTATTAAAGGAGAATGAAATATAACAGTTAAAGGGTAGGAAAAAATTAAGGAAGAGGCACATCAACATTTCAAAATATTGTTAACTACAGACCCAGATCCAAATAATTTGGAGGATTTTTTGAGAGCAACACCAAAAATGGTCTCATAGGAGGACAATGTAGCTTTACTCAAACCATTAGAGGAAGAGTAATTGCAAAGAACAATATCGAGGATGCATCCTGATAAAGCACCTAGGCCAGATGATTTACGATTGCCGTCTATTGTACATTCTGGGATCTCATCAAGAAAGATCTACTCAACATGATTAGATGGTTTCAATTCAAGCGCAAAATTGGAGGTAATACAAATTCCACCTTTCTTGCTCTTATTCCAAAATAATCTAGGCCCACCTCCTTTAATCAATTTAGGCCAATTTATTTATGTAATGTCTCCTATAAAATTATAACCAAGATTCTTTTAAACCATCTCAAAATTATCCTTCCCCGCATAATATTTGAAAATCAAGGGGGGTTTGTTCCTAATCAATAAATTGTAGACAACATTCTCTTAGTCCAAGAAGCCATTCATTCAAGTATTTCCAGAGAAGACCATGGATTCATCCTGAAGCTAGATATGGAAAATGTGTTTGACAGGGTTAGACACTCCTCTCCTTTTATTGTTCTAGACAAAATGGGTTTTAACAACAATGTCGTTGAATTTATTAGAGCTTGCATCCATAATCCCTAGATTGCTCCTTTAATCAATGGGAGGCATGGTCAATTTTTCCAAAGTTGTATGGGTCTTAGAAAAGGCTTCCCAATATCACCCTTCCTTTTCATTATAATGGTTGAAACCCTCAACATTAAGCTACATCAAGAGAGACAAAGAAGACTTCTCACAAGAATTTAGTACAATATAAGAACTACTAGCATGAATCGTTCTCAAATTGTCGATGATATGCTATTTATTGAGGAGCCTCTTATATTGTTGCTAGAAGATTCAAAACCATTTTGGATTAATTTTTGGAAGCCTCTGGAGGCCTTCTCAATAATTTGAAGAGAAACATATATGGCTAGAACACTCCAATTAGAACTCTCCAATATATTTCTTAGATTTTTGGCATTCCTTTTAAAGCAGACTAGTCATTTTTCAAATATATGGGCATGCTAATTTCTAACAATCCAAAAAAATCACAGGTATGGATACAAGCGATAAACAAAATGAATAAAAAATTCCAACATCGAAGAATGCAATGAATTAATTTAGTAGGCAGGGTAACTTTAATCAAATTAGTTTTGTCAGCTATGCCTTTATATCAATGCACAATAGTGCAAGCTCCAACAAAAATACAAAATAAAATTGAGGTTATAATTCAGAAGTTTCTATGGCAGGGATGTAAGACAGATTTTTTTTCTTTTAGCTTCATAAGTTGGAAAAATGTGATTATTCCCTATGAAAGAAGGGGGATCGCCATAAGACAACCAATATTAATAAAATTAGCGTTGGGAGAAAACATTATATGGAGATTAATAACTGATGAATCATCATGATGGAAGCAGGTCTTAGAGAAAAAATATATAAACTCCCCTCTTCACCAACTCCATAGATCTCATATCCATAACAAGCCTTCTTCTCAAATTTGGAAGCTTTGTAAAAAAAAACTGCCTCTCATCCAAGCCAATACGTCTAGAATTCCAATGGGAGGGAAAGATATTAATATATGGGATGACATCATAATGGGTAATCCTAGTCTCTCTTCTTTTCTAGACCTTCATCACCTTAAGACTTGGTTCCTTGGAAAAGGAATGACAATCCTTGACCAAATATCAAATTGGAATCAATATGAAAATTCATGGAAAGGTTGGAAAAAACCAATAATTCCCCTAGATTTGAATCAATTTTGGTACCTTCTTCTTCAATATATCAAGGGAGAACCTCCTACTCACTACAGAAAGTTTGATGATTACACAGTTAAAAGTGGATACGAAAAACTTCAGGGAGATCAGGATCAACAACCTATTTGGCCTCTATGGAAAATTGTTTGGAAAAATGAAAGCTTACCTAAAATCAAGATTTTTATATGGACACTGCTCAAAAGAAAAATCCTCACAGTAGACAAATTGAAAAAGAGAGGTATTCAAGGTCCCTCAATCTTTGCATTATGCTTGAGAAATGAGGAAACTATTCAACATTTTTTCTTAAATCTGAATTTTCAAAATTATGCTGGAAAACTTTAGTGAACCATCTCCGTATCTAGGTAAATGTTGATCTCAGCATTTTAGAATTATTTGTTAAATGGAAAGACATATATCCCATTTCCCTCAAAAACAAGAATCTGTTTAAACACTTTTGGTATAGTCTTCCATCATTCCTATGTTGGCAACTTTGGCTCACTAGAAATAAGTATGTATTCCAAAACAAAACAAAAAACCAGATAAAAGGAAAATTATGTTCAAGATATAGAGTCTATCCATAGAGGCCATTATCATTAAAGGGAACTGCAAAATCAACATTCAACTCTTGCAACCTGATGAACAATTATGGTTCAACTTTGTACTGGATAGACTCTCCTCCAGTACTCATTCTCTAGATAGAAATTGAATTACTACAATCAACTAGAAGGTTCGATTAAAAGGGAAATAATTCAGGCCCTGGCTTAAAGAACACGACTGACTATGGATGTTCTTTGACGAGGAATCCAAATTTAACCCCGGTCTTGCTGTAGTAGGGGGATTAATTCTGGATCATAAGGGAAATGAATCAATTACCTATGAATGGGGTCTAGGAAGCAAAACAAATAACAGGGTTGAGGCCTACACATTTCTTTTGGGAGCTCAACTCCTTCGTGAATGCAACCTCAAGAACCCAATAGTAATTGGGGATTCCACTATACTCATTCAACATATGTTAAAGAACTCCAGACCTGCCAATGCTAACCTCGAGCAAATCGTCATTCGTATCCAACATCAAATGAGAAACTTGGGTAATGTATCATATTTTCATGTCTTGAGAGAAAATAATAGTAAAGCTAATATATTAGCTAACAATTTCTGTTGTAGTCTCAAGGTGAAGTCATGGTCAACAATGAATTCGATAGAAAAAATATCCCATACAATCTCATTTGTCTCAAGGCTCATCATGAATTTAGTCTTGGTCAATCCAAATATATCCCTTCAATCTGTTAGAAGAATCTTGGTTCTTGATCAACTGAGCATCCACATAAGACAATGTGTCCTCCATCATGCATATCAACATATCACTGCATATCCTCTTCGTATGATCTATGTAATTTTAGCATCCTTTCTCATGATCATTTCCAGAGTTTACGAGTTGGTGACTTGATCCTCTTATGCCTAAAATTACATTTATAATTTGATCATTTCCTCCTTCTTTCACTGTGCTTTCTCTTCTTTGTTGCTCGTTGTCTCTTATGCTTCTTTCAGTGCCCTGTCTCCAATTCTCCCCTTTCGTATCGATCCTTTTCTCTCCTTCCCTCATCTTCGTACCTCTGATTCTACATGGTGACACCCTCTCATTGCCCTAATTGTAAAGCTCTTAGAAATGAATCTGATCAAGTTAAAAAGATGCAGGACAAATGGAATGGTAGATGCTCCTCAAAAAATGTATTTTTATACTATCGATTAGCTGCAATTAAATATTCGCTCAACAAGGTCAATAATCAATGCTCACACATTGATCATGCATTATCCTCCTTGTGCGAAATGGTGGAAAAAAATATATGAGACACGTCTATCTCCAATAACCGTAGCAATACTCTCAATCAGAAGGAAGAGACATCTATCAACCAAGAACATATAGGATAATTTTCTCATCTCAACAGGAATCAATGAGTGTTTTCTACAGATAAATCAGTTTTCTCAATTTTGTAGGTTTTGTCTATCAATAGATATCTAATGAAATGCAAATGCATCTATCTTCTGCAAAAGTTATTAGAGTTTATGCAGGAAGTGTTGTAGGATATATAGGATATAGATCAACTTATGTATCAACAAGAACTATAAGTCTCGAGGATTAGGCTTTTAACCATCCTTTTTTGAATGAATATAATATAATTGACTATATATATATATATATAAAGTGTAAATCTCTCCTCAATATTTGTACTCAAGAGATTTACATCTTGAAAGACTTGATCTCTCTAGAAGCTTGGTAGACCGAAAGTTAAGATGGACCTATCCTAGTTATTAATATATATATATATATATTTTAATTTTTGTATATCAACTCCATGTTAGATAGTATAAGTACTACTCATCATAATGAGATGCAAAAAAATATATTAATGTAATAAGAATCTTTTTACTTTTAATTACTTTATATGTATGTATGTAAAATTGATATAAAAATATTTTACTCAAGGTACATAAAGAATTATATTTTATTATTAATATATTTTTTAAATATCACCTGTCAACTACATATTGAAACTAAATAGAAATACACATCATTTATATTTTGGATTATTAAAAGTAGTGCTCTAAATAATAACCCAGAGAGTAAAAAGTAGTACTCTAAATAATAACGCAGAGAGAGACTCTATATTTTATTAAAAAGTATGGTTTTCATGGCTAGAACCATGTACATTCCTCTGTAACATTATCTGCTTCAAATTTATAGTACATCGATAACATAGTTTTATTACTTCCACGAGATTTTTGAACTACAATATTACACGGGTATCACCCATAAATTTTTAAAATCTTCCCAAAAAATAACTCATATCTGAAGAACATACTTCATATTTGATTAACATTCCCTAGATGGGCTTGGTTTCAACAACAACTGCATACAAGTTCGATGTCAGGACCGAAGGGCCCTTCACGGCATCGTCCTCGGAGCTCCACACAACATCTCAAGTCTTGGTATTCAACCAGAGAATTTATGGTCCATCGGTTTGTACCTCTCATCTCGTTCCCTTTCCATGAATTCCAACCTCTTGATAATCAAATCATACATTCCCATCATAATTTTAAATAACCTCTCCACAAACCTCTTCCAGCGAGACATTTCACTCGTAAAGGCTCTTAGACTATTAATGAATGCAATTGACCAGATCCTCAGCAGGGTAATAGAGTGTGGAATAATTAAGACAATCATGAAAAATTCTCCTTTGCTCATTATATTTAATAATGCCAATGCTCGACAGTGAAATATCTCCCTGAGAAAGAGAATTAATTCAAGTCGCAAGTGATATCTCCAAATATTTTCTCAGGCCATACTGAATGTCCTCGCACAAAGAGATCGCATGGGAGCATTAATGTTCTAGACCTCCGAGAGCTTCAGACTTATTCTCAACAATGTATGAGAAGGTTATTGTGCATTTAAACAACACCACCACCCATAACTTATGATGCATATGTAATCACCACCGTGCATGGATTGCAATGTGTGTGTGATTGTCCTCCTATGCCATCCATCCCAAGGGAATGGAATTCCACCTAGCGACAAACATTTATTCTCCTAGATTTAAATACCATGGGTTTCGATCGTAACGTCCTCCAAAATATTCTCATTTAATTCTTATACGTTTATGGGATTGAATCCCTAAGCCTTGCTCCATCCCAGAATTCGATTATTCCTTTGCTCAAGCTGAAAGTCAGGTTTGGTGAAATTATCCACTTCATCATTAAGGATTCTAAGAATATGTTGAAAGGAGATTTCCTCAAACTTTGAGGACATAAAGGCGATCCGATGAATGATTGAGGGAAGGCATAGAGGACTTCCAAATATCACCTTATAAATTTGTCTTAATAAAAGCATTGAGTCTCTAAGGATTATTAATTTCCTATTTCTTTTACCCATGGCTATGTCTAGACCTTTCCATAATGCCCAAAATTTCGCCTGGTAGTTTGTTGCAGTTCCTAGGCCCCAAGCAAAGCTATACACCTTTTATTCATTGGGGGTATAAATAACCCCTTCCGCTCCTTCTGTTGTTGGATTTCCTTTATAGGCCCCATCAAAACACAAGAGGGCTGATGACTGGCGGTTTTTCCAATCCTGAAACTCTTCAACTCCCATTCTAAGTTGAATGAAGGAGTGATATTTGGGCCAAGAAATGAAGCTGATAGCATGATCAAACGAAGTTGGGATTTCAATATAATTCTTTTCCTCTAGAGATAACTCTTCATCTGTTTAAATACGACTCGATTTCTTTCTGGCGAGATCGACCAACAAAGGAATTTTGGGAATGAAATCCATACCCACCACGACAAATAGGATTTAATTTTGAAAATTTGAATATTACACTTCCATGATTCAAACATTTCTGACAAATTTCTTGGGATGGAATTAACATAATATACCTTCTCAAAGGCTGATTTCCAGATAAAAAGAGAAAAATGGAAAGAATGAAATAAATGATAAATCGTTTCTTCATCAAACTTACATAATGCACACTGGGAAGGGCATTGAATGTTCCTCCTACAAATATTTTCAACAGTTAATATCTTTCCATGAGTCGAAACTAACAAAAAGCATTAACCTTCGAGATAGAATCACCGTTCCAAATATTTTTCCAAAGTCTCGACTGAGGGGGGTGTGGAAGCTTTTTAAACATGAGTTTGTATCCTTATTTAACATAGTAATGTTAAGACCTTCTTGTATGCTAGGAACGTGAGTCCAAGGAGTCACAAGAAATGGGAGCTAACCCCTTCAAAACAGAGAGTAGAGAATCCGAGTGAGAGTTCAAATGCGTCGAGAGTCCTGGACAAACCCAACTTGTCCATGCACCCAAGGAATCCCAAGACAAAATATCTTTCATCCTTTTAATGCCTTTGTTTCTCATCCAATCTACTAATATACTCACATCACTATGTTCCAAGCTTAATGCAACAAAGGGGATATTTTCCTTCCAAAGGCTAATTCTATCCCCATTTCCTATGAACCATCTCAAATTTCCTGTTATAATTGGAGCAATTTCTCTATACAGTTTCCATACTTTTGATCCCCTCCCTTTCCACTATACATTTTTGACTCTTAACAATCTGGATCTATGGAAATATTTCTTTAAAAAAAATACTTTCCACCACTCTTTGGAGTCTGATATCACTTTCCATACAATTTTAGCGCTTAATGATAGATTCATGTACATTGGGTATTTTATACCCACACCTCCAAACTCCTTTGGAAGGTGAACAATATTCTAATTTAGCAAATGAAACTTTCTGTCACTATTTTTAACACCTTTCCAAAGAAATTTTTTGAGAGTTGCACCAATTTGTGAGAGGATACTTTTAGAGCCAGAAGGCCCAAGAAAGGATAAATTGGAAGAGCACACAAAATATACTTAATGAAAATGGATTTTCCAGCAAGATTTAACCACATTTCTCCCCAACCTTGTATCTTCTTAATAATACTTTGAATATTTCTGTGGTGTGAGTTTTGAATTGGGTAATTCATAATCTCCACAGTGTCCATTTTTATGTCTACATTTCAGGTCTAAAGCAAGACCCATCATCAAGACAAAACATGACAAGAAGAGAGGAGGATTGATGAAATAAATATAAGATGGAGCGAAAAGGAGGGATGAGGGGAAAGCATGAGCAGACCAGTAAATACCAGTGCATCAAAAAATATATTACTAATATATAATTTATAATGTAACATATTATATATTATTAACTATGATTAATTAATTAATGTTGAGGCCATTCATTGATTAATTGGTTTATTATAGGGAATGCTTTAATAGAATGTAATTATTATTGTATAATTTAGGATGGATATTGTATCTTCTTTTTGAATTTTTTAAATAATTTCCTCCCAGTTGTCCCTAGAAGATGACCCTAAGGAGATTGGAATTCCCATATATTTGAAGGACTTCTAATCTATATGAAGTGAAAAGTCAAGGGCAGAGGCAATCTCTTGCAAAATTGAATCTGGAAAATCCCACCAATAGAGTTAGATATT
This sequence comes from Pinus albicaulis, assembly GCA_034641835.2. NCBI lineage: Eukaryota > Viridiplantae > Streptophyta > Pinopsida > Pinales > Pinaceae > Pinus > Pinus albicaulis. The sequence continues at coordinate 244,019,901 of CM076582.1, forward strand.
CCTTTTATCAACCAAACCTCCTGAGAGACATAGATACAAATCTAAGAATGCTTTAAACATTTTGGCAATAATTTTGGAGACCCCTCCCAGAAGAATTTTGTCATCTGCAAATTGGGAATGGTTTATTTCTTTGACTTATTTCAGTATTCATATACATGACAGGGAACCATTCACCATGTTCTTTTCAATATTCTTGCTTAAAATTTATGCAATTATAATGCACAACAAAGGTGAGAGTGGAAAACCTTCGCAGAGGCCTCTAGAGGCTTTGAAGAAAGGAGTATGCCTGCCATTTATTAAGGGGGGAATCTAAGGGGACCAAATGCATGCTTTTATCCATGAAATAAATTAGCAACTAAACCCATGTTTTTCAATAATGAAAAAAAAGGAGTGGCACACCTGATCAAAGGAATTTTCCATGTCCATCTTTATAATGAATCCTAGCTCACCCCTCTCCTTGCCTATTGAACGTGAATAATGTTATCCAAAATGTGCCTTTGTTTGAGAAATCTGCCTTAATTTTGTGACATTAACCTAAGCAAGACCATCTTCAACCCGCTAGCAATGATCTTAGATAAAATTTTGTAAGAAGCATTACAAAGCGAGATTGGCTGAAACTGAGAAAAGTTTACTGAATTAGATTCTTTTGGAATAAGGGAAAGGAAGGACGAGTTTGTGTTCTCCCTACCTTACATTTTTTCTTGGATCAATTCAACATTTTGATAAGATTTGTTTTTTGTTTTTAGTTTTTTTTGTTTTTTTTTTTGTTTTTTTGTTTTTTTGTTTGTTTTTTTTGTTTTTTTTTCTCTAACCATAAAGATCTATAAAAACTTATTGGAAATCCATCCGGTCCAGGAGCCTTATTCGGGTCCATAGACAAGATTGCCTCAATTACCTCTTTCCCCTTAGTTTAATTAACTAACAGTGGGTTTTATATCTTCGATATCTCAAGGATAAAAGGAGATGGGAATTATTTAGCCTTAGCATAATACAAATCACTATATGAAGCATATAAAGATTGAAAATGAGAAAAGGCTTCATGTTTTATTTCTAAAAAGGAAGTGATTTTTTCTTTATCTTCTTATATGATTTCTCTTACTCTATTTCTTAGCCCCTTGACTTTGTTTGCTTATGGAAGAAGGTCGTGTTCCTGTCTCCTACTTTGAGCCAAATACTCCTAGATTCGAGCCTCTAATACTCCTCCTCCTTCCTTTTTTCTTGATAAAAAAAAAAGAGTTTACTTCCTTTTATTTCTCCACTTGCCATTCCTATATCTGGTAGTTCTTCATTTTTACCATATGCTGCTCCATTTCTTTGACTATGGCATCTTTCTTTTTACTAGGAGGAACATAGGAATCCTTTACCCATTGATGAAGAGCTTGTTTGAAAACTTCCAACTTCGTTCCCACATGAAGGCTAGGGATAACACAACTTAGGATTGCCACCCCTTTTTTATAATGTCCAAGCCTCCTTCTTTCAACTAAGTCTGGATTAAATCTAAATGGAATTGGACCCATGTTATCTTTCTCTCCGATCTCTAACTAAATAGGTTGATGATCATATTCGCCTAGAGGCAAGATGGAGGAGGAGGCATCCATTCCTTTTAAAATCTAAGCATTGTGGACTAGAAATCGGTTGATCCTTGCTGCAATGTGAGTTGCTCCACATATTTTATTCGACCAAGTATACTTGGATGTAGAGAGTTTAATTTCCAATAGATCCCATTCTTCCATTAGATCCTCAATTTTTTTCTGAATGGACCTTTGACCAAAGAGCCTCCTTTTTTTTTCATTTGGAAACAATGTTGTATTAAAGTCACCTCCCATAATGAAATATTCATGCCAAAATTTCTCTTTAAGTGAGATTAGGTTATCCAAAAACTCTACTTTTTCACTATATGTTACAGGAGCATAGATATTCAAAATCTTGAACCTTTCCTTGGAGTCCTTATTCTCCAACGCTACTTCTATCCAATGATAAGATTTTTGAAAATCAACCATTGAAAAATTTGCACTATCCCAAAAATTTCCAAGACTTATAGAGGATCCCTTGGAGCTCTAGGTGATGTCGTTGTCATTCCAAAGAAAATTATTTGCATTCATGAGCTCAGATTCATTTAGTTTCATTTCCTGCAAAAAGAAGATTGTGGGCTTCTCCACTTTAACCAAATCCTTGATGAAGAAATATTTTTTGGGGTCGCCCATTCCTCTTATATTCTGTGATATTAACTTCATAATTGTTTCAGAGAATATTGGGATTTATGACCTCCATCTACTTTTCCCAACCCCCCTTTGGACCCTATAGCTTTTAAAATGTCAGAGATTTGGGGCCGATTGCCCAAATTCTTGTTGAGTTTTACCTCATTTTCCCTTAAATCCTTTTTTGAATGTCTACCTCGCCTCTTAGCAGTACTTTATTTTTCATGACTACTTTCCTCATCTCACCCATTTGGTGAATGTGACATATTTCTAGTAATAATCTTCCAAGGGCCACCAGAACATTGTGATAGCTCAGATGAGGTGGAATCCATTGGATGCATTTGATGTAAGACTGGCACAAGGTCGACAACCTTAGGCTTTGATGGACCTTGCGCCTTGGGGATAGGGTTTACAAAAGGGCCTTCTGTAATAGTAGTAGATTTATTCTCCTCACCCACCTTAAACCCCATTTCTTCTTGCACTTCTATTTCATTATCCTCTCCATCAAACGAATCTTGAGGATCCTGAGAATCCTCTGCTTGGTTTTCTCCTTAAGATTGCAAAGCCCCTAAGGGATTAGATGAAGAGGTGGGCGTGTTTCTTTGAGGAGTGTTAGAATTATTTGTTGCTTGATTCCGTCTATTTCCCCCTCGCCTCTGAGTCTACCACTGTTCATCTTGAAGGGCATGTGATGTTTCCCCTTGGTTGGACTTTGATTTCTTACAGTCAGAAAATTGTCCATAATCGTGATAGACAAGACGTTTGAATGATAATTTTTCATAGTCCATATCTTGGTAGTGTTTCCATTCCTCCATAGTGAGAAAGATTTTTGTAGGTATTCCCTTCTCCAAATCAACCTTAACACATATCCTAGCACAAGAAAAATTTCCGCCCATGGGATTTTCTCTGTCTATGTATCTTCTACCTCCATTTCCAATTTCCTTAAGACAGTCATCTCCCCATCAAGACAAAGGAAATTGAGGAATATTTACCCATACTGGAATAATGTTTGGAGCGTCTTCTGCCATATCAAAGTCTAATTACCATTTTTTCAAGTACATTCCTGATTTGGCACCAAAAAATTAGGGACCATTTCTAAATATGATCTCCTTATCCTCCTTTGCTTCAAATAGGAACACGAAGTATCAATTTCCAAGTGCGTAAATGCCCAATCCACCTTTCATTTTTTCTTTCCAATTTTTCTCATCATATTTTTCTACAAATTTGGGAGATGGCCACATGCCGGTGAATTTTCCTATCAGCGCCCAGTCTGAAAACTCAAGAGTGGAGTGGAAAAAGGTGGAGGGGAGCAACACAAAGGGAATCTTTTCAGACTTCCTAGAAAATTTGGAGTTTGAATCCTTGGTTTTTTCTTCTTCGAGACTGATGCAATCAATAACCTGGAAGGTCACTGCAACATGAGAGAGAGGAGGAGGAGGAGGGGGAGGAGCCTCCTCTTAGCTGGCCATTGGAAGTGAGGGAGATGGAAGTTAGGGTTGTCAAGGGTTAGATTTTTTGCAGAGCTGAATTCACCGTTTATTGTTTAAATTTCATATTTAATTGTTAATAAAAAATCAAATTTCCACTATTTTTCATATTAAAATATTTTGATTACTCTCGAGGCTTGGTAGATCTCTCTCTCTCTCTCTATATATATATATATATACGACTTTTGTTGGGAAAAAAAAAAAAAAAATATATATATATATATATATATATATATATATATATATATTTATTTATTTATTTTCCCAAGAAAAAAAGTCGTACTTTTTCATTAATAATAAGAAAAATTACATGTTGCATCTAGCAGCATATCAACTATGCAAGTTCAACATAATAGTCCATACTACGAAGAGTCAATAACATGTAAAATAACCAGAGTCCGTTTTGCATCTAATCTATGGTAGGATATGTACAAATATATACAGATATATATAGCTGCTGAAAATTAAGTAAAAACTAAAAATAAAAAGTAGTCACCACATGATTGTTCATGTACAGCGGCCAAAAATATGCAAAAAGCCAAAAATTGTAGTCAATGTATGACTGTGGCCTGTGCCTCTAGATCATCAATGAAGGGGCGGTGATAGAATTGGTACTCCTGAGCATCATCATGAACTGATATATGCCATCGACCCCACTCTAGCTGCGATGCTTCTTTGGATAGTTGATCGGCCACCTGATTCCTCTGCCTGTAAATGTGAGTGAAAAATATAGAGTAAAAAATAGATTTTAACATAAGAATCTCATCCAGTAGTGCAGAAAGGGTGACATATATGTTCCTATAAATTGAATCAATTTATAATTAACTGTGAATCCCCAAAGATCTGAATCTTGTTGCAACCTTGTTCACAGGAAAATAATAGAAGAAGGCGAAGGCTATTGAGTTCTGCATAGTTATTAAAACCCAATCCAAGTCCCATCTTGAGGTGGAAATAATGTGTATCAGACATGTGCAAAACAACACATCCCCCCTGCATCCATTATTATTGGATGCCCCATCAAAATATGTCCACGGAAAGGTGCGATCGATAGTTTTAGGTAAGATAGTCCTGTTTGGTGCTGGTTGATCATTGTCAGGGATGAGTTGGAATATGGAGATGATGTTTCTATAGGATCTATCCCAATCGAAAGGTTTTTCCAAAAATATGTACTGATTCCTGGTGATCCAGATCCCCCAGGCAATGACGAGAGGAATGTTTCGATCTTTGGAACGACTAGCTTCCCGCCACCAGTTAGTCCATGTCGAGCAAACTGTGGAGTTGTGCCAGGTAAGAGAGCACCCCAAAGTAGAAATATTTGTGTGCTAGAGGTGTATAATTGCCTAACAGTCAAGGAAGATATGATTTACATCCTGAGCCTGTGTGAGGAAAAAACAACATCTAGAAGGTCCACGAAAAGCACGTCTGGTGAGATTGTCTTGAGTGGGGATGCAGTTTGTAAGTAGGCACCACATAAGTAATTTGGCTTTAGGGGGTGCTTGCAATTTCTATATAATTTTCCACCACCATTTCTTAGATTGAGGCTCCTGAGCAGCACATAGAGTGGTGTAGCCGATCTTTGGTATGTATCTGTCACTGGGGGAGAGGGCCCATAGGAGTTCATCATCTTTATCAGTGAGTCTAATGTTAGTGGCATGGAGAGCACAAATGTACTGGTTCCAAATCGACCTCTGGATCACAGGGATATCCAGTGCATGTGCAAACAAGCAGGATTATGAGCCCCAGGTGGTGTGAATAAGGTCTGCAACTTGTGATAAGTATAAAGTGCCTGACTAGGCCAAGTGCAATTTGATGTCCAAAGGTAATTTTAATTCTTGTCCACAACCCGACCAAGCGTCCTCGCCAATTCTGACCCTAGTTCCAGATCCAATGCGCCAAGCCAGTCCTTTCTTGATCAGGTGGATGGATCTAGTGATGGTTTTCCAGATGATCGAAGACCTAAGAGATGGTAGGATGGTACCCCTCATCCAATCAAATGCAGAGCGCGGTGCAATATATTTCGAGCAGGTGACTTCTTGCCACAAGCTATGGCCATCAATAAGATGCCATCCCATCTTGGCACCAAAAGAAGTCACAAATTTAGATAGATCCTTAAGACCCCATCCACCCCACCCCTGGGGTTTTGAGATTTTATCCCTTGTAATCCAGACATATGCACGGTCCTGTTCCTTCCCCACCATAGGAAACACCTGCATATCTGTTGTAATCTAGCAGTCACACTTTGGGGAGCCATGCAAGCGACATCTAGTAAATCAAGATGGCTTCTAGGATGGATTTTATGAGCACCAATCTGCTAGCCCTAGAGAGCCACCGATGTTGCCAGATGTTGATCCTGCATTCAACTTTTTTAATCAGCCAATTCCAGTCAGTGATGTGATAGTCATTTGGCTTAAGGTGGAACCCAAGATATTTAAGCATGTCTTCTAGATTCTTGTGCTCAAATTGAAAGAGTCCCATAGCATGCATGGTTTCGTTAACAGAGCAATGAATCATCATGATGGTAGATTTGATGTTGTTAGGTTCCATACTAGTAGCTTTACAAAAAACGTTGAGTAGTTTAACAAAATTTGAATTGTCCTGGCAAGAACCATTAAGAAATATGATAACATCATCAACAAATAATAAATGAGTTAGCTGAATAAAATCATTTAGTTTAATGTCGAGAATGGATCCATTTTATTTGGCACAGGTCATAAGGGAAGAGAGACCCTCCATAATGAGGAGGAAGAGCAGCGGGGAGAGGGGAAATCCTTGCCTTAGTCCCCTCCCAGCATGAAAAAAATCAGAGGCGGCCCCATTAATAAGAATGCTGAAAGTGGAATTAGTTATGCATCCCATGATCCAATTTGTAAATGCATGTGGGAACCCAATATGAATGAGTATGAGGTGCAGGTAATTCCAGTTGGCACAGTCAAATGCTTTTGCAAGGTTAATTTTGAGAATGGTGCTCTTGAGATGTTTAGTCCTGATGGAATGTAATGCCTCCTGTGAAGTGACAATAATTTCATGGATCTGTCTCTGATTAATAAATGCAAATTGTTATTTTGCAATGTGCTGTGAGAGAATGGGTTTGATGCGGTTGGTGATGATCTTGGAGATGATCTCATAGATGTATTTGCAGAGGGAAATCAGTCAATAGTCATTATAAGAGGAGGGCTTTTCCACTTTGGGGATGAGAGCGATGAAGGTAGTTTTAAAACCATCATATATCCGCCCAGTAGTCTTGTTGTCTTCAATAACATGAAGAAGATCCTTGCCAATGAGTTCAAAGAAATTAAGATTAAATTCAACAGTCCATCCGTCAGGGCCTGGGCTTTTGTCCTTCTTAAACCATTTTAATACCCCTTCGATCTCACCCATCGTGACTGGTGCATTTAATTCCTCCAGATGCTCCTCCTCCCCAAATCTGTGTAGGGTATGACAAGTTTTCATTTACCACTGCTCTATATAGTTTAGAGAAATGCTGTATGCCCATGTTAGCAAGCCGGTTATGGGTGTTGGCCACTCAACCATTTTGGTCAGTGAGTTCCTAGATAGTGTTTACAATCCTTCTACCTTTTGCACATTGTTGAAAAAACTTTGTGTTCTCATCCCCTGCTTTTAACCAGATGGCCCTGCTCTTAAGTCACCACTCCTCTTCCCTCTTCCTAAGTATATTGGCACTGGAGGATTCCAGGGCAATAAGGCAATCTTTTGTATCCACAGATCGGAAACCAACGTAATTTGATCCTGTCAGATGCCCAATCTCCTGCTCAATGATTTTAAGTTTCTCATCCTGTAGCAATTTCTTCCTTCTGGCCCAGTTGATAGTGAGGGATTTAATACATTTGATATTTTCATAAAGAACCCTAGCAGGGTCCTGCTCTGGACATTGTGCACAATGCTTCCATTCCTTGGTAGCCAAGGTGTGGAAATCATCCTCATCTAGCCAACCAGAATTGAACTTAAAAGGAGCCCGGGGCTTCTGTGCTCCAGTTTGTATCTCAAGATATATAGGAGAGTGATCCGAGTAACCTCCAGTACCCACCCATTGTCTTGCTTTGTCGGTGTGTTATAACAGTGGGAGTTTTATCAAAAATCAATCAAGTCTCCTCGACAGTGCAACATCCCCAGTGCACTTATTCCTCCAAGTAGGGATCTTCTTTGGCATAACTAAGTCCAGGAGTTCAACCTCTTCCAAGTGCTTTGCAAAATACTCAGATAAGGAGTCCGGTGAGGCCCCCGGACCCCAATATTCCAAGAGACCAATCGAGAAGTTCAGGCCCCCCCCCCCCATAACAATATTGTTCCACTGCGTGATAAAAAAATTCATCCAGTGGTCCTAAAAAATCTCGCGATGATGGCAGGGGCCATACACATTGATAAGGGTGATCGCGAGATTAGTATCACGAGATATAATATCAGCACCAAGTATGCCCTCCCTGCCCCACCAACCAAGGGCAAGGATGGATTTGTTATTGATGCCCATGGCACTACCCCCAGATCGACCACGAGCATCAATGGTCTGGAAAGACCAGTCTGGGAGTAGAGTAGATAAAACCTTCGAAATGGATAAACCATCACCCAGTGTTTCTTGTAAGAAAAGAACATCTACCCAAATGAGTTGTAGAAGCCTATTGAGAGCCAATTTTTTATCGGGATTGGCTAATCCCCTACAATTAAGAGAGAGACAGATCATCGTAAAACTGCATCTCGGGTGTTCTTTTCTTTAAGAACCCGATCAATGGATGATTGAGTGCCGGTAGGCACTTCCAGACTGGCTTTCCTAATGGATTTGGTAATAGAGTATGGGTGTCCTCTAGATGATCTGGGGATAGGATCACCTGAATCCACCCCAAGTCTAAAGGAAGGAGCATCAAGACTGGGGGCAGATGACTGAGGTAATATTTGTGACTCGAAGAGAGACCTTCTGAGGCAGGATGTAGACGAGAGGAAGATTCCTCAGCCGAGGTCAGTGGTTTGGGTGGTGAGATAGTCGGAGGGGTAGTAACAACATGACAACAAAGGGGATTTAGATTTCAATTATCTAAGTGTATAGAGAGTGTACCATCAGACAGTATGGGGGAAGATGATATAATAACAGAAATACTAGAAGAGGGAGGAGCAAGAGGGATACCTGGAATAGGCACCGAAACCTCCAAGGATGAGTGAGCCGCACAACTTTGAGTCTATGATCACGTGAAAGGGCAAGTTCGATGAACCTCCGAGGCTTCAGGACGTTGATAATTCTGTGCCTGATCCAGGGGTGTAACCACTCACACAGGTTCCATCTGAGTAGCCATGTGAACCAATGTTTTAGCCAGGGCCGTAGTCGCGATGATAAGAGGGCATTCCTTATACAGATGCTCGACCTCATGGCACCGCCGACATCTGAAGGGGACCCCTTCGTAATCAAGCATCTAATACCTGACCATATCGTTGAAGTATAGGTTATATCCATCGTAGAGCCCCTTTATCGTGTCCAGGTGCACCAGGACCCAGGCTACAGATATATGACCAGTATCTAAATAAGAACGATTGTGATCCAGGTATATCCCCAAATCCTCCCCAATGATGTGGAGTGAAGCTTCATTCTAGAGCTGCAGCAGGAGACCCGAAAGACAGACCCAAATCGGTCCCGCTCTAGATTTCTCCTTGTCCGGGTCAAATAAAGGAGTCCAACGCTTAAGCAGTACATGATTCATCTCCAGGTGCCAATATTTAGAGAGGACCCAATCCACCAATTCAGGCTGCGAAAAAATGAGGGCAAACCAGCCCCAGTTCATAGTCAATACACCAGGTAGTTGCACCATAGAGCTACCCCAAATATCCTCTATCCACACTTTGAGCCTGAAAAATGTGTAGCTCCTGCCCTGGACCCTGCCCACTAGAGCCGTCTGTGTCATGTGTTTAAGATATGCCATACCGATACCTTGACCGAAACTGAGGTCGAGTATGTTCCTATTCTTGGCGCACCTCTGCTTTTTCTTGTCGCGATCCGAGATCCTGTTGTTTTCAACGCCGATCTGTTCCCCTGGTTCATCATAGTCAAAATATTTGGGGTCGTCAATTGATGGTGAAACAAGAGGGATTCCCTCAAAACACCTCGATGCCACCGTAGGAAATGGCCCCGCAGGTTCGATGTGTTGTTGAATTGAGTGGTCCTCCCTACAAATTTTAAGGTGTTCAAAATCCAGGTTCACAGCCCGAGCAAGAGGATTGAAACCAAGTCTCGGAGCTTCGCCAGATGACGGGAGGATGTCTAACAATTCTTGTTCTTGTTGTTCCCACTGCCGAAGGACAAATGGCGAGGGAATAGAAAAAATTGGCGAGACCAGCCGTTGAAGTAATGGTTCTGTGCAAGTAGCTGATGAAACTGGGAGTGGTTCTACCAGTAGGGACGGTGGTATTTCTGACTCTCCCAAATCCATGGCATCCACGTCCCCCACAGTATCTATAACCCCAACCCGACCATCGTTCCTGTTGGCATCAGGCCAAGTGAATATCTAGACGCCTTCGAATGGGTTAGAGGAGTAGTCCACCTTAACTTCATACATGATCAGGTGCGCTGCAATGATCAGACCCCAGTCCAGTACAAAGGGCAATCAGGTGAATACCTGGTCCCAGAAACAAGGGGGAGCAAGCACCAGGTAAAGATACAATGATGTGCAGGGGAAGATAGTCCAAGACAGAAACCAATATCCATGGGTCAGAGAAAGTGACAACCAGGGCATTGGAGGGTGTTCACCGAGAACAAAAAATACGCACTAAGGACCCCAACCCTCGCACTGTGTGATATGTCAGCGACTATGAAGATAAATGGCAATAGGGAGATACATTCCTAGAGAATCACATGGAACAGTGGGGAATATAATAGTGTCACAACTTCAGATCGAAATCCTGACAAAACATGTAGTCAATAAAGATGAAGACCCTCGTCAGAGACGGTGATACAAACAGGTGCAACTGCAGCGCCCGATGTCGAGGTGTATGATCATCGCCCATTACAAACCCTCCTAATGTTGTCTGTAAATCCAAAACCTCGCCATGGCTAGGGTTTCAGAAACCCACTCCTTCATCCTAGCTAGGGTTTGCTCCGCTCTGCATCTTCCTTTGTCTTTCGCCCATTAAGTCTTTATTGAACTTTTATATTTCGTCCTTTTGATAGTTTTTATTTATGCTGCTATTTTGATTGCCATATATATATATATAATTCTAGGTTGATCCTAGTCCGCCTAGATGCCCCTTGGGAAGTTTAATTCCCCCAAAGTGGCTTCCATCCTTAACCCCTCCCCATGAGGTTTGAACCTCTGACCTAGTGGGGACCAATTCCCACACAAACCAACTGGTCTACACCTCACAAGTCTGGTTCTTATCAATATTATTTATATTTATATAAATTTCACACACACAAACACACACACACACATGTATATTGAAATAGTATTATTTTTATTTTATTAAAACCTTGATAATATGAGGCATTTTTCTTTGACATGTCTTATAATATAATTTTTTGATGTGATATGCATAAATGATATA